>JABWDB010000003.1:15077500-15580000 GCA_019614645.1 Stratiolaelaps scimitus | reverse complement strand
AGAGAGAGAGAGAGAGAGCGAGATGGAATCAAGCTACCGCTGAAGCGCCTCGACATTTTCCCGTAGCTGCCGCCGTCGCCGCCATCCGTCCATCCATCCATCCATCGCTGTGATGATTAACTCGACGCGACGACAATGGCGCTGACAGTGGCGCGGCCACAGTGGGAAAAATAGAAGAGTGGAAGCGGCGGCGGCGATCTCCAAATAGGATTAATATAATACCATCATACTCTGCTCTACGCCGACTTAGGCCACGCCGGTCCGCTCGTCATCGTCACCAACACGGCGACGGTTTCCGACGACAACGACGACGACGACAACAACAACAGCAGCAGCAGCAGACAAAACAAGTGAAGAACAACAAGCAATCGAAAAAATTCCAGGCTGTATGAACGTATCTTCGTGTGTGTACACGAATATGGCCGAATAGAAAAAATAGAAACAACAAAACAGAACGCGCACTATGTGGGCAGGCTGCGCGACGACGCTGCCGCCGCCGCCGCCGTTTGCGAAGCTGCCACAGCGAGGAGAGAGCTCTACTATTTACATCCACTGTTGCTCTGCTTAACGGCAACTCCGTGCCTGGATGACGGTGGGTCGGTCTGTCTTGGACACAAGTTGGCGCGGTCCGCAGCTGTTCCAGTGTTGGAAACATCGGTGAGGTGTGCAGCTATTATGGCTAATCTAGTCTGCGCATGGAGCCGAGTGGAGCTCACCACTGACAGACGGAGTACGCGTATAGGATACATAGTCGAACACCCACACACACACATGCAGAAATGCAAAGACGGAGTCGCATGTGAAATGGGTTCTCATTTTGTATCGTATTATAACTATATATATATATATATATATATATATATAGTGGGGAGGGACAGCGAACGAGGTTCCTGCGACGATGTCACTGGGCTTACGAGTGCCACCTGCATCATGAATGTGATTAGCATTTCTAGGTATTTCACACGACAAGGCCAATGTTAGGGGTCAATTGGAGGACACTATACGATACGTCTTGATCGCCGACTGAGAAATGTTCCGTCAGCAGATACACAAAGGCAAAATGATGGAGGAAACGACACATGTGTGGCGTAGATACATCCGCTAGTTGCTATTCGAAATACTTGGAAACGCTTGAACTGATGGGTGGTTATTTTTCTCATTTCTAGAAAATACGTCCACAAGTGATTATTCTATAGAGAGAGAGAGAAAAAGAGTTGCATTCTATTCACGGATGTTGTCTACCATTAGATATAATATTATAGAAATGTTTGCTTTCGTCACGTAATACCTGCGGTTGCCGGCAGAACCAAACGAATTGAATGGCACACGGCGCAAATCATCTTTGCCCCCATATTTGACCCCCAGGAGGTGAGATCCAAGGGAAAGTTCCACTTTCAAGCAACCCCTGTCGGGTCGCCACCGGCGTCAGCCAAACGTGAGGCTTCTCTCTCTCTCTCTACGCAGTAACTGCTCAATATACATCGGGCAGCATAGATATTTGTATTAAAAAATAAAGGTGTTTTGCCCTAAGGCCAAGGCTAACAGCCCTGCGAAACGTCGAACACCGACGCACAGCCAGTCAATCAGTCCGTCAGCTCGCTAGCTACTATAGCCCGTTCATGGACTACGTTGCATGCTCCTGCATACACGACAGCGTTGTACTGCTCGTAAAATTACCATGACTGCTCTCGTCTCGACCTCAGTGTCCTGTCATTCATGCGTGTCACCCATTCGTGATATATATATATATATACTATCTACTGACGTTGTCACTGGTAGACCCCACTATGTGGTAATTGTGGCAGTGGTCGGGCTAATGGTTCTACTGTTAGAACCACCACCCTATTGGAGCCGTATCTCGATCTGTAGATCTATGTTTCTATCGATGTGTCTCAACTAATATATAATTATCTCCAAGTATCAAGTATAGTATCAAGACTCAGTTCGCCATTTTATCCATTCAGCACCGATGAGAAGCACACCATCGAAAGTAACATATCCTCTGGCTCTCTCGCTCTCTCTCTCTCACTCTCTCGCTCTCTGTCGCTCTATTTCTCTATTAAAGTGCTGCTCCAGCTCATCTGCTCTTCTTGGCCAGCATTGCCTGAACCGTACTACGCTAACACCGGCGATGACGAGTGGGTCTACGGAGGCTGGACAATTCGTCGGTCCATCGCCGCTGTTCCAGCGCACACGGTGAACAACCACCACCACCACCAGCAGCACCAACCAACGAAATCAGCAGCAGCAGCTAGAGCGACCGCCACCGCCGCCGCTGCCGCTGTCAGTAGCCGCCGTCATCCCATTCGATTCTACTTGGTCAGTCGGTCTGTGTGCTGCCACAAGGTCTCTGTCTTGTCGTATCGTTCACTTGCTCGCTCGCTCGCGCTCATCATGTCTTCCAAACACAGCAGCAACAGCACGCCCGATGCCAGCAGCATTGGGGCGCTTGCTTACGGCGGCCGTGCTGTTGGCTGCTGGAAGGAGCAGCAGCGGTGTCTACACGAAACGGGCCGTCATCGCATCGTACTGAAAGCCAGCAGCACATCTCAGTTGGAAGAGAGCTGACTGTAAGAGAAAAAAAAAACGCACCATCGGCGGCGGCGGCAGCAGCGGTGGGAGCAGCATCTCAAAAGTGTACTAGGACCATCACCACCACCACCACTATCACTATTATTATTATTATTATTATTATTATTAGTAATGTTATTATGATACTATGATCGTATCTGGTGTCGGTCATCTATATGATCTGTGTCTGTATCATATGTACATATGCATGCGGCCGCAGCAGCACTCGCAGCAGTGAAGCTGTATTCCCTCGGTGTACGCCTATCTATCTGTATGCCAGTCAATTTTCCCCGAGGGCTGATCATGTCCTGTATGCCCCGATGCCGAAACGGACGAGTCCACGATCGAATCGGCCCCTATAGGCTCCGCCGAGCCACAGCATAGCCATACACTTCGAGCAAAAATCGAAAGGAGACCAGGACGGAACAGCCGCGAAGCGCGCTGAATCTTTATATCTCGACATTTGTAGATAGATAGAACTTACGGAGTGTTCGACGCGCCATTACACCCGCTGCCATCTTCACTAGTGCTAGCGAATGGGGGCGACGTCGCGCTAGTTGAATCCCCGGACTGGCGCACATTCACCACACTTAGATGGGGGTCTGCTCGTATCGTGAACACAAACACACTGTCACACACAGTCGAATTAGAGAACAGCCGTTCAGGTTTATCCTTATGGTTCACACATTGACTCGTCTTATTGGTTACACTTCTCGCACCTCCTCAACAATAACAACGACACCACTACATCGAAACGCCGAGCAGTGCTCGGAGGCTGGCCTTGTTGTGGGCAACAACCTGTTAGTTGTTCACAAAGTACGCGTAGGTGTACGGCGATCTCGTGGATGGCGAACTTCCAGAGCAGGGCTCGACAGGTCCAAACTGAAACTTTCCTTGATTTTCAAAGTTTCCACTCGGTATCTCTCCCTCTCTCTCTCTCTCTCTCTCTCTCTCCCCTCGGAAATTGTACACGATATTGCACTGTGACTACTCACTTCACGCACGGGACGAGTGCGCAGATGTGACCCAACGTGTGCTACGCTCCTTGCACAGTGGCGTCTCACAGCTGCTACAGTACAACAACAGTAGCAACAGCAATGGCGTAGTCCACTTCAGGAAGTTCTAAGCAGCGCGAGCGTTCGATGGAAGAGAGCGCTGATAACGGACACTACAGCACACGCTTGTCCGAGGAACAGCTTAGCTCAACTGCTGAGTTGAGTATAGATGAATCAATCAATCAATCAATCAACCAATCAATCTCTCTCTCTCTCTCTCTCTCTCGCTCTCTATCAATCAATGCATCTATCAAGGTCTCTTTCTCTCTCTCTCTCTCTTGTCTGAGTTGACTTCCCAGCCACTGGGCGAGCAATAGTAGTTGTAGTAGTGCCTGCCTGTTGCCTGCTATTGCTGATCAGTCGGTCGTTCAGCTGCTTGTTAACAGCAGCTTAGTGTTCTCTGCTACTGCCGTTGAGCGCTCCATCCGTCGTGGCCAATCGCAGCGGCAGTCCAGTCCAGTCTACCACTCACTGGTAGCGATTGCTGGATGACCGTAGCTCTACGCTATCACTACTAACACACTACGGCAGAGGCCGCAGTAATACCACCACCACCACCACCACTACCACCAGCAGCGCTACCACTATCACCGACCGGCTGCAACAGTTGCTGTACAAGCAGCACGACCTCCAGCGGCACCGCCACACCAACGTTGCTTGCTTGACAGCAGTGGCGCTGCGTCTGTCGCTTGGTCGGTGGCCCGGACGAGCGGTTGCAGGGCTGCTGCGCGTTCAGCCGCTGCTGCTGTCGCCGCCGCCGCTGGTGCTGCCAGTGGGTGAGTGAGTCAAGAGACTGGCTGGTCGACAACGACGACGAGAAGGAGGAGGAGGAGGAGTACTTACTCATGTGAGGAGAACGCTGACGGATGCAACAAATACACGCACAGTGGCGGCGGCGGCGGCGGCGGCGGCAGCAGCAGAAGCTGCAGCGATAACAACGGCGGCGGTGAACGGAAAGGTGCAGAACCGCTCGCACTGCGAACGCAACGACTGGTGCAAGCAGGCGCCAGCGCCGGCAGCAGCAGCAGCAGCAACCACTAAGGAGCTGGTTCCCTGTGGAGCTGGTGAGAATGGTCATAGAACATGGTGCTGATGTTCCTGAAGTTTGTTTACTATCGAAGATCAACAACAACAACGGCAAAAAAGGCGCTATATCACTCTCAGCTGCACTACAAGCAGCTGTGACAGAAGTAGCCACAACATAATATATAATGTATATATATATATGCACAAGCGACCGCTAACAATATACAAAGTACAACAGCTGCCGTTCACTTGTTTCATGCTCCGTGGCTGACAGCTAGACTCGAGACGCCGCCCTGACCTGAGCTCGGCGGTCAACTCAATGGCTTAATGCCTAAAGGTTTTCGGGCTGACTCTCAGCCAACATTTAACGCCCACGGTACAACTGCTTTTAGCATTGCTTCGTAAGACGGACCCCAAAATGCAAATGTGGGCAACGGTGGGGATCGAACCCGGGCACCTACGTGTCTCCTCCGATTGCAAGGCGCACACGAATGCACCACTAGGCCACCGGGCTTGACAATGGCTTAATGCCTACCGGATTGATTTTGGCCAACGGAAGGAGCACCTGCCATTTCAGGTGCTGTGGAAGGAGGTAGCCAACGACTGGCTCAAGCGTTAGACAGCAAAATTAGACTGGGCCGATTTCGGCCATATCCCGATCGCTTCTCACCAGGACATTGATTGAACGCCCCTGAGATTGTCCCATATTGGCGATTTCCAGTTCCTGGAGTCCCGTCACCGATCGTTGCGACATTGAGCCTCGTCAATGGACGGCACCATCAAGTTTGTTCGTTGTGCAATTGACTCCCAATGATTCGGTCAGGCCGACCGCTTAACTCGCTATATTTGCATACCTCCATTTGATTACTTGATGTCACACATATACGATTACCATATAAGCGTAGAAGTAAACCACCAACGACAAGTGGGCCTCACTATCCGGCGGTGGAAATCACCTTTTAAATTCAGCGATTATCAATTATGATCGATCGCGCCGCTCTCCTCAGCCCATCGCCGACGTAAATATTCATCCAAACCTCTACGACAGTTGAACACGTGTGGCCATTGCAGATGGCAGCTAAGATCGATTAGGCAGTCTCACATGAGGCGTCTAACCACTAATCGCATTCTCTCTGAATTGCCGAAACTGTTTTCCACACGTTGCATGCGAAATGCTCTCTTATTCTCCTCGAGGGATCAATCTCGCCCTGAATCCCTCTCGCTCTCTCTCTCTCTCTGACCCCTCCAGTGTTCCACTCAATATCGTGTTTTTGCTGTTTTTGTTTTGTTGTGTTCTCATCAGCGCTGCGCGACGAATGGCCATCCAAGCCGTTCATTCGATATGTCCACGTCGTCGCAGTCATCATTCGATGGGTCCGATCGCTTCGGCATCGTCGGTCGTCGCCGGTGACAGCCATCATCATCCATCTGCACCATCACAACTCTATCAGTCAACGTGGTCACCTTTTTCACTGCCAGCGACATCGTCTCCCACTGGACGACTACCGCCAGCCATGGAGACATCCCAGCGGGAGCGGTTCGTTCGGTTCGGGCTAGCTTGCCTTGTCTCTTTCCTCCGCCGTCGTCGTCGCCGCCGCCGTCGCTGCTTCCAGACGGAGCCGGCCTCCTCTGGCTCTTCATCCACTGGGAGCGACGCGCCCCCAAGACCCGCTAGACCCCTGACGTCTTCTTCCTTACTTGTTGTTGTCGTTGTTGTCGTTCTTCGTCTACTTGTCGACTCTGAACGCATTGATTGGCCACAGTGTTTGTGGCCGGCGACTGACTGTTCTTTTTTTTTTCGGTCTCGTTGTTCCCTCCTGCGAAGGTCCGTGTTGTCGGCGAGTCGGGCAGAACTCGTTCGCGCCATGCCGCCGCCGCCGCAGCCACCAAGAGGCGAGCGCGGCTGCGCGAGAACGACAGGGTTGCATGACTTGGCGATTGATCTACCGTTCGTACGCTCGTCCGGTCGATGTCAACCTGGCCCTCAGATCGCGCCTGCTACTACTGCTACAACTACGACAAGCTTACGACAGACAACCACTGCGGCTGGTATCGTGTCGGTGGACAACACACACACACAGACACAGATCTTGGGGATGTTGATTTCGCGATAGTTTGCACGGAGCGGTTCTGAATTGCGGAAATTCGCCGCCCGCGATAGGCCACGTCCAAGTGGAGGTTTGAGCACATGCCAATGCTGTGATAGAGCTATCACGCTTAGCCCAACGATACGAACCACTCACGATACAATTGTATATTTATTTGTGAACACACACACACATATATATATATATATATACATATCTATAAACTATGGCAAAGAGAAACTATGTCGAACACAAGCTCGCCGGAAACATAATGAGACGATGAACTAACAAATCGTACCGGTTTAGTTCACCGTATGTCAAATATTAATACAATATATAATAGCTATTATATAATGTGAATATGTTATAACATGCAGAGTCCATTTGGCCTATTTTGTTCTGTTTCATGTTGTTTTGTATTGTCGCCAACGATTGACGTTGGCGGGCCGCTGTCACTTGTGGCTGCAATCACCATTTTTTGTTTTAGCCGTTTGTCGTCCAGACACACTATTATTATACTTATATTGTTGTTGTTGTATTGTGATTTGGCTGACTGTTCGAACTAGGCGTTTCGGCTCACCGTGTTCAAGTTTTTCCTACTATACCGTGTACTGTGGGCTGGCGGATTGACTCCTGTTGTAGATGCTATGGGACGTGCGCTCTTGTGTTGCGGCCGCACACTGATAAAGTGTGCCCCATGATCTTACAGATGCTATTATTAATAAAGGCCGCGCAATTGATTTAAAATACCTCATGACATATATATAATATATATATATATATACAATATGATTGAGAAATAGATATTCTTGTATGGGTTAATTTGTCAATCCAATTACTCGATTGATATGCCGCCCTAATGGTGATTAAATCAATCCGATCTCATCAATTTGACACAACTTTTTACTCTTGCGCTGAGTGTTGAGTGGTCTTTCAACACGCACGTGTACACCTCGCAACCTTAACACGTATTTATTTATCTAAATAAAAATTGACTGTCGCCGCCGCTCGGTAGGACAGATCAACGATCAGAAATCAGCTAATTCAACCAGGAACAATATTTCATATTAATAAATGTTTCTGTGATCATCCAGCTATACATCAGTAGCGGTGGTGGTGGCACCGGCGGCGGTAGCGGTGTCAGCATAAATTTGCTCAGGCATGCGGAAGCGGGAAGGTTTCAACTTAAGATTTTATTACCGCAATTATGAGAGGTGGACGAGGTTCATTACCAACAATGATGTCATGCGCCACACTTGATGTTAGTCAAATACAATACCATCGAGTGGTCTGATAACGCTCACTCATCATAGCTCAATCAAGCCAATGTCAATCACGTCGCCAACCACTTGTCTGATTGACCACCAGCGCTGTCGATATTCACATCATGATTGGCGACATTAAACGAACACTCTAATCCTTAACGGCCGCTCTATATTTGTCACAACAGCGTTGAATCGTCGAAAAGTTAGCCAACGCGCAGCTGCTCCGCCAATGAGCTCGAATAGGCTAGATCTGTCCATGTGGATAATGAAAACGTGCCTAACTCTCTGTGGGCAAGCTTGCCCCTGTTGAGAGCTATGCAGAGCAAACGGCGTTAACAGCTGGAGGTGCGCAAGTGCTCCTGTGGAATGAATGGATGTAGAAAACAACTGCTTTTGGTAGATCCACAGTGGAGGATCTCACGGTAGCGGAGCTGCTGCTGCTGCTGGTCGCCGTATTGATTCATACAAATGTACCCGTATAATAATTAGCTGACTACTACAATATACAGGTATATCAAACGTATTCGGTCAGGCCGACACTGTTCCGCTACAGAGTAGGTGTACTTGTGGTTATATGCCCATCGATTCTTCTTATCTGCTGTTTGTCGATGGGTAGGTTCATTCTAGTATTATTATTATTATTATGATTGTTATTATACAACAAATACGCATATGTCGTAGTGTTAGCTTCTGGCCTCGCAACCACAACGCGTCCATGGCAGTGGCTGTGGGGGCGACGGCGGCGGCGGATTCAGTATTGTTTGTGAGTCCAGTACCGGTACAAGCCATGTGTACAGTTTCCATGACAGCAAAAAGCATTGAACCCTCTCTCTCTCTCTCTCGCACTTTCCCTCGATCTCTAGGCATCTCAAGTCATCGGCCGCTGATGCTCCATGCGAAGAAACTAGAGAAAACCAAGCGAAGCGTGGTGTATTTTTATGCAATCGGTAAAATCTCGGCGTGCGTATGTGCACAGGGTGTCTATGCATATACAGCACGCGACGCTGTTTTGACGAGGCCAAAAGCCGTTGGACACTGCTCTGACAACAAAAGCATGATGAGAGCCTGTCCGTCAGCGCTTAGCTTAGGCCAGCCGGCAGCGTTCCAGCAGATCCCGACGAGATCAAGACACAGAGCAAGCGATTGATGGGCCTACTGTAACGCGTGTTATAATATTTCGTTTGGTCAAACAAGCGACCACCGGAGCGAGGTTCAAAATGTCAGGGCGGTCGGCAGAGATCCCTCAACACGCCGATAGAAAACGGCTGATCCGGCTGTAATCGACAGGACGAATAAGAATCATCGGGCTCGGCTCACGCCTTCTATATTGCGGCCGACTTTCTTTTCAGATCGCCCACTGATACACTCACCCGCTCCATTGTCGCGAGTTCTCCGTCGAGTGAATTGTGCACCCAGCGGTGAACTCGTGCTTGGCGCGCAGCACCATTAGCTTTGAACGGCAGCTCCTGCTGCTGCTGCTGCCGTTCAAGTAACACTTACATTTCATGCTACAAGTACGTACATCGAGCTGTGGCGCTGCTCGAAGTAGGAGGAGTCTTTGACGATTTGTTAAGGGCGACATTGCCACCCGTCACAAGCGGCAGCGACGATTCAGCCGGAGAGAACGAGACAGTCGAGAGTAGACGGCATGGCTGACTAATGACTTTCGCCCGCTTTTGCTATAAATGCGCACACATGGCCAAGAGACCGAAAGAGAGAGAGAGATGTAGTCAGCGACGGTATAAGTTGAAAAACGAAGTCGGTCTGTTGCGAATTAAACGCGGCCGAGAGTACGGCGACTCCTATCGCAGGCCGATCTATGGCACCCTACGAGTGTCAACAGTGTGCGGGGGCCTCGCAAACATCGATAGCTCTTACGATGCCGCCAGCGGCAGCAGCAGCAGCACCGACAATAGTGGAGGTATCATTTAAAAACGTATTGGTTAGCCGTGAGGAACGTTGTCAGCGGTTGATATTTCATGGTATTCAGTATGCCTGCAGGTCAAGCAAAGCTCAGCAAGGCAGAGTTATTTTACAACAAGTAATGAACGAAGTTGAATTAAATTGGTAAAACGAAATGCAATGCAATGACAGTGCGAGATTATTACTGTTGCGCCTTCGGAGCGGCATCCCAATAGTTATCATAATAATAATAATAATATGAACATAGAAAAGCGAATTCTCAGACACCGAATTTGTCTGGCACTTAACGGTCGGTGTCTTGCGAGTTATTTATAATATGGCTACTCGACTCCTAAACATAGTACTCCAATGTCAAACAGCTGCCCGTTTTCCTGGACCCCACTGCTGCCGCAGCCAAAATGTATCTCACTTTCAACAGTTCAGATATAATATCATCATTTGGCAAGAAGCTATTTCCTTTTCCCTTTTTTTTTGATAGAAGGGTAACTGCATAGGCTTGACGCACAGAGGGCTTCACGAATTCGCCGCGTTGGTGTGGGGTTTGCACCTACAAAAGCAGTCGTCCGCCTCTTTCTCCATCTGAGTGGCCTGGGCTACTCTTGGCATTACTTCAGTCAGTTATAGGCCTTAATCTTTTCTACTTGGCGTTGCATGTCGTCCCTTGGGCCTTGCCCTGCTGCCTTCTCCTTGACAAGCTTCTCTCCAATACCTCCTTCTCCGGCATGGTAGGCTCAATGTAGGCTTCTATGGCGAACCAGCTCGCTTCGTCCTCGAGCATCGCAGGGATGATATCCTCCATAGTTAGCTCTTGGCCGGATGCAGTTTCTATCGCTTGCCTTCGTCTGGCAATGCTCAGGCACCCGAGCAGGAACCGCATGCTTCATGTTAGCGTTCTCCCCCAGGTTGCAAAGTGCGCATACGGCCTTCTGAATTCGGCAGAGGCACTCGTGCATCAGAGGCGTCCGTGCCCTGTTATCTGGTACCTGGACCATACGATATGTGATCTCTCCGCGGGTCTTGCTTTCGAGCCATGGTCTGATCTCGTGGAGCAACCTCCTGATTAGCGGGTCTTTGACGTTCCTCTTGAACTCCACTACTCCTGCCACCGATCTTGGGTCCTTTCTCGCGCAGTTTCTCTGCCTAAAGCGGGTACCTCGTTCAGTTACATTCCCCCAGCTAGAGGTATTTCCAGTAGATGATTCAGGGCAGTCTATTCCAATTATTTTCTAGATACCCTCTCTGTTTCACAATCTTCATCTTATCGTTGTTTGTGCCTTTATTCGTTCACTCATTCGCCTTGAATTCTGCTCGCCACAGAATTATACGTGCGCTTGGTCGCTACACCAACGCCAACGCTGAACGTGATTTATAGGGTGGTTGAATCAGGGCACATTTACATGTGTTTTACCTTATGGACCCAATCGAATAAATGCATTATTATATGAAAGCACCAGACGGGCACGTTATACAACGGAAAACGGGCGGCGAGATCTCCCATTGTTATAACAGCAGCATAACCGCGTGTATTGTTGTGTATTGTTGACAGCAGGTTTGAAGTTTGTGTCCGTCGGGTCGCCTGCCCTGCGCTATGGTGGACATGTATCGCGTGGTGGTTGCCGATTGTCGACGATCCCGCAATTATCCCAAAGACGAAAGATCTCTCTTAATCCCCGTTGTGGTTTCTGCGCAAACAGCGCCGTGTCAATTGCATTTGTCACATTACGTACGCTGTTTGTTTCGATCCAAACTAGCTAGAATTGGCCGTTTTTTTCCCCACTTACGTTGGCAAGCCGAACAGCCGCAGCCTTCGAATTTCAGTACGGGGAGTATTCGGGTCGCCGGCAATCGGCGGCGCTCTAATAGCTACTCAGATATGTGGTCACACTATCGGAGTTATACTCGGTTCCATGGTTTTCAAGCGTAGCTCTGCTTGAAGATAACTGTGTAACGCTTTGTCATCGAGATCTCGCTGTGCTCTGGCTGTTGTCGCCTTGAACAGAGTCGTGGGCACAGACACAATATATCCGTCGCCCTCTCGATCGTCTCACCCGACAAACGATCTCAAGAGAGCGAACTAGAAGCGATTGTCCGACCCAGTGCGAGTAGCGCTGGCCTGGCAGAACCGCACTCCCTTCGTTGACTTCCACTGACTTATGTGTGCTGATTCTTGAGCAGCGCATAAGACTGCGCAGATCAAACTGTAACAAGTACCCATCAATACTTTGGTGCATAGCAAATGAAAACAGCACATTTTATTCGAAGAGAAAAGAGAAACACAAAACAACGGGAAGGCGATAACGTGTGCGCGTAGCTGGCAGCTCCGCTGAATTAGTCACTCGTGGCGCATGGACGTGGCAATTTTTGGGGCGCGTAGATTGATTTTTAGACCGAGAGGCAGCCTTTAGGTTTTAAGCCGTCCGACATGCCAGGTCTAGTCTAGGTCAAATTGTCCGTAGGCTCGCCAGTATAGCAGCAGCCGTCAACGGCAAAGAGCGAGGTGTTGTATGTATTGTGTACGCAGAGGCTGTTGTTGATAGCTCGAAGGTGGATTCGCCCGTCTGCGGCACAAACCACAGCATTGGCCGGTCTGACCGCAGCCAGTAATAGCAATTCCCGTATTATCATTTAAGCAAACACAAGGCGGGATGTCGGAAGAAGGCATAGGCCTGAAAGTTGGACATGATCAGGGCAAATACCATGACTGAGAGATTCAGGCGTTGTTGCTGTTACTGCTCTGTGGACGCCCGATACAAGAAGCATATATAAGCGACTAATACATATAACACAATAGATTACTACCATGGTTTGACGCGGCTTGAATATAAACACCAAAATAGCGAGCCAATCCGTTGTCAGCGGCCGAGCAATGGCATGGTCCTTACATACGGTAATGACTATGCCATTGGTAAGTAATTCTATAATAAAAAACAGCGTTCAGATTGGCTGCCGCTGGGCTTAACTTAGAGGACGATAGCCTGCTAGTCAACCAATAAATGCGCGGACTGCAGTGCATGTAAGCCGGATCCCCGATAAAGATAAGTCACAGGACTGTCAGATGGCCTATTAAGGCAGAACTTAGGGAGTCGGACCGCGACAAACGAAGCGCTGAAGGTACATCGGCCTGACCGCAAGGACCGCCGGACAGTGATGAGCACAGCCTCAAAAGCGCCAGAGCTTTAGGCTTTTCTCCTACTCGAGCTGGCTCTTAGTGGTTCCCCCACAGGCCTCAGCGGTAGATCTTTAAGTTTTACTATGAGCACGTGTCGGGGCCACTTTTGCCCATTTTTAACAGGTCTTGCCTGGCAAGAATCCACGGATAGAGCAATATGATAAAGGGATCCGCGTCTGGCAGCAGGATTTGACCTCAAGCCATATGCCCCTGTCTAGCAGTTCAAGGCGCTCACCACTCGATCATTACGAGGACGGACTTTTCGGCTGACCATGCCACCCAGGTGACTCTGTAACACAACATAGATGGAGTGATGATCAACTGCGATGTTGCAGTGGGTCGCAACGAACTAGGTAATTATATGGTACAAATATAGAGTCTAAATTGACTGCCGACGGACTTAAATGACCCGGCTGCAGGCCAAGCACAGGTGGTCAGTCTCCGACAAAATCGCTAGTTGTGCTTACATCGTAGCTGGCGAGTGTAATGGCATTGGTCGCTTACATCATCGCGTTCGTGATTGTGAAAGTGATTCGCGATTGTGCGTTAACAGTATTCGACAACCACTATTCAAGTCTCTCGACCCCATGACGTCTGTTGACCTCCCGGAGTCGACCGACGCCATGAAGTCTCTTGACCTCACGAAGTTGACCGACCCCCTGAAGTTTCTCGGCTCCTGAAAGTTTCCCCACGTCCTTGATGTACCGAATCAATACTGCTGCACAATCCTCTCGGATTTCGAAGAAGAAAATGAGATCTGTTATCCTTCTCAGTTTCCACTAGAAATTATCGCGACGTGAAGACATCCTCCGCTATCGTTCCCCTCTCTCTATCTCTCACCCGAAAGAGTCTCTGATCTCATTATTATCATATCTCGATATGATCAGAACCACGTGCACACGATATGTTATACATGGTAGAAAAAAAAAGGCAGAATCATTTGGCTATCGATGACCAAAGACACCCACCCTGGATAACTGAGCGATGGGGCCGATTAAGACAATTCTACTTTCAACTCAATCGCGGTCTGATGACCGCACAGGGAATGTAGTTCATCCATGTCGCTTGTCTATCCTGTTACTGTGCCAAACGCTGATCGGAGTTGGGCAACGACACTTTTCGATTAGTACAGCATATACGTTTGCGCTGCTAGTTAAGCGCTTGCATCCAGTTAATAATATTATATCTGTTTATAAAATACGGTCGACCGCAGATAATTAGCGGCAAGGCTGAGCACTCCGAATGCTTATGTACAAATAACAAGCATCTCTATGAGTGCATTAAACAGGTAGACGTTTAACGCCTTTGTTTTGAATGAGAGCAACGGAGCAACGCTCAAAATTTCGGCGGCCACCATTGTGACACCGATTTGCAGTGGTGTTCGACGACAGAGTCACACAGCGAGTGAGACGCCTCAATGAAACACGATTCCTGAGTACTACACACAGACGAACAAAAACAGTGATCTAGGTAAGCCGAGTTCATTGAGGATTTCAGCCTGACTACCATGCGAACAGTTGATTCACATGTCCACCGTTACAGGCGATCTGGCTAGATTAATGTACATGTTATAAGTATCAACATGCAATCGTATAGAGAAAGAATTGTCTTCTCGTTGTAGCAAAAACGCATTCGTCAAACTTTTGACACAAATTCACATAAACATTTAGCAGTTGTAGTCGTAGTAAGTCGCAGTAGCAGCAGCGACTGAGAAACGACGCCTCCGGGACTCCGGGAAATAGCATAATATAATATGTCGTACCTAGCGGATTCATCTAAATGCAAAAATTTGTCTAAACAACACTCACTGCGATGGCATTGAATTCTATCGAGCGGTAGGGAAAATGTGTGCTCATTAGAGCCACCTCGACAAGTCCCGGGCACCTTTGAGTATCTAGCAGCTGACCATCAGCAGGGCACCGTCAGCTGCTCTGGCAACAACCTCTCTCGAGAAGTAAGACAACCCACTGCGCCACAGCAGCAATGGTGGTGCGGAGAACACCAATCGTGTGTGTATGTGCGGTTCACCGTGCGATAAATGTGACAAGCATAATAATAAGTGAAATTCGAGAGCAGCTTGTCGTTCGTTCATATCAGCAGCAGCAGCAGCGATTCGTGTTGCAGCAATGCGATATTTCATATGTTGTAAACACATACGGTATATAGCATGCTTGCAGGCGTGGGAGGCCGCTCGCTAATAGTCAAATGTCAGCAAATCTATCGGCCGATGTCACTGTCATATGCACACACGTACAGCCGCTCATGGGGCACCTATTGAATTCAAAGTGAAATAATATAAGGTAAATACTACCACACTGAATACTCGGTATATGCGAGTGTCAGCTTACCGGTGGCTGGTATCTGCATTGAAAGAACAACATATCCAGATTGCGGTTGCTGATAGAGATATTCGTTATAATCATTATTACTTCTCTGTTTGTTGTGCTCACGTGGAGGTGAAGCTAAACGGTTTTTGTTGGCTTATTAAAAGAATTGCAACTTTTTATTTATATTAGTTGGGTATAGCGTACGGTGTGTGCAAATGCTGACCCGCCGCACAGGCAAATATGGGCGCAAAGTCTACTACACGGGCCAGCCCGAACGCCCGAAGCATCGAACTCTCAGAGGGCTCGCTGACGACGACAATGAAACTGTCGCAGCAGCAGCACTAACTACCAGATGAGATCGCGATTTTGTTGTAGAATTCCGTGGACTCCAATTATCCACTCGATATCATTTGCATGGACGGCTCACTATGTTCGCTTGATTCATTATGGGACTGGGCATTACGTTTGCCAGTTACAGTTTAAGACAGTTCAGCTGATACGATAGGTAGTTCCAGCCCCCACCCCCCCTGTTGCGTTCCTGATCACACCTATGCGGTTGGCTATGAGAGCTGGCCCTGCGATTATTATTATTGTTATTGCTCCAGCAGCAGCTTTTTTTGTCTGCTGCTAATGCTGGTGGCGCACACGTTATTATATTGATGACGACGAGAAAAAGACCACCCGCTCGTTGACGACAACGACGACGTCGTCGTTGTCGTCAACGAGACCGCGAGATGACGTCAACGCATGTCGTCGCAGCCGCCACGTAGACAACAGACGCAACACGACAGCAGCAGCAGCAGCCGGGGTAGCCACAAGGGCAATGAAAGAGCAAGGGTTCCTGTGGCAATACCCGTCGTAATAGAAGCAGCAGCGGCATATTGACGCTACGGAGTGAGCGAGCGAGTTCGCGAGTACGTGCGTGTCTGCTGGCGAGTATGCCGTCACACGAGACGACGACAATCGTCGTCAGCCAGTGACGCGCCTTGATCTTGGTCGCGCGACCACCGGCCATTGGGCAATTCACCGGCGCCGCCGCCGCCGCCATCGCCACTGGTGGACGGAGTCGATATCGAACGAACTGTTTAGCCATTCAGGTGCAGCGGATGCGATCACCCCGTTTCGCCGAACATCGAAAGCAATTGCACCTACGCAGTGTTGCCTTGCCCCGTTCGAAGATACTACTCTCTATGTTTACTATTAATTTAAATTAGAATAAATGTAAATCATTATTCAATAGCTTTTTATTCATTTTACTTATTATTTTTACTGCAGTCTAGAATACTGTCTCTATTGGGCTGATCCTCGAGTAATATAATGTACCAGCAGTAGTACCAGTGCTGCCATCACGATACAAGAAATCAAAATGTACCATTTATTTCAATCTTATTGTGTGGTCTAACCATGGTACACGGTACTATAGATCGGCGAAGGGCGAATACCGAATGAACGAGTCTGGCAGGCGACCAATGATGGAAACAAAAACAATTTCAACAGCATCGAAGAGAGTTCATTGGAGGACGCAAATGCAGGCATTAGGCGATGCGGAGGGGACCTGACAGCCGACGGATGCGAACACAGCCCAACGTTGTTTCACTATGATTAGGCATAATACGACCTGTCTTGGTGGTTAGTTAAGATGCGTATGCAACCATGAGGGTAACTGCCCGGTAGTTGTTGTTGAGTTTGCAATTCAAATGGTTTTCAATGTTCTAAAAGACCTATGAATTTTATATATATATATATATCTCCAAGGGATCATGAGCTTTGTATTGTCCCAAATACCTATTGACGAATGCGTGTGTCAAGCCAGTGGTGCGCGTGTTAGCCTTCCTGAAGGTAGGTGGGAAGGTATGTGTAAACAAGACAACTAGTAAACTATTAGCTGTATAAACAGGGACGGCATTCTAATGAGGGACACGCATACCCAGACCATATAGGCTGTCTGCCTAATTGCAACAAAGCCGATATTGTCTGAAAGCTTGAGCAATTAGATTAGCGACCGGCCGGCGACATAGAACTTTGGAACAATTGGGTAACAATGACAGTTCGGTTAAACTGTCATTGCCAGCCCTGCCGAGCTGAGTGGCTTTAGGTTACACTCGGGGCGACGCGGAATGGGCTTAAGATTGACTCGGAGAACTGAGTGCTCGCTCAAATCGTCCAGTCACTATCTCCTAAGCAATGTCTTGTGAGCATACGACACAGTTGCATCCCACTCTTTGGCGTATTTGTTTTTTTTTTTTTTGCTTATAACTACAATGCGAACCGCAGCGGACTTTTTTTCTTTTGTAAGGAGGAAATTTTCTTCGAACGCACGGACACCACTGGAGACATTACTATCCCTGTCGAAGATTGCCCGCCGATCCAGTGCAGGGTTGACCGTCAATGATAAAACATCTCAGCCATCCGCAGCGGCCCATACGGCAATTTCTTTTTGGCGCTGTCACTTGGACAGCTAAGTCACTGGCTGCAATGGACCAGGGCCAGTTGATTTGAGACGTCTCACCCACCGACGTATACCTTCATGCGTTGCATGCGGAGTAGAAATAGGGTAAGTGTACGGTAAAAGTATGAGCAGGACAAAGGGGCAAATCAAACTTAACGGCAGTTCACCGTCAACCAGACCAATCACTTTCGACGATGAACTGCCGCATAATGAAGCGATTTAGTAGAGTTCCGTGCGCACCTTTTACTTGAAGCCGCTGTTTGCGGGAAGACGTTTGTCTCGATATATTTATAAATATATATATATATAATTTATAAATATATATATATATATATATATATATATATATATATATATATATATAAAAGATAAATAAAAGAACAAATATATATGGCCAACGGTGGCCTTACCGGCGCGCTGCTCAAATCCAGACTATCGTGTACGTACGCAAGGATACTCGTGACGGAAGAGGAAAATCTCATACGGCGGGGGTGACGGCACAGAAGTCAGAATTCAAGATACAGATGAAGTCAAAAGGGATCATAGTGTTGGAGCGGCAGGCCTTTAGTCTGCTATCCGCCTTGTTTTCTTCGACTTCGGTCGTCCCTAGAATTAGTACATTACGTGACGGCGGGATCGTTCGGTTCTTGGGTTGACATTCCGGTTCCGCTGTCGAAGTTGCCGTGCCCACCACATACGTTTGTGTGTCTCCTAGTGCTATATATATTTATATATATATATATATATATATACATGAAGCTATTATAACGCCGACGATGGTGGCAAAAGAAAAAAAAAACAAACAAATAACAAAGTATGAGTTTGACGAGCAAGGACACCAACTATAAGAGAAGGACTACAATGGACAGCGATCAAACAGGCGGAGGAGGGAGACGATAATGAAGAGTAGAGGATATGAGACAATGCCAGCCAGACATCAGTGTGACGCTGAAGTTCGTCCACCGGCTGTCTTCATCGTTCGTCCGTCATTATTCGAGCGATCAGCGCGTTGACGGCCGTGATGGCCGCCGTAGAAGGCAAGGAAAACGAGGCAAGCTGCTGTATGGAAAGTGACGCCTGGGCAAGACCGGAAACTCGTGGACCCCGCTGGTGAGGGTGTGAGAGTGAATATCTCAATAGTAAACAAACACACAAGATAGTTGAATCACAGCTGGGTACCTGCGCGCAGGCGAATCCCGATCGTACGTCGAGCAAAACAGCCGGCGTCACAGTAACAGAACAGTGGCTGTGCGGCAGTCGTTGCGATAACGAACACAGATTTGTTTAGCGTGTTTGATATTGTCTTGATACGTTTCGAAGGAGAAAATCCCAAACGACCAGGTAAACTTTATCGAAGGGGGTTGGGGGGGACCCTGATACATAGTATTGTTCTCAGACAACACAATGTGTACGCAATGATCTCTCAACGTGTGAATGAATACGGCAAGCTGGCTGGCTGTTGCGACATAGGGCGCTCATAGCGAACAGGGAGCGTAGCCGTGGATCGGAGTCACTCTGTTGTAGTGAGCGAACTCGCCGCACTCGGTAACTATTCGCATCAGTCAGGTGGATGTCCGCTCGAAAAGTGCGACCATTTTGCACCGCTTTAATCTGCGGACCGAGACGACTAACTGGAAAAAATTGCGGTTATTTCTCCCTCGGGATGTTCAGTTCGATTGAACTCTACAAGTAGCTACGAGTCATGTACGTCAGGCAAATACGTCAGTGTGAGGCCTGGTGTCCATGCAGGATTTACCTTGAACATCTTAAAAAAAAGAGATCAACGGCCCCACTGGAGGGAACCATTGCACCACAATACGTTCCCTCTCATACAGTCAACCTCATATTGGGTCCAATGTACACATAACGATGAGTCATACCCGATATCGCAACCGTTGTATTGTGAGAATTGAGCTACAATCATCCGGTGGACGACAAACGCTACGCTTTCATGTGGGTAAGAACAAACAACATGGAGAATCCTAACCACATTCGATCCTCAATTAGTCCACTGATTGGTTTGCTTTCGCGTGTGTACTAGCAATTATGTTGGGCCATGCAAAGTACTCGAAATTGGACTGAAAAGTATATAAACGATGTCTCATTCTCAAATTGCACAAACTCGTCATGAACTCGATATGTGTATCGATTCTAGATTGACATGTGTGTTAAGGTCATCTGCGCACCGACAGCACTGATGACTATTAAAACGAATCGGTGGCTACACTATACTACTGTTGACTGACTATACGGTGCACTCGAAATGTGACACAGCGATAGTTATCAGTCAAAAGCGTCGAAGCAATATATTATATATATTGTTTATAATATATATTGGCTTAAATCTCAACACCGCCATCATCATCAGTACCAGTGTCATATAGCCAACAGAAACTAACTAAAAAACGATTGTATATACATATATATAGCGGAGTGTAGATATCAAATGATGTATATATATATATATATATATATATATATATATATATATATCTACACTCCGCGCGTCAATTATATCATGACGGAGTGGGAACAAATTCACGGGCAACGGCAGCTCAGCTTGCACCTGGGTTAAGGTCATGAGTAAAAACCAACCACGCAATGGTACAACTCGACGTGCTGGCCGGTCGGCTGAAATATAATCACTAAAATCCACCCGTATGATGGATGACACCCGAACGGGGAAATTAGCCAACAGTGGCGTACGCAACGAACGGGAAGCTAGCTAGCCAGTTAGCTAACTAACGAAATAATTACCTATTCTCGATAGGCAAGCCCTTACGCGCGCGTGGCAATGCGATCGCAATGAAAATTCGAAAAAGAGATGTCAGCGTTGCTCTGGTTGCCCAGTCGACGTGAAGCTAGTGGCAGTAGCAGCAAGCGAGGAGCAATCGACGATTAACTTTACGCAGTGACGAATTTGGGTGTGATATAACGATGCGAAACAACTCGGGGCCGATAAAAGCAAATACAGGGTCCGACAATGAAAGAGAGAGAGCTCTTGGATTAATGATGTAGCCAGCTAACAACGATCACCGTCGAGGAGACAATACATGGGCGAAATTGACGAAGAACAAGAAGAAGATAGCCTCTAAGATTCATTGACGAGCGCAGATTTCTTGACACGAGACGAACGATGAGAGACGTTGAATCGGTGAATGAGTCATAACGGGGGAGTCTGCCAAGAGCAAACGTCCCACGTGAGTCATTGGTCGACGCAAATCCCTTTCTATATATAAACACAGATATAGTATAGATATATATATTGTTAATTAATCAATCAGTCAGTCAATCAATCAATCAATCATATACGTAAATCACCGTGGTGTCGATTGCCTGTAAAATTACCACGGCAGTCAGGCGACAGCTGGTTCCTGGCTGCGGTCTGGTTGACATGACGAAATCAAGTGTTACAATTATTGCTGCTATAATATTAGTATTAACCATTGTGACTCGTGCAATGATTCCGAGCAACATATTTTTGCACGATTCTACCTTGGTGTTGCATTCATGCTAGCAATTATGAGATCAGCGTTGATGGCCACATTCGACTCGGCATCTCTAAACGAGATAGGTAAAGAAAAAGCTCGTATAAATACGACAATGTTGACTATAAGATTCGGCTGCAATCGGCGTTCAACAACGCGCAAGCCTAAACGGCGTTTGATCTCTCGCCCGAAACAGATCATAATCTCACTCTCGTTGTCGGCCATTGAACGGTGTGTAACAGCAAACCGGGACGTCATTGAGCTCGAGACTTGCTGGCCGCGCGAACCGAACGTCTAATAGACATAAGCCAACTGTAGTATTTCTAGCGTGCACCGAGAGAAGTATGCATCTGTTGAGCCTGAATATTGGTGGACGACGTAGCACAGCAAACTTCTACCTTCTACGACGTTATGTTTTCTGCGTGTAAATGTTTCATCAGAATTCGCTTACATTGAAGGGAACTGCGCGACAATCGAAAGTCATCTTTAGTCATTTCGTGCTTAAGCCCGCTTTCGTCAGTAAGTGTTTGCTTCGTGCTCCCCCGAATCAAGAAAAACATAATGACCTCATTAACCTCGAACTGTTAGGTTGCTGTTGCCGAGAACATGGTTTACATTGAACTGCTTTGTTTTTTGATGGCTGTCGGCTAATTTGACGTATCTCTCTCTCTCGGGTACGGGGCGCACCCAGCTGTGTTGAACGCTTACCAAGTCGGTTTAATCTGCTCTCTCCTGAATGACGACAGAGTGTTGGAGATTTTGTAGAATGCAGGTAGCGACTATTCAGCTCGTAATAACTAAGCCGCGTACGCATAGGTGAACGCAACAGCAATAATCACCAGGTGGAAAAACCCGGCAGTGGTCTACCAATGTGCGGCAGCACAGCCCCCTCCTTCAAATAAAAAGTAACAGCTCAACTTCTTATTTCGACTAATGAAAAAAGCTCAATTTGTAACTGTAAACTGAAAAACTTCTTGATTGATCGTAGCAAGCCACCGCGGTATCTAGCAAATACCCAAACCAAATCCAAAGCCCGAGGATGATCGACGGCGACCATCCCACTTCAACCTGTCGCTAAGGATGAGAAGGAGAGACAAGGAAGAAGATGTCGATTTTTCTTCGTTATACTTAGAAATTCTCCATCATTCCTTCTCCCTATTGTCCCTGCTGTTTGCGGAGTCGGCTGTTAATCAGGGGGGGGCGGGGGGAACAATCACAGACATTCTGCCGTTGTATCGAGACAGAGATAGCGTGCAGGATGCGGAGGAACTGTTGCCTTAAACTTATAGCGTCGTACACTATAGCACACGAACTTCAGGGGTTAGACGGGATTGGATTGCGTTGAAGCAACCCTGTAGTCGGTTTGTGAATCAGTCAGTTAGACAGTAACAGGATGAGCCGGAGGGGCCGCGTCGAGCGAGAACCGCCGTCACCAGCCGGTCGTGTTTGCCGGGCTGTTTGGTAGTATTCATCGCCGGCGTCGCTCACGCCGAGAGGACAGCGTAGCTGTAGTAGTAAGTCGGTCAATGTCGGGGTCACCACGATGCGCTCGTTGGCTGGCTGGTTGGCTGGCCCGTTAGCCTATAATAGTACGAGCCAGAACGTGCACTGCGTATGGGGTCGCAGCAGAGGAGTCATACGACGAATGTAGGTTGCGTCGCCGCCGCCGCCATCACCACCACGCCCGCACCTCTATTGTCATGCTAACGTACACGGTAGGCCCATATCCGATGTCCAACACTACTTGCTCGTCACCCATCGGTACTCGCACGACGCAACTCGTCCAACAGACAGCAGCAACAACAACAACAACTCGCTCCAGAAAAGCAGGACGAGCAAAAATGGACAGTAGAATCCGCTACGAATATTAGTCTATTCCGATTACACGGCTGCACTCGACATTCGACCCTCATTGGACCCTTTTTTTGGTTCAGGAGGTCCGTATAGGAGACGCTTGTCGTGTGATTTAGCGAGGGGCACGATGACAAAAAGCAGACAGCAAATGTTGTCGTTGTCCGAACAACGATATTTGGTCTCCTCGAATAAGGAACGCGATACAGCGTGCACTCCGCCATTCATTACCGTCGGGCAAAATTAGCCGGTTCCATGTCCACTTCTGAATTGTCTCGATTCCCCCGCGCGCGCTCGCGATCTCCCCGTCTCAGGTCGACGTAAGCGGACCAGAAGAATTCAAAGCCATCAGCGACATCACAGCGGCTATCACTAACGCGCACGTGTTCTTAGTGCCCTACCAGATCTAACTGAGTTACTCACTCAAACGTACACTCGAGCGCATAATTCGAAAACCGCCACAACCATATCTACTACCATTACTATTGGTACTGCTACAATTCGCTATGTATACTACCACTGTAGGCCATGGCTACGTGGCGGCGGCGGCGGTAGCGGCGCCGCCGCCGCCGGCTGCTGCGGCTGTGGCTGTGGCGATAGCCAGAGAGGAACTGGGTCACGAGACACGTACCGTGCGCGCGGCCCGGCCCTCGCGAAGTCTCACGAGCCCCGTACGGACGAGACTGGCACATTTTAGCGATCATCCTCCTATGGCACCACAGCAGCGTTATAGGGTTGTAGCACTAGTAACAGTAGCAGCAGCAGTCAGACCAGCAGCCAGAACGGGTCGCTACCCAACTCAACCGCGACTGATAGAATAGAATCCGGCAGTGGCGGATGGATCCGCGCCCTCACTGCATGGATTGCTCTCCGCGAATTCGCAATGAGCGGGAAAATAAAACACACTGTCCGACGGCTCTTTTGCCGACGGAGCGGATACAGCATTACATGCATGCTCCGCGTGATGACATATAAGAGAGCTTAAGCATTGTGAAATTGCAGTTCCTTTAATAACCTAATAAAGTTTTACGTTTACCTCTGGCAGAGCGCTTGTGGCGAACATGATATACTAATAGAGGATTCATTTAGCAATCACGCGGCGGTAACATGTACGCTAGGCAGCACTGGAGAGAACCACTCATAGAGATACAATATATATATATATATATATATATATAGAGAGAGAGAGAGAGAGAGAGATAGAGAGAGAGAGAGAGAGAGAGAAAGTTGTCTTTGTGTGGAAATTTCAATGGGATGCAAAGTTTGAACGGAATGTTCCGGCTGTTCGGCGATGATTCATTTGAATCAATTGGAAAACCAGTTGGGTGTCCGAGGCAAGCGGGAGCAAACGAAGGAATATGAGGCATCCTCTTGTTGTTCTTCTATGGAGAGTGGCCGTATCACTGATCATGAGCAGCGGGCAAAAAGTCAACGAAGCCGTGAATACGAGAAGAAGATGGGTGAATCACGTTCACACACCAACGACAACAACAGTAACAGCAAACGTAACAAGAAGCAACACATTGGAGAAAGGCGACAAAAACTAAAAGGTCATGAAAGAGTTGATGAAACGGGGTCAGTCTAGGCCAAAGAAACGGTGGACTCTTACTGAACTGTAATTATTCTCGGCGAACATCGATTCTGATGAAGATGCTGGTGATGGTGATGATGATGCATGAAGTATTTCCATAAGAATGAACAGAAAATATTGTCACAGGTTTAATGACCTGATAGCGGGTTGTCGTTGTCAGTTAACACGTTTTCGTGTACACTAACTATTCAACTTGGGGGTGTTATAAATAAAAAATAAACAAAAAGTTCAAGTGCTCACCGAAATTATATCATGTATAAACACGAGAATATTGTTAATGAGGTCAAGGTGTTGCGTCAAGGGCGCCGACGATTTTTTAATTGACTAGCGTACGATGGCACTTGTAACCGTAACTTGGTACAACCTGATGACAGTATTTGTCCATAGGGGAGCGATGGCTTGAATTGCGATAATATGTACATATATACTGACATTATCTCCGATGTGAAAAATTATGTTGGCGCCCCCTATTTTTCATAGCATAAGCGAGTCACAGACGTGGCCTGTTGCACTGCAATTTATTAAATAGCGTCGTTTACTAAACAGCTGTCGCTATCATGATCACCGGTGGCCCTGTTGGAAGTATAATAGTATTAGCTCAAACGTAACTATTATATGTAGAGCGAGGTGGGTGGGAGTATGACGCCAAGGTGGGCTGAGTGAATAGTCAGCTAAGGTGTAACTTTTGGGTTCAGAGAGCAAATTAGCTGGTTCGGATGACGAAATAAACCTGGCGTAGGGTTAAAACATATGCTCCTGCGACAGCACACTTTCGGCCGAATCGTCGAACTTGCTGCTTACAGCATTAGGAGCCTACAATACATATATATATATATATATATATATATATACGGTTCATATTGCTCGTGACCGGTAGTTGCGTTCCTAACAATGTGGACTTCTGCCCTTGCCGCTCGAGAGGACAGCGACGGGGAGTAGAGGACCATGATCCTGGACAACTGCGATTGCGGTAAAACCAATAGGAGAGGTGGGGAAAGGGGGCATAGACCAGACTCAAGCCTTACTGCTGACCTATATAGTCAACCCATGTCACAACGCAACCGCCGAAGTCAATGTCGCGTGTGTGCTGTTTTTGTTTGTTTGCTTGCTTGGTTCGTTGGTTCGAGCGCGTCCTGCCCGCGATGCCCTCGCGGGCAGGTTGCCACGTTGTAAATATGCTTATTCAGATTGAACTAAAGATAGATGCATTATAATCAACCTGTATAATCGATCTTTAATTTTCCACCTTTCCTCTACCTTTATAGTGTATCTTTAGTTATTTATCCATCCATCCGCTCATTCACTTATTGATTCATTCATTCATTCTCGCCCGTCTATTCACCCTTACCACCATCAGCACAACCACCGTCATTGGCAGCACCAGCCGCCGCCGTCATTGGCGGCATCGGCAGCAGAGCTATTGCTGTCAGCGCGAGACCCATTCGCGCACTCGCGCCGACACTGGTCGCATGGAGATCTTGTTGCTTGCTTGCTTGGGTCACTTCGAAGGAATTTCAGAAATTTCATCGCTGCTAACGCTGTTATGTCGATCGCGACGCTGCCGTTGTTTCTGCAGTAACAGCAGCAGCAGCAGCAACTGCAGTCGCGCACACGGGGCTGCTTGGCTGGTTGCTTCGTTCGTTGTATGGATGGATATTGTGTCGGTAGCTTGGTGTCTATCTATCTACTGACTGACTGACCAAACGCCACCGCCGCCGCCACCGCCGCCTGCTTGGCTTACCGCTGTATCTATCTGCTTGCTTTGCTTGGCCGGCTACACGACTTGTCAGCTGTACGCAGGCAGTGACTGCGGTGTCGACAGTGGACGCAACGGTGCCGGCTGGCTGAAGCCAACCGCTGTATTTCGATTGCTGTTAGCGTACCAGCAGCAGCAGCAGCAATAGTAGTAGTAGTAATAGTTGTAGTTGTAGTTGTAAACGTCACTTAAAGAACATTCTACTGCTACCGCCGCCGCCGCCGCAGTTTCTTCGTTTGTCGCTGCTTTAGCGGGCTGCTGCTGGTGCCGGCGGTGACCACCGTCTGCCTCAGATGTGAGATGGCAGACACCATCTCAGGCGTCATCGGTTTCATCGGCGGGTCATTGTGAACGAACAATGGCCAACAACAATCATAACAAAAACACAACAGACACACACACACATATATATATATTTAAACGCCCATAAGTATTCGCGCACATGATCCCATGACCAGGGGAAGGCGGCGGCGGCGGTGTAACTAAACGAACAAAGCGATTACATAATCAGCGTCATCGTAAACAGCTATATCAGCCCTACCGGCCCCTATCACCATCATCGC
Organism: Stratiolaelaps scimitus; assembly: GCA_019614645.1. NCBI lineage: Eukaryota > Metazoa > Arthropoda > Arachnida > Mesostigmata > Laelapidae > Stratiolaelaps > Stratiolaelaps scimitus. The sequence goes on along the minus strand of JABWDB010000003.1, from coordinate 15,552,879 downwards.
AATTTGTTTGGTTTTTTTTAATCATACGCCATAAGTCATCAATCAACGTATAACATGTACCGTATTGGCTGATGTTATTGGGGGTGTGAGTAGTTTCATCGATCGACGCTGCACGACCAGCTGCATAACATTGTCTCATAGCGGTTACTCGATTTGCTAATTCCATCACTTACGCTAAATACGTAAATAGGTAGTTGTGTGATATGGCCTGGCTTGAACTGGCGATACTCTTTGAGCCTCTGTGATGCCTCTCTCAGCCGGTAATTTCATCTGGAAAATCGTCGCGGACGTGTCGACCTACCTAAATATATATATATATACATACATATATATTGAGAGAGAGAGTTTTTGGCAGTCGTCATCAACAATGTGTGGAAGCGATATCATCCGGTGCCGCACCACCTCTCGCACGGGTTTCAAGTCATTCCTCCAGGTAGCATCGCGGCGAAGACGGGTAATGAGTTTGTTACTATTGATACGATCGACTGGCACTACTAAATCTAGCACAACGTCTTGCCTACCGTGGACAACGTTTAAAATTAGAAAAACACGGCCCACTCACCATCAACATCATCATTATTATCACACTGCCACGAGCTGTCACTCAGGTAATCATTCAAACGGACGAAGACACTCGCCTGACCGACACCAGTAGCAACGGTAGTAGAAAAAAAACCACTGCAGCGGGTTGTGTTTTCTACCCGCAATATTCCTATAGATCATAATTGCAGGATACAGCCAAGCCACGACAAATGCCGGCATATTTCGTGTAGGCACACATTCGATTTTTAGTCGAATGTCAAATAATGATTTTTCGTATTCGAATTAATCTTTTCGTAGAATTTCAGTAAATAATTAGTGGAAGCTAAAATACAGACATTCCTATCTATCCTCTAATTATCGTGTGTAGCCACTGTTGTTGATGTTGTTGCTGTTGCTCTTTGTGTGATCGCCACTGATCATCGCAGGCAGTTGCTGCTGATATCGCAGGCAGTTGCTGATTATATTGTTATTGGATTATCATCTTTGCATTGTTATTTGTTGATGGTGCATAATATTATTATGATGATTATTATTATTATTATTTGCCTGCTGCACTTACATTTAGATATATGCGATCTTTCGATATCAGCGGGAGAAGCCTGACTGATTCGTCATGTGTGTGCTTCCGTCACATGCGGCATCCTAATTACGAACGACCTGTCTCACAGGTGACACAGTAAATAGCCTCGCGCAACAGTGAAGGCGTCAGACGGCAGCGGGATCCCCCCACCAGGTACAGCAACAACTGCCCATTGCTGATAGCACAACATCGGGTAGCGACGTCTGCGAACAGACGTTGGGATTGTTCCAGCTCCTTCTCGATATCATCTGTTTTTCCTTATGCTTATGCTTTCCAGCATTTATACAACTGCTGCTCGATTCATGCTCGAATTGGCTGCGTCTCGACGTTCGAGTGCAACCTTTAAATCTGCTATATACAATATGTCGGATATCATCTACCATCTGCTTCGAAAGCACCCATCGGTACACCATGACCGATAAATGGCCATCCACTACAAAAGGGTTAGGGTCAATAGCCTCAACGAATTGTAAGGCATAACGAGAGCTGCGTGATGGCGCGGCCGACCGGCCGGCCGGCCGACCTCCCAAAATACGTCTACTTGTATCTGTATATACAGAGTTGAAGACAGGGACGATCAGGTGATCGTACCCATCACTGACGGCTACTGTCTCGGTAGACATAATATATCTAGCAATTGCGGATGGGTGCGAGAATTTCATGAACACGGCTACTTCAACAACACGGCGCAGGGACATTACGCCCATTGTGTTCATTTTTGCCATCTAATTGATCGGGGCCGCTGGACCAGCCTGTCCACGGTCCGCATCTATCATATAATATCTCTCTCTCTCTCTCCCACTCACTCTCTCTCAACATTATATATATAATTGGGATCAAGGAGTAGTACAAAGCTGGGGAACTACTAAAAGTACAAAAAGCCGACTATCCAGATGTACTGCATTTACTCATGTATGCATTTATATAAGTACACGCACTTCACGTGGACGCGTTTTTGTTCGTCCATCAGTTCTCCTTGCTCGCTATGACGTTTCCCGTAGCCTTGATGTGTACCGAAACAGCATTTTTAGTCGTTGCTCTTCCGTAAACAAAATCGTTACGGTTCCTTTAGAATTTCCCTATTGCATCTAGAGAAATTCGCGTCGAAGGAAGGTTTCTGAAGGAAATAACTCACGTTATCGGTTGAATTTGTCCATTTAGACAATAAGGTATGTGTGCGGCATCTGATAAAGCCTCGAACATTGAAAGAGCTTATAAGGTGGCGACGAATCTGCCTGATTATATATCGATTGCCTCGGTGCCTTCGGGGGCCTCCTTTTCGGCAAAAAAAAACATGAAAAACGCATGCTTTGATAAGCACGACGACAAAAAAAAATCGCCGCCAAAATCACTTCGCTCACAGGTCGCACCGCACGATTGCCCATGCAGGCAAGTGAGTTTCATCTAAATATAATAACAAAACTGAAACCGTTGATTCAACAAGTGTTTTACTGGATATAGCGAATGTAGCTATGTACCTCGAAACACAAGCTGATGAACAGATGGTTACATTACGAGAGTCACTCGAAATAAGATACAAGACGCTATTATGGATAGTTACCAAATATGGAATATCCGAAGGAGTGAATTGAGCAAGGTGATGCCCACCTCGCCAGCAAACGAAACTTAACGCTGAAGTTCGTCTTCTATGAGAAGATGCCAAATGTCGGCACAGCCTCTAACGTGATTCCAATAGACGCAGGCGAATCACAGCCATAGCACAGTATCCAGACGGTAGTTCGCGGACACCAAGTTCACATGTCAGTTAACCAGCACCGGGTGGCACTATGTGCCCAAACCGCACGAACACAGATTTCTGCAGGTCGCCATGACTAGCTCGAGCGTACCAGAGACTTTGCGAGCAGTCAGCAGTGGCTGTGTCGAGGCAAGAGTTCGTTGCCATATCTGCGACGTACTAGGTGTTAGACGATGCGGGCGTGTTGAATGCAGGGAACTCTCCTCGCAAGCTCAATAGCATATGCTCTTGTTGTGCAAGCTCGTCACTTCAAGCTGATAACGACGAGCGTGAGCAGTTCGACTTTTGTAACGGGCACAAATTGCAACGTTCGAACACGCTCGACTACGAAATACGCTAGGCCGAGACCGGTTACAATGTAGCCAGCGAATGCACACCCGGGATATTCGAGAAGATACCACGTGCACGGGGTGTAGGTATATAGACACAGACGTCCATACGATATACTCGAAAGCGAAGCAGAGGCGGAGCGCATGCGCTAACCAGCGGGCTCTCGCCCTAAAAGCTCTGACGTACGAGACCCTCACCGACGCATTTCAGCAGGTCATAACGACAAAAGGAACGCTGTTGAAGTGGCTCATAGGGAGGCACGATGATGTCACGAACTAGTACAGACCTCACCGGCGGCAGCCATATGAGTTCTCGAGAACTTTTTGCCTTGGCTTGAATGATTTCGTATGGCTTTTGAAAACGTTCCATGGTATAGGTCACAATGTTCCATCGTTGGATTCGGCCGAAACAGTGTATGCTATAAACGCTTCTCAGGTGCCTTGAGGCCGGCACGGTTTGAGAGGACGATTCAATAGATCAGCCGACTGATGGGCTCACAATGAACGATTTCAATTGCTGTGACAGCCACCCGTGGCAGAAAATAGATTACGACGTACCGGTCCAAGACAGATTGATTGAAATTGTCGAAAATGTCGTTGCCATTCTGAGACGAAAAGTTCAACCTGGCAGCGATTGAGGCGTCAACGGCGTCACGTGTAGAGATATCAGCAACAAGACCTATTTTCGCGTATACACACACATATCTCAGATGTGTGCGAAGAAAGGTTCAATTTAGTGGCCGCCCACCCGTGTAACGCTATAACCATACCAGTGAACCAGCTGATCCGCTCTCGATTCGAGTCGTACACAGAGTGACCTCGTCATTCTACAAAACAAGACGACAACCGCTAAACGGGGGATGCCTGAAAATGACAAAGATATCTCTACTCAAACCACTCAGAAACGAGCATCCCGAGGATTCATACGACGGAGTCGCGCAGCGAAGCATAGGCCGATGAATATACAATGATACAATAGAAGGGGACAGACTCCGACCCGGGAGCCTGTCCCCTTCAACAGTGACCATGCCACCCGATTTCCATCACCGCCCAATGGCTAGCACTCAACAAGTGAAGCTCAACAAAGGGAGGCTCGAAGTCGGTCACGTGCGAGCGTCGACTCTTCGAGTTGCGTTGTCTCTACGCCCTCCCCACTGTTTCCTTCTTGTCCCACGTCCCTCGTTCGCCATCCTCTCTCTCATTGAGAGACAGATCCGATCCCGATCTGATCAATCCTGCCCTGGCCAGGAAAGCCTGCCCACATCGTCCGTCGCAGAGACGACACATCAGCCGTCAAGTGGCTCTTCCTCACGACGATTATTCTGCATCGCGCATTCGCTATTCGCTGATTGCTCTCCTCCCAGCGGGCGTATCCCTTTCTCCGGTCTCCAGTCTAGCCGTCTCGGTCCTCGCTCTCTTCGTCGCCGATCAGCCGAACGACGACAGCGGCAGCGACCGATGCCGTCAGTCAGTTGCCCAGTGCAGGCTGGCCAGGCTCCATGCTCTCAATTCTAGTGGTGGTGAAGATGATGGTAGTGTGTTGCAGTCGAGTTTCTAGCCTAGGGGGCTCCCGACCTCACAGCTCTATCTGTCGGCGTCGGCCGGTCGGTCCGCTTGTGCGTCCGAGCGCCCGTTCGTTCGGAGTTGCTGTTGCTGCCGCTTCTCTTGTTTTAGTCGAAGGACGTCTGTCTCAAGGGCGCGCTTGCTGTCAACCGAGTGAACAGTCGGGGCCAGCCTAAGGGAAAGCCTTCACCAGACACTGATGCTACTAGGGCTTCGCCGGCGTTGGCACCAACGGGTGGCGACGGAGGCAGCGGCGATTGCTGTCGTAGAAAAAGTAGCGATGCGTATAATAATGATAATAATAATAATAGGATGACAACGGACTGGGCTTAGGTTGCCTAATCGTAGAACCCTAAAAACGGCATCGGCATTTCTACCTATTGTATCGGAGCGCGTTGTGGTGGTTGAATGCTCGCGAGCTGGGTAATTTCGTCAGCTTGCAATCGATCAACGCAACCTGCCCAAAACACGAGATGAACCAGATATGACTAGGGCTGACGGACTGCAGTTAATCCTAAAATCGTTGTACCGGTGGCTCGACAGGATCCTGTTGAATTTATGGTATTATTATTGTCTCATGTAAACACTCTATATTTTATGATGGATAACTAAGTAGATGGGTATAATTCATGTTTGCTTCACTTGCTAGGTATATATCCCGTAGGACATTGATGTAACAAGTAGACACCACAAGAAAGCAAGGACACAAACAACTGGCAGGCGAAGCTAAATGTTATAGTACAATAACATATCGAGGATCGACATGATACTAGCGTATCAGAGTGTCAACGTGTCACTGAGTCTAACCTATAGCGAAGCATAGGAACAGACGATGAATTCACTTCAGCCGAACGAGCAGTCGAAATAGTATAATGTATATATATATATATATATATGTACACCAGTAGCTCTCGTTGTTGTCGTCAAAATTTCGACGTGATGACAACTCGGCAGTGTCTCTATTATTGTTCCCGGTGTTGTTATCGCATCGTAGTGGGTCTCTCCTTTTTGAATTCAGACACACGTTCACCAGCACAGCTGGGTATGTGTATGTGGATTTGTTGTTGCGCTTTTCTGTTTGTGGACCTGATCGGGGGGGGGGGGGGGCTGATCCCTGGTTGGGACTTCTTCTTGTGCTGTTCTGCTGCAAGTTGCACATTTATTCGTTTACGTGAAACCGACGCGTATCGGTGCCACCTTGCTCATTCACAAAAGTGTTCAGCTGAAAAGAGAGCGATGATCTATGAGTCGCTTATGTTGCTGTGATAGCAATCCAATCGTTTCGACGGTGTCTACTCGATACACCCTAGTTGTTAGAGGCTTTGGAAGGTTTCACAAGGTGTCGGCTGTGTGACAGCTAAGTGACAATGACAGCAGCAACAGGGAGATGTAGTGGAGGCAGGATTATGGGCGGGAGTGCAAGGTCGAGGCTTTTTCGTTCGTTCATTATCTGGTGACATAAAGCGCGCACGATGAAGTCACGACCGAGGAGGATCAGGCGATCTCCGAAGAAGGAGGACTCAGCATCACTTCAGATGCCGAGGATGTATGTACAGTGTTGCTGGCAGGTTTATATATACATATATATATATCCTGTACACTCTAGTCATCGCTAATTACTATTTATAGAGTTAATGACTTCTCGTATCCAAAATATAGGAAGGGCGCGCACAATCCAGAACCACCTGACTACTGTGGGTCCAGCCCAAAACCCCCGAGAAACCAGGACAATAGTGGCGAGCAAATGGCAAACAACGAAAGTGGTGTATAGAACGAATCGCGGCCGGCGGCAAGTGACCCCCGATCGAAGTTCCCCTTCCCCCAGCAGTTACCCCGCTGATCGGGAACTTCTGGTAGCGCATTCAGTTGTTCAGGCTATGAGCAAACAAGAAGCCGTTGGGTTCGAATTCTTTCCGGCACGTGTCCCCTTACCCTCGTCGATATCCTCTTGCCTCGGCGCTCCATTGGCTGCGCTTCCGAGGTCGGTGACTTCGTCTTGACCTCTCCCTTTCTCGCTCTTTTACTTTTTTCAGGGTTCGTCGACTGGTCGTACGATACCCAAGACGTCGTACGCGATAACTTGCAGAGATCTCAGGCCGAAGTGGCCAGCGTGGTAGGCTTCTACACTAAGGTTCTTTCTGCTATGTCTATTTTGGCAATGTGGTACGTGGTTCCTTGTCCAAACCTGTGTGGGCCAGACAGTGGTATCTCCAATCCGAATGTCCCGACAAATTATATTATTGTTATTATCATATGGCTCTTATCGATTACTTGCAAAATCACCGTATTGTTACGGCACACATCAACGCCCTCTGACGAATTCAGGAAATGGCTCCGACACCCATCTGTGCAGAACGAGACCCAGCGCCATCATTTCGTCATCCCAATGACCCATATGACCCATGTCGATGAGTCATAGCAACTGTTAGTAGCGAGGTACGCATGCACCACGCAATGCCGTTATTGATCTGCAATTCACTGGAACCTACCAAGAGAATTCGATGCTGTTTCGGAGGACGTAACGTCTTTGTGGTTACGCAACACAGCTACCGCCATATTGTATCCCATTATAGCTGAGCGGGTGCATGGTGGCATATGATACACAGTATATATATATATATATATATATATATATATATATATATATATATATGTATAAATGAGATACAACTGGACAATGAAAAGTATTCACGCCCTTTACCGCGTCGAAGATGAAACATTCTGGAAATGTGTCTCAATTCATATGCTGCATAGTAACGTACGCGCAGGTGAATGCGTTCGTAGTGTTACCCGATAGGCTGCAGCAGCGGCAACAGCAGCAGCAGCAGCAGCAAGGTGGGCTGAAACCGTCATTCGATTCGTCCGCTGGCAAACGTCAGAAATCTCTGTTCTGCCGCTTCCATGATCCGAACATCGATCGTCTCAGTGAGGCAATGTCTCAAAATATGTCAGATCGCCCACCTCACCGTCTGGCATCTGTCAATCCCGTCTGAACGAGCCGCTGCCCGCCCGCCGTTCGCACTCACCCGCGCTCGCAGTTGCTCTCACAGAACCCCGTCGAACTCTTGCGAACAATGGCGACTGAATGAGTTTCACATGTGTAGCGTCTCGTGCGTGCATCTGTCTGGTCTGCATCTCTGTGTGTCCGGTCGCGTTTGAGGGAGGGCGATGATTGAAGAGCAGAAGCAGCGGCCACTGGCGTTTGCCGAAAACGATGCGAGTCTTCCCTCTGACCCAGTGTCACCGCGATCGTTTGTGCTAACGTGGTTCCGGCCTATTAACGACGCCCACAAACTGCTCATGCCACTGCTCCTGTGGTACTGGTCCCCGATTTCCAGATGAATTCTCCAGATGCGCTCCACATCGTCTTCGCGTAAGATCAATCTGATATCATCACCGACCCTGCCGATGGTATTCACTCAGCGCGTGGCAACACTCGTCACATCATCCATCGAGTGATTTCTATTATCCGCTATAGATTTTGGTACCGTCGACCAGATGATGAACGAAACGCATCCAACCCATGCAGTCGTCGACAGCATGGCGCATCGATGTACCATTTTTATTCATGTGTATGTGTTAGAACAACAATGAAAGTGCTTAATTGAATTATATCTTTGAGATATAGTCATAATGAAGCATGTAATGTGTGTAATATATATATATATATATTTCGACGAAACAACGAATAAAAGCGAAAACGCGCCGACTTATTATTGCCTCGTCGTCTGCAGGCGATGCAGTTGAACACTACCGACCCACTCGCTCTCAGTCCCATACATCCGCGGACTTCTTTATTCTTTAAATATCATCACTTAAGTGTTACGAGCTGAGTAACTTCCTTGTTTATTGGTCGGGTCCGACGAGTTCACTCGAGACAGCCCACATTCGACCGAGTGGTCATTGGCCAGGCAAGCTGGTTGGTCATGGCGTTTGCTATTGCGTCAGATTCGTTCCATTCATATATATATATATATATATATATATATATATAATCGACATTTCAACCTTTCAACTTTGCCTCTCTCTCTCTCTTTCCCTCCCTCCCTCACTAAGTTAGAACACTACTACAGATCAATCGTTTTGATTAGGTGACATGAACTGTGTAGCTTGCGCTGATGGGAGGATGACATTCGATTGCGACGTGTGCGACTCGGCTCCTCACAAGTGCTGCGACCGACAACTAAACAGGATGGGTTCGTTTTTTGTCTCGACTCTCCTGAACCGTTCTACAGCTATGGACGCTCGCTATCGACTCGATGCGTTGTTTCTTGCTACTACTGAATTTCATCTTTGCGCTTGACCAATCACTTTTGTTCGTTTAGGCTGCATCGGCTGCGACGACATAGAGAACATATCGAGACAATTTATAGAGGGTAAGCTTTATGGGTTTAAAGCTATAAAGACGAAAAAGCAAATTATCACATTGCTGTGCCGATCCCGCTCGTTACAGATCGACGTCAATTTCGTTATAACATTTCAGTTGACGAAAGCTTTGCTTTTGCGTTTCAAAGATCGGCAGTTACGCCAACGCGGAGCTGTGATGCGTAACGGCGCGAGCGCAACACCGGGAACGCGCATCGAAACGGCTGATATTGTTATCAACAAACACGGCATTAACATGCGAAAAACAAACTGAACTGTTGAACTTTCCCGCCGAACGCTTTAGAACGTGAACAATGTTCGTCAATGTCCAGCGACAACTGCCTAGGCAACAAGGTCGACTCAGGCAGAGGCGAGAGACATCGTACGGGGCACGTGGCCGTCCCGATGCCTCCACCGTTCGAGGATTATGGCAAACTGCAGAGTGGCCGGGATGCGCAAAGTTCTTCGACTTCTCATGTTCCTCGATGCTAATATTTGCTCTGTGTGTGTGTATGTGTGTTTTCGAGCGCCCCCTGTGATCGGGTCATTGCTCTCTCTCTCTCTCTCTCGTGCCTGTCACTCGACCGTTGGTTGCCTTACTACATGCATGCACGCAGCAGCCTTGCTTTGGTTACGGCCTTCGCGAAACGTGGGACTCGAGGGCTTTCGTATTCTCGCGATTTGCCAGCAACCCCTCGAGCCCCTTTATCGAACACTCATTCCTCTCAATTGCCCTTTCTCTCGTGACGTGGATGCTGCTGCCCTTGGGTTCGTCGGCACGCCAACGCGTTCAGCGCTGTGAGAGGCTTCCGCTCGCAGTGGCGAACGCCCACGGTGGCGTAGGATAGACATGCAGCAGCGGCAGCAGCAGCAGTTCTTGCCCACTCGCTGACGACCTAGCAGAGCGAGCCTGACCGCGCGGCCATCGCACGTAGAGCAGGAAAGAGCAGAGGAGCGAGCAATGACCTGCAGCGGCTGCTGTTGCTGTGGCCGAGTCCCTGTTCAGGTTGTGGCGAGAAACGGCGAGGCAACTGAGGAGCAGAAGACCTCTGAGAGAACTTAATAGGGGGTAGCGTCTCTTTCGCCAGCGCGCCCACGCGACCCCTATCCTTCCGCTTGAACGTGAACTACTGGCGCCCTCGGTTGAAGACTCGACGCTGGAAAAGTGTCCACTGGACTCCTTCGTCTCCTCGATGAGCCAACCCGAGTAACAACAACAACGGAGCACCCGACGCCCATGAACTTGACAATGCGCTTCGTGTGGGAGGAATTGTTGACGTGCGGCTATGAGAAATGTGTTAGCCGGGAAGAGACAAAAAACAGTACTCCGCAGAGCTTCCATAACGACATAAACAGTGGTGGCGGCGGTGCTGAATATGCATGTAAATGAAATGGGCATGTTTAGTACGTGGGCTGAACATAGAGGTCATGGCTGCGAGCTCAATTTGCATTTAACCAGCACGCTGTTCCCCGCGACCATCTCTCCTTCCAGAAGGAGCTGGTCGATCATGTCTACGCGCGAATAACCTGTTCATCGTTTACAGTGTTCTTTACGAATAGACAGCAGTGAAACCCATCGATTCATCACCGTTACTGGACACCGCTCGAGTCGATCGTAATTATACCATGAAACTTGAGTAATTTACGTCGTCCTTTTGCCACCGGGTGACATATTTACTATAAGATGGAGCGGTGTTTCGTTAGTAGGAAAAGCTGTAAGCGTCATCGTGGGCCGTCAGCACAAGGTCGTCCGATAGCTCCGCATTGTCGTTTACCTGCTCGTTCTTAGCTCTGATAAAATTCACCGCAAAATAACGAAACCGCACTTGTTTCTCCCGAAAAACCAACAGCACAGCCAGCGCTAGGTAGGCAAACGTTGTGAAGAAACCGCACATCGAAATCAAGATACCATACACATTTTCGCATCCGTATGGAACCCTGTGATCCTCTATTTCCAGCTCTAGTAGGATGCACATATGCTTTCGTTCGTCAGCCGCGCCGATAACTATATCGAGACCATGGTGGTCACTGTGAGCGTCCAATCAGCCTCGCTAAAAATGTCACTTCATTCCTCTCCATCAATTTGTCCGTGTCCATATTGCGGCGCTACGTCCAGCGCTTGCTTACGTTTGAGCATCGGCACACGCGAACCCTGAGGCACTCCCCACGTGTCCTCATTCGCGATAGATCGTCGTCGCCCACAGACTGATAACTGTAAAATTGACAAGAAGGTATTTTTCCCAACGGTGGCCATTACACACTGAATCCGCGCCTGCCAGCTCCGAGACACTTCCTACGCGCTAACGAAATCGTTGCGAGTTACCCAACGTCCAGCCATCACGCCACCCTGAGATGGCTCCACTCGAACACTTTGACCTTTTTGCAAAAGCTTGCCGAATAGACTGTTTTGTATAATATATATATATATATATATATATATATATATATATACCCTCTGTTACCGCGAGGTAAACAAAACAGAGAAGAAATAAATGAAGCCACTCCCAAGAGCTCCCTCCCTCGACGACACTTTGACGCGAGTCAGTAACGGGCTGTGGAAAGATGTGAAAAATGGCGACACATTTGCATATTCTTGCTAGAAGTACTCGCTAAACTCATGCAGCCGCGAGCCGCTGGGGGCTGTCCAGCTAATGTTATATCACCCGCACACCGGATGCTTATATGACATTGGATTAAAAGCGGTAAACGGCGTGCTGCTTGGGTTGTGGAGTGGATATTTCTATCAGATAAATTGACTTGGCACAATAGGCTTGATCTCAGAATACAACGATTCACAGATCAGCTGGCGGTGCGAAGACTTTGACGACGAACCATTGATCAGTCCTCCCCCAGGACTCGGTGCGCCTGTGCATCATGTGACCTCCAGTCCTAAACACCTCAAAGTCCACTACAACTTACATTCTCATTCTAGATAGATATACATCATAGCGCCGACGATCGAGTCCTGCGTCTTTGACAACATCTCTCTTTCTCTCTGTGTGTCTTCTGGTGCTGCCCCATAAGTCTCCCATTGGTCCTACGCCGTCATTGGCATTGTACTGTCGTCCAACGGCTGACGATTGCCTAGTTTATTGATGGAATTATTTTTTGCGAGTCTCGTACGACACCTCTCCAAATAAATATCTCTACCGCACAGAAAACGAACTAACTAACTATCTTGCCAGCTGGGTATGCATGTGGATTCCAGTCGAGTCTTCGTCACAAAAAATGCCGACAACAACGACTCTATGAGCGGTGACGGTCTTCGGGGCCAGTATGCGGCGCTTCACTGCGTCAGTATGGTTCCCGCATGGCATCGTGTGGACAAATCATCAGCGTCGGCGGCACACTCGATGCCTCTATGATGGTGATTGTATAGCTCCTCCACAGCAACAGCAGCAGCAGCACCACCACCACCACTATCAGCCACCACCATCGAGGAGCAAGCTAGCGAACGAACGACATCACGAGAACTGTAACCAGCAAACCAAAGCAAACCGGGTCACAAAGTGGGTCGCTCGCTGGCTATAATAGCTGGTGGACTGGTCGGCTGGCTGGCTGGCCCTCGTCACTGCCAATGCAGCCGAGTCGAGCAGCGTTGCTCCGCTAGCGGCCACCGGCCGACGCGCTCACACACTATTATGTATATCTATACGCTCTGCTCGATCTGCACAGAACGGCATTGTCAGCAATCGTATCTCAGTCCCTGTAGCGTACGCGTCTTGGCGTGTCTATGTGCGCCATGGAGCAGCCATGGAGCAGCCATGGCTGTCGCTGACGCAAGAGATGTGCGCGCGCGCGGCATCGCGAAGGTCACAATGCCGGAAGCAGCAGTGGCAATAGACAATGGGGTGCCGGCGCTGAATGAACTACCGCAGAAACGGCGACAGGAGCAGTAGCAGCAGCAGCAGCTGTTGATGACCAAGCGGCCGGCGGTGCAACCGGACGAGCAACTATCCCTGCAGGCCGTACACAGATCGGCCCTAGAGGGAAACCGGAGCGGGGATGACGACGACGACGACGACGTCGACAAGAAATAAACACTGCCCTGTATTGGCTATGCGTGTATATATATATAGGCGCTGTGATGGACGCAATTGCCGTGCTCGAAATAGAGACGCATCGATTCGATCTGGCCACGGGCGGCGGCCACCGGATTATTTCGTTTTTGGGATTATTCCTGTTGACGACGTGTGATTGATATCCACCCATAGGATCATATATATTCGCTATCACACACAAACTATCTCCATTTTTGAATTGTTTTAATTTTGAATTGTTTTACACCGCCCTCACACCAACCGCCCTCGGACCGAGTCCCTACTGGCGGGAGGTTTAATTTTAATTTTGCATTTTTATCGTTATGCGCCTTCCCTTCTCAGCGTCGTCCCATTAACTCGATCCTTGATGGAAAACTGGCTAAATGACTAAAGTCTGCCATCGCAACGATCTTCCTACTTGGCTTCATGGATTGCAGCCAGCGACCGTGGCCAGGCGACAACAGGATAATCTGAGGCGGCCCTTCTCGCTGGTGATCGACGTCTGCTGGCGTCGTCCGCGTCGCGTCATCTCGTCGCGGCCAGTGGCGGAAATGCAGCATCGCGATATTTCTCGGCGACAACGGCGCCGCACGAATACGCTCGAACGAGAAGATCAGGAACGATTCGCACGCTGACGAAGACATGAGCGGATTGAAGTGTACAGATCGAGACAGGCCACGAGTGCTGCCAGCATTACTGCTGCTGCTGCTGCTGCCGCCGCTAGAAAAATGGACCAAAAATCATCGATAGACGAATGGGGGGGAGGGAGGGGGTCAGTAAAGAGACAAAATTACTACAGTTGTTACCTCAGCCAATGCTGCTACACCACCGGCTTCGGTCGTGTGTTGCCCGTTTATATTCATCCACAGATCCAGGGATACACAGAGTCAGGTTTGCACATTGCTGCTGCAGTTGCTGCTGTTGCTGCTGCCGTGGCTGCATTGCTTCGAACTACGCTTCGCCTTAGTAAAATGAACTACAGCACCAGTAAAGCTATTTGTGTGCCGCACTACATATATATATATTATATATATATATGTATTTATGTGTGTGTGTGTGAAAGATTGCCCGGACAAATTTTCGTTTGCTTGCTCGCTCACAGTGTGAGTGGTAGTAGCAGCAGCAGCAACAGCAAAGCAACTAGGCGAAGGAGTGAACTGACGAAATCTAGGTCGACTACGACCGCTGCCGCCGCCGCCGCCGCAGCGACGACTATTACTGCTAGTAACACGAATATTACCAACCGATAGAGCCCGACGATTCCTATTCCATGGTCAGCGAGAGGAACTAGAGAAGTTGGATGTCGGTGTCGCGCAAAGTCGACTCAAACAAGCGCGTGTTCATTCGGGCAAGCATGGACACGCCACCCATTGGATCTATATCTATATATATATATATATATATATATAATATATATATATATCCGTCTATCACCTCAGATGGCTGGCCTGCCGGCTGGCTCGGTATTTGGTGAGAAGCCTCTGCGGCCACCTAAATCGGCTTCACTTCGACTATGAAGTAGCGTAAGAGATAAGGTTATGTAAACATGTGTTTCAAGCACCCCCAAGGGATTTTCATGATCTATTGAACCAATGGAGAGCTTGTTCATATGTTATACTTTTCATCAGAATTGTTGGCTCTGTTCTCATCTTCGAAAATGCTTACATAATCTATTATATATATATATATATTTTCATCTTATGAGGAACTTATCGCAAACATATTAGTGATTTCTGCCGCGGATTGTTTTTAGATCACACGGTGCTTGCGCTTTAAAAATGTTACGTCCTTCTGCCTTCGTCGTTTTATAAACTCTGACGACCCAGTAATCATCATTTACATAATATATGTATATATATATATATATATATATATATATGTATTGCTATTCTAGTGCCTTATGTTGCGTCAGAACTAGTTCGTTGGAGGAGAAGGGCCTCGGTTTCTATCGGAGCTCTACAAGTTACACAATAATGGTCGTTCTTCACCCGTCATCGTTGCGTTCATTCGGCTCCGGCTCCGATCGTCAGCCTCTGATCGAACGGCTGGATCAGCCGGGTTCAGCGTTAGCGCGGAGCCGCTAACGAAATTGCCAACATTGCACGGTCACGCATCGGGCCGCCGAACAGCGGGATGAGCATTACTGCTATACCAAAGCCGACGGGGTGTGTAGCGCAAACAGGCATACGATCAGGGGACGATACGGGGTGTATTAACAGCGACTCGTATATAGCTTTCCACAGCCGATCGATTCAGTTCTTTTTTGCATTTCCGCCGGCTCAAGGAAAAAACCAGCCGACATCCAACCACAATGTCGCTTACTTGCTATTTCCAACCAATGAGCGTTCGATGATAAAGACATTGCCACATGCTCCAGGGGTATTCCGCCATGTTGCGTATACGCTCTACAGCGCTTAAAGAGAGGTCGAGGGCAGGCAATTGGCGCTCCCGGTTGCTGCTGCTGCTGCTACATATACCGCGGAGGGTTTCTATGCTGGCAATGGGGTTCTCCGCATGCCGGTTGATTGTGCTGAAGATGCGGGCTGGCAGGTTTGGGTCGGGGTCGAGCGAGGGCTGAGTCCGGATGTTCACCCGCGATTCTCGTCGGTTGCGGGCAATCCGCGCTCGTGGCCGCTCACTTGCGGCAACCTAGCTAGGCGTTGTTGTTGTTGATACCAACAACGTCCGGTTTGTGACCCCGAGCGCACTAAAGTGGCGAGCCGACACAACCCGATCACGTGGTGTAGCCACACACAGACACGAACACCCCCGGGAAGAGGAAGACAGAAGGAGAACGCAAACGGCAGCATAATGTAGAATGGATATAGCACCCCCCATCCACTGGTGTTCCATGTTGTATTAGGATACCATGCTGTGTTCTCGGATGCCTATATATATATATATATATATATACGGGTGTATATGAACGTGTTGCTGAGCGTCTACATGTATACATGTGTGGTCTGGTTGTTACGTTAGTTGGCCACTAGTACTGTGGTGTTACTGAGCGACCCATGCAGGGCGCAGTGAGAAAAAAGCAACTGCTCGCTCGGTCCTCGGCCGGGGACGACCCCCCCAACTCGATTCTCCACCCCCGACCGGCTTGTTGTTGTTGTTGCTATTAGTGTTGTTGGTGTTCAAGCGCATTGCTGTTGCTTGGCCACACGGGGTTTTCTATTATTATTATTGTTGGCTCTTTGCTGGCTTCTGCTTCATCGTGCCAGTACGGTCAGTACTACTACTTGAGCTACATAGACTTTAACCGAGAATAGTTGAGTTGGGCCACATAAACCACATTACCGACTACGACGACAATTGCCGCTTAGTGTTGTTATGGCCAACGTTGGTCGCCTGTTCTGTTCGTTCGTACGATCGTATGTTCATTCCGATAACGACACTGACATCGCCGCCGCCGCCGCCACCACCACCACCGTCATAACACTCGACACAGTCGAAACGCCTGATAGTCTCGGCCCCTGAAACGTTTCCAACTGCTTGTAGGATACATATATATATATATATATATTTATATATATATGGTGGCTATTTTGCGATTATGGCGAGCTAACGATTGATGTCCATTGAGATATCAATGCTTAACCCCTCTTTCGCATACGTCCTTCATATGTACGCCAATATATATATATATATATGAGATGTCTGAGTGTGGTCTGCACTCTCACGAGTTGTCACGAGGCAGTCGCGGCGCATCTGACCTGACCCCGCTGTAGAGACGCGACGGAAACGCTGCAAAAGGGCTAAATCGTAGTCGCACTAGTATACGCGACAGGGCGCACGAAGTATACATATATATGTATATATATATATATATATATATATATATATATATATATATATATATATATATATATATATATATATATATATATATACAACATCGGTGTACACTGCGCTGTCGCAATGCCGGTAGTCGAACGAGTGGATCCGTCGCCTATCAGTGGATCTGGTCAGTCGGCCACTGCAAGCGATTCATTGGATTTCGTATCAGCAGAGCCTTAAGCGAATCGATCAAAGGCGCACCGAGAGAGGCAGCCAGCAACTCGGTGACAGTACAGAACATAACCGGCAGCTGTTGTTGATGTATATTGACGTGCGGCTGTTGGTGACGAGGGTGGCGGTGAGCAACGAATTCCGAATGCCGTCCGAAGAAACCCTGCGGAATTCGCTGTCGGGTCATGTCTCGACATCACCTAGATGCCGGCCAGTGGGCACGTCTAATTCCACGTAAAGGCAGGCGGAACACAACAGTGTGACACTGTCTCCCTTCGGCCTGCTGTTTGTTTATTTGCTTGTGTGTGTATGTGTGTGTGTTGTCTGTGTCAATGAGTCCGGGTGTTGGTGTCCATCTAGTTGATAGCATGCTGGTCGCCGCCGGCACACGACAGTTAAGTTTGCGATTTCTCGGAATCATCGCTCACTTCGTTGTATTGTCTGCTGCGGAGCTTGACAGCATTGTGTGTAATAGCGACTGGCCGGACTCGTCCCATCTGCAGAATCGCTGCGAGCAGTCGGCATCAGCGGCAGCCGCCGCCGGCGGCGCCAATTATGCCAACAGCGGTTACCAACAGCAGGTTTCAAACGGTTTGCTAGCACGGCGCGGCGAAAGGTGAGTGGCCTGCGACGAGGTCACCAGCGTCGAGGAGAGGACATCCTAGGATACGACCTAAACTACATTCACCCGGACGCCGCCACCGCTACCGCCGTCGTTCGTCAATTGAGGATAAGCAGCCCCTTAGCGGCAATCCACCTCCACCTGCACCTTGCTACCTATGGCATGGTCATTGACCACCGGTACAATCTTCACCGTCAAATATTCTGTTGCGGGCAACAACAGCAGCAGCAGCAGCAACAACACCAACAGGACTAACACGCAAAAACGACACGCGAGCCAATGCAGCAACAACCGCCTCCTGTTCATGCATAATACCTAACGTTCATCCCTTTCGACCTTCAGCGGAAAGGCGAACAACAAACAAATTTGATTTAATATATTTAGCATAATATATTTACGCATATGCTCCCACAATGAACACAACGCTGCTAATTGCTCTTACGCTTATGATGAGTGTTAACCCCCGACACGTCCACTATGCGACGAGTCGTCAGCAACCGCTGTCAGGGTTGAGGTCAACCTCTGCTCTCCCCTCTCTCTCTCTCTCTTGTTTATTTTAACAAATCGATTACAGCTGCTATTTACCTAATGGACGACATTGTAGCGGTGACCAACAATTGGACAGACATCATAATGCCGACAAGGACAGCGTCCTGAACCGCGTTCCAAATGGTCGTACTGACCCGACCGCTTCGTCACTTTCAATCCGATTTCGCCGACGAAGACCAACTGTGCCCGCCATGGCGCAAGCAGAGTACAGACAAATAATGCCTTGACGTAAATTCGTACCGGCAATAGTGAACTAACAAAGCAAAAAGGTGGCGTGCCTCGAAGTGGATATTATTTGCAGGAGACTATTGCTGCTGCTGCTGCTTTTGTATAGCCTTCGGGAAGCCAGTGAACGGCAGGCTCCATCTTCAGTATATTCGATTTATTTATCACTCAGTATTTTAGAGATTACAGATTAGGTGTGCGATCAATCCGTCCGCCATCAATCGTATGTCACTTTGGCCGGCTGTATGCGTCTGTTCGAATGACTATCGTGAGCGTAGGGTCGTCTCTCGACGAGAGAACCCCTTTATTAGCAAACGATTGATTATGGATCAGTACAACTACTACTACTACTATGCCAGCAGTGCGCCGCAGCAGCGTCAGCCACTGTTGTACAAGCCGATACGCTCTGTTAGTCGATTCACTGTTTTAGCAGTCGTAATATGCTGATAGTGGCTGTCGTAGTGCAAAACTACGATGCGTCATCTGCGCGCTGCTTCTTCGATCGCTAGCTGTCGCGTCGTAGCGCCGTTAGATGGAGAAGGCTGAGGCAACTCGGTGCCCGCCGGTCTGCAGGCGGCACTGCCAGCCAAATCCGTTTGTTACCATCAACCATCAAGCGTAAGGAAGAGAGTAATTGAAGTGTACTACTGCCCTCGTCAGCCATGGGCTGATCTCGTGTCGTTCTACAGGCACTGTTATCACTCCGTGCGCGCAGATACGGAGTGTGATACACAGATCGAGTCTGACGGGAAAAAAGTCTTCTTGGTGACATGGGAGCACTACGACGAAGTGACTACCTCTGAAGGACGAAGCCGAATTTCAACATCAGACAGACCAAGTGACGGGAACGTGTGGGGCCATAGCCAGTGTTCCACGTTAATGAGTCGTCATAGAATTGGTTAGTGCTAGCGCAGCTCTACTTCGCGTTCGACCAACCGCTGCTGGTGCTGCTGTTGCGTAGCTGGCACCTCAACAGGTTATTCGGTCCTCTATACGCCGCTAATCATACAGACTCGCGTTTGTGTCACGGCTGACAGCTCCCAGCTGTGTATCTGTGACAGCGTCGACGATTAGTTAAGTACTTAGTTAGTAGTTAGTTAGTGGCCGTCATCGGTAGGCCTTTATTACAACGGCTTAGCCCCTTAGCCCCTTTGAGTGGAACCGGTCATCGTCGACGACCTATTTGCCTCATATCCAGACGGCCAAACAGCAAAGTAAACACGGCGGAGCCGCTGATCGGAACCGCAAGACGTAGAAGACCCTGTGGCGGCATGATCTATTGTAGCTAGCATTGTGCGAGGGTGAGGATGGATACTACCAAGCACTGTGTGCGAAACACGCGAGATCAGAAGAAAAGCAGATCAGATAGAGATGGCTGAAGGAATTCTCCATTTTCTTTCTTTCTGTAACGATAATGACGATGGCCATAGCTGTGCGGACGGCTGAGATGATTACTCAGTGAACTCCGCCAGTAAGCGGAGTCTACTGCTTTACAGCTCTCTGTTGTCGAGGAGTGATATGAGCAAAATACTGTGGCGCATATACAACACGCACAGTTCTTTGGGTAGAGAAACAGGGCGAGAGAGAGAGAGAGAGAAAGAGAGAGAGAGAGAAAGAGAGAGAGAGAGAAAGAGAGAGAGAGAGTGAGAGAGAGAGCGTCTCCTTAGCACTCTGGTTATGTGGCACTAGCTGTTATAGCTTGAGCAGAGGACCGGCGTGGAACTGTCAGTGTCCGTCAGAACACAGGGGCCTCCCACCCACGTCAGCGAGCGAGGCCAAGTGTCTGCCCGCCGGCCGGTCTAGCCTAGCTGGCGTAGAGATAGCCAGAGACGAGAGTGAGAAAACGAGATAAACCCAATGTGTGTCAGAGAGTGAGAGAGAGAGAGAGAGAGATATGAACGCAAAGGAGAACATACGTCAGTGGCCCCAGGGAGCTGGTCGGAGTCTACCGAGACGGAGGCGGAGCAGGCCAAGCGGTTCTGACTGCGCTTGTTAGGTAGACGAACATGGAGAAGAAACTTTGCCTTGGCTACAATATCATCTACTAATACTATCACCACCGGCAACGCCATCATAGAGATGTATGATGGTGGTGGCCGTAGTAATGCAAGCTGTCGGCTCAGCGCGCGCTCTCTCTGTCTCTCTCTCTCGTTCGTGTGCAGCAGCTTTTTAGCCTCGTTCCGACCCTGTTGCCTGGTCTCGCTGATAGAAATAGTGGGCGCGGGGCAGTTGACCCCGGTTGACTCGCCCGACGAAGGGTTTCCCAGAGGATAGTCGAGAGTGTAGTCTGGCCGAGTGCACTTCGAATAGACTACCGGCCATACATGATATGGTATGGGTTCGTTTACCGAAAGGCTGACAAGCAGCCATGTGGGGGTCGTACGGGGCGAGGGTATGATCAGGCATCAAGTGGTAGATCCTCTGCAACTGCGCTAGACACGACCCGCGTCAGGGTGCGTGTTCCACGTAATGTCAAGCTACCCGAACCCATATGCATAGCGCGATCCACCGCCGGCCCGCTATAGCCCGCTGCCGGTTAGCCTACTAATACGAGTTAATAACAAAGTCTTTGACCGGTTTTCCATTAACAGCGTCCACATGCATACGCTGCATGGCCCCCGCGTCCTCCGGTTCGGCCGACGGTCACTGGGAACATATTAGGTTGTCTATTAAGAACTATTCTATAGGCATTGACCAAATATATCGGCGTAGCAGCATACGCCTGTGATAGTCGAGGCTGTCGCAGGACGCCCATATGTCTAGACCTTTCTTATTACAGGTAGACGATTCTAGGATGATTTTTGTAGGGACTTATTTATTCCACACACATTAATCGCTCAGCAGCAGCAGCAGCAGCCGCAGTAATCGGCTTCAACTTGTCTGATACTATAATAAGATCTACGTCTTGAGTTGCTGCTTATTATTTGTCTAGCTTAGTTAATTGAACGTTGCTCGACCTACATCCGTCTTAAATATTACGATCTCAACGTATGATGCTTGTGCTAACTGTGAACTATTTCGACAATATTTGCTTTTCATTAGTTGATCCATTTTTCATCTGTATGCATTTAATGTTTGCCAGCCGGGCAAACACTAAATCGGATCTGATCTCTCACAGCAATATCATCATCATTATCATTATTATTGTTATATTACTATTATCGAATACATCCAGACCGCCGAATTAATTTGCGCATGCAGACACATGTCTGGATGAACTGATGGATATACTCGATGTGACCAAGATTACCTTCTAACTTGATCCTGTAATTATTTTTGCCAAAAGCATACATTTATTTTTTTTAGAGCAGTAGAGGTGGATACGGATAGATAACTCCATGACGGATGAACCCGCAATATGTGTCGGCTTGGCAGACGATTCTAGGGATCCCTAATCGCCGAATCGCCACCCGTGCGTTGTCTTTCGCCACGTCGAGTAGAACTGTAATTAGAGCTGGTAGACAAAGTATGCTCGCACTCAATATGACATAATCGTCGCTCTCAGAAGAGACAAGCAGCAATTGTGGCGTTTGACCATTGTACAATAACTAAATTGTTGAAACCTACTTTTTTATTTTTATATTTTCTCGAGAACTAAAGCGTATTATATTGCAGTTCCGTAAATAAACTTGATTTTGAAACTTCGAAATGCTGAACTTTCCACGCCGACGATGTCTATTGACAGCAACAATAATAGCAATATATATATATATATATATTATATATAAATATATATATATAAATATATATATATATATAAATATATATATATATATATATATATATATATATATATAAACTGAACAAATATATTCCCAATCACGGTAATGAGTTATTTCAACCATTCGTCATCGATGAACCTATCTGAACCTCGGCTACCACTACCAGCAGGACTCCTGTAGTGGGTGTGACGCCACATCTGCACCTTCTATAAAGAGTTGGAAATAGCGAAAGAGAGAGAGAGAGAACGAATGAGAGCGGGAGAAGGTCGCCCAGATATTAATAGATAAATTATAACAGTAGCTTGACAAAGGTAGAAACGGTGGATGAACGAAGGCAAATATTACCAACACTTGAGGCCGCACGAGCAACGAACGAGCACGACTAACACAGGACATCATCGTCGATCTGGCTGGCTAGCACGGCGGACAATTTGCCGTTGCCTACCGCGCTGGTCCCAACTCGTTGTCGTCCTGCAAGTGATTCATTGCAAGCATCTCCTATCTGGACGCCAGGTTGCAGCCGCCAGCCCCGCCATTTTCAGCAATATCAAAATGCTACACAGCCGCATAGTAGCGTATCGACAAATGGGGATTCTTCGATTCGTGGCTGGCCCAGCTGGCTCCCTTCGCCGCCGATATTCTCTCTCGCTCGCTCTCTCTCTCTCTCCCTTTGTCTCACACTCTGGCGAGCAGGCGGCTTTGCGACACAGCGGTGCTATTGCTGAGGGGCGGCGGCGGCGGCGGCGGTAGCGGTGGTGTCAGCGACGTTGTGTAAGAAACTGGTACACACAGACACGCTGACGACGGAGGTATGGATGGACCAAGCGACGAGGCCGACTGCCGGTCGAACGAAACAACGAACAGGGATGTCTGGATCGATGTTTGGATGGATAGAGTCAGCGGATAGCCACTGACGTCAACGGTAACGACGGAGCGCGCCAATTGGCGACCACTGCCTTCCTGCGTTGCCCCAGAGGCGGCGACGCTTGGTGAAGTCAGTCGCGGGCGAGCCAGCCGCCCAGCCGCGGAGCCCTTTAACTCTCGGTTCGGTCGGCTCGGCGGGCCCGACTCGCTGCTCGTGCGCCTGTATGAATGAATGTGTCAGAGAGTTTGCTGGTTTGTTTGTTTACTTGCTTGCTTGCCTGCTCGTTTGAATGCTTCATTGCTCGGCCACTTGAAACACCACGCTAGCCGCTGTTTTGCATGCAATCCTATCAGCTCCCAGCGATGAACCAGCTTGTGAACAGAGCCCCAAAGTCAAACGCCGCAAGGATCCAGCTTATGATGGCTGGATCCTGTCGGTATTGCTGCCCGCCCGGCTGTACCCCGCTGCCTTGGCTTGTTACCCCGCGACGCTGTGGGCCAGAGGTGGAGGTGGACGAATATGGCAGCTGGCAGGGGTCTATGGATGTCGGCCAATGAGCAAAGGCCAAATAGAAGACGCTGTGAAATTGAAAACTACAAAATAATAAAAAAAAAAAAGAAAACCGAAAGGTGCCCCTATAAAAATAGCCACCACCGCCGCCGCCTGATGCCACTGGGTTGTTGCGCACGGCAAACGAGTCTATGCGAATTATTATATTATACAACTGGAAGAACATTTGAACAGATGGCGAGGGTCAGGTAGAGGGCGAAGACGAAAGCTATATCGTTATAAATAATAGTAATAATCGAATTATAAATGTTAGCTTTCTTTGAGGCTTTCTATTTAAATAAATAAAATATCGCGTGAATTGGACACGCGCGCCGTCGCCGCGCGTCGTCATGTTCTGTCCTGAATGTTTGTTATAGCACGGATGCGGGATGGCCCGCAGGCCCTGAGCAGCCTCAGCTTTCAAGGCAGTAGACCCCCTCCAGGGCGAACGGACGGACGACTACGGGAAAATACAAAGGAATACCAGTTTACGTAATGCAATCAATGTCAGCGAGTCTATTCCTCCCTAGGAACATATGCTGGGACCTGTTTGCATCGATGTTCTGAAGAAATGATCGCGACACGGCATCACTTATATTCGATGGGGCCAACAGACGAGGGTGCAAGCGAGAACCGTGAATGGTTGTCATGTTGTAGTCGTGTAATTTACTCACCTGCAATTGCAAACAATGAGAATAGATTAATTCATATAATGGACAAAAATTCAATCAGGATGAAAACTGCTGAGCTACGCACATGCACAATATGACCACTAAAAGCGTACGGTATGTATGATATCATGCCATTATTTTCTCTAAAGAGCCACAAGATTCAGCCTCCGAGAGCTGAACAGTTTCAGCTCTTTATTTGTTAAGGTATATGGTGTATTTCTGTTATTCCAAACATTTTACTCGACCTCAATCTGGGAACTAGGTCATGTTGAGTGAGATTGACTCAAGGCCACGAGAATCATCTCCTCCCGGGACGGTACCACTGTGATTTGGCATTCAAATCAACAATTTGCTGTTTTTCCAACCAGGTGCGATAATATATATATATATATATTTTTTTTTATATATATATATAGCAGAAACAGGGTCGCCAAGGACTTGCGCCACGCTCCTCCCTAAATACATATGTGTATACAGACACAATAAACAGCAAATATTCGTGGAAGGGTACACCTTTGAAACCGTCGGACTCAGCTTAGTCATTCGTGAGGTTGCGTAACAACTTTTCGAGCACCCTGTATCCACACACTAGCTACTAACTACGTCGTCCATACGAACGTCGCCTTTGTAGTCGGTAATGGTTGTGAGTTGTTCGGCACAGACAAGAGCTGGCAAAAGAGCAGACGATGAGAGCGTTGGCAGTCGCCGTAGCTCTCGTCTCGACAAAATCCGTTCTGGATTCTCAAAGAGGCTGACGTGCGAGCGCGCGTGCGTTCCGATTTTCTTTATTTTCGTTTTGTATTCCGGCCAACCCCCCACCCGCCGGACACCCCCGCCCCCTCCCCCCCGGCTTTCGTTTTTCTTCATCATCTTTTTCAAATGTAAACTAGAAGGTGTCCATTTCACATCGAATACAAATGGGACACAACGAACGCGAGGTAAGCCCAGCGATAGCGGATCCCCCCCTGCTAGCGTTATATGATTGCTGGAGTATCGAGACATGTCGAGGAAAAAAAATTAAGAATTGCCTCTGTCGGCACTTGCAGGCGTTGCGCAATCTGGTTGGATTTCGTATCGCATGAGAACCGGACAGCCGCACCAGCATATCCACAGCACAACCGAAATATGCTCGACCCCAACCGCCGCGTGATCTGTTACCGGTGTCGCTATGGGCACTGCTGCTTTGCCGACGATGCCGGCTTTCATCGCCCCTCTCTGCTAGTCCACTCCTACCCAACGGCATCCACTACAACATCCACAACCATCACCATCATCAGCATCACTGCAACTAATACTACCGCTGCAACTACTTAGCGAATAGCAGAGCTGCGCCAATCCCCCCCCCCCCGTCGCAGTTGTCGAACATCGTTCATCTGCTTTTTCATTTTCTCTTCTCTTTCACTCACTGTTCTTCTTCTTCTTCTTCTTCTTGTTCCCCCTATGCCTCAATCCCTTCCACGTGTGCCGTCCACGGCGTTCCCTCGTCATTTCGCTTCTGCAAGCTAGCCTCGACAGTGGTGGTGGTAGTAGCAGCAGCAACAGCAACGACAGCGGAGACCGTGAGTCTGTCCGGATCTTACGTGGTGTTGTTCTCGTTCTGAATCACGCTGCTGTCGTTGTTGTTGTTGTTGTTGCTGCCAACCGCTTCATCGTCAACGATGTGCTGCTGTTCATCATCGTCGCCGTTGTTAGCGTTGTAGCCATTGACGTAGCCGTTGCCACAGCTAGCGATATTGCTGCTGCCGCCGCCGCCGCCGCCGCCATCATCGTCGTCGTCGTCTCAGAGGAGTCGACGGAGAGCCGGAGCAGCAGAGCTCTGCGCCCCCTGCCACCACTTCGGCTGCTGCTCTGACCCAGTTGGCGCTCCGGTGACCCACTAAACATGGTGGTGGCTGTGGCCGCTGGGACTGCTGCGGCGGCGTCGTCGTCGACACAACGCAACACAGCGCGCGGCAACACCACCAGCCAACCCGCCGCCGCCGCCGTCGCCACCACCGCTTCTGACAGCAGCCGAGAGGTAGAGCACAGACAGAGCAAGCAATTCGCGGTCGTCGTCTCCGTGGCGTAGCGGCCTTCCAAGGGACACACCGATGTGGTGGTAGTGGTGGTGGCTTGCAGCCAATGAGCAAGAGACGACGTCCAGCAGAAACCATCGCAATTAAGCATACACACAGCAGGCGCGGCAAGCAGCCACGTCAGCTAGCTGCAAGTCAGTGCGTAAGTCGTCATCGCTAGAGCGAGCGAGCCAGCAAGCAAACGCTTGCAACGGTGGAACACGGTGAGAAGACGCGGAGAGCCTCGCAGCCCACAGCACAACGGCGGAACTGAACGTTCAGAGCCGGAACCAATCGCAACTGAACCGAGCGACTTGCTCATCATGCATCCATGACTGCAGGGGCAGCCGGAGAGCTCACAGAAGGATGAGAACATTGGCGGCGGTGGCGGCAGCGGCGGTGGTACTCGGCAGTGCGAATCGGTGCACAAGATTGGATTGTCTTTTACATTCAAATGCATAGACGTCCCACTAGAACTCAATTTGCGCCCACCTGTACGACGCCTGCCGTCTGTATAGGGCGTTATGTTTATCCGACTTTTGTGTGAGAGAGAGAGAGAGAGAGAGAGAATTTCATGCAGAGGCGTGCAGTGACTTTGGATTTCGATAATAGGTTACCTATTATATAATACCCTGTTTTAGAGAAAATGCTTTGTTTCCAAATTGTTTATATCGTTTCATCCAATCAGAATCAACATAAAACATATATATATAGATATATCTATATATATAATGCTTGGAGTAGCTGAAAGTGACGGCACTGCTCGAGCTGCCGGAGTTTCTAGCACTGTTATGCCTGCAGACGCAGCATTCATCAGCACCGCCGATTGTCGTCCCGAAGGAAACACAGCAGAAAGGAAGGAAGGGCTCTCTCTCTCTCTTTGAGAGGAGATAGACGAAATGACACAGCTCTGTTTGCGATCCAGATCGCCGTCACACAGATGACGCCGGCCTATGTTTCAACTCGTTTGAGAGTGTGCGTTGCAAAGAGATCTGTGGCTTTCAACGTTTGACGTGCGCGTCCATATGTATATATAGATATATGTATATATATATATAATGTTAAAAGATTTTTTTTGTGTAATTGAATGACACTAAACGCTGCTGGTAGTTTCGTAGTGAAGATGCCTCCCGTCCGTTTGGCAGAGCCCGCCCGTTAGAGCTGTTCTACTGCCATCACTGCTATAACTTCCATTTGAACAGCCTCTACAACCACAACTGTAGTTAACGCCTGCGTTGTTCCGTCGGCTACCACCGACGAGATATGATTCGTTAGTCTTGTTGACGCGTGGCCGCACGCTGCCGAGCCAGACGCGACAGCGGTGTGTATCTGCAGATGCAATCCGCAGGGGCAATCTGCACCATGAGCAACGATCCCATTCGGCACAAGTCGACGAGTGGACAGCGAACACTGCGGTTGGCTTTACTGATCTACAGCTGATCGGATTGTTTCTCCGCTCTGGTGCGCAATGGCAAAAGTTGATGCTGCATTCAGACACGAAATGGGGCCACCGGTACACCTGTGAAAAGGCTTCACCACATTTGACACCACGTGGAATTCATCCTGTTGGGATGGGGTGGAGCAAACGACATACTCCATACTCGTATATATACATATATATCTATATGCATATATATATATATATATATATATATATATATATATATATATATATATATATATATATATATATATATATGCATATATATATATATATATATATTCAGCACGAATCAACGGCGTTGATTAGATGTTTGCGAACGGAGAATAGGATGCTCGCTGCTACATAGTCGAATCAGTAGTCGAGAATTATGTAAGCCCGTTGACATGCCATGCAGAAATGCATGCGAACCGATGAATTCACGCAACCACGCCAACCCTCTGTCAGTTATTCTGGTAATGATAATCCATATCGGAAGGTGTTGATCGTCTGTGGTTGAGATCAATGCTACCGCTGACTACAATGCTGCTGCTAGATCTATTGCTATTTGACGATGATGACTATTATTACTATCGTTATTTTACAGACAATTTTATATCAAATAGGAAAGAGTTAAGAGACCTATCACCACAGGGTCATAACAGATACGGCCATGACGTCGCCATGACAGATCCATTATCCTTCATCTCCTGAACGATACGGAAGAAGGGTCGCTGTCGATGATCAAAGCGACAGGTGTCCACCCGAAATACACAACGGCTTTTGAACGGCTCGATTAAGACGACCACCTCGGTTCATAGCGTTAGCCAGTGGTGGTGGTGGTGACACATGACATTCATTCATACATCGCCCACTTGTTTGTGTCGCGACGGCATTGCCTGGCCTCACGACGGTTCCCGTGCGAAATGTCCACAAAAACAGACGCTGTGTAAAACATGCCTGCCTGCTCTCTTCCTTGTTGTTCAGCTGAGATGCGCAGCAAGCGTCAGCATGTGAACGAGGTAAATGTGCGGTTACATGGTCCACCCATATGGCCACCATGTGCCAATGGTCTATATGTGTACCTTCTTTATATAGATATGGAAAAGCAATGTGGGGATCTCTCGCAGCCATATAAATTTTGTTGTATTCGCGAGTGAGGTCAGGTGTCCGTCAGCCTGGCCTTGCCGCCCATGGCCAGTTTAACGGCAATGAAATTGATTGGACGCGGATATATATATATATATATATATATATATATATATATATAGATATATGCATCCTACGTGAACTTGGAAGCTACGAAGTTTAACTGACGGCGTGGTGTTGACGACAAAAATTGCGGTGCGAGCCAACCACAAATGAAACCGCTCCGTTAATACAGCCAATACAATTCTCCACCAGTCATTTTATCCATCTGTTCGGCGCGGTTCAATCTAACGGCTCTGTTGACCCTCATGCTACACTGCTGTGCTCCCCGTTCGCACGAGCCGTTGTAACTTTGCGCGATAAATCCGTTCCCTGATTGCATCGCCAACATTTATATATATATATACTACTCACTGCTGCTTTATATGGCTCTAATTCCGAACGGTGGTTTCGGTTCGAATACCCATTGCGTTTAGAATCGGGCTCGGTCTGTCTGCTTCTTTGTGTTGCTTGTTCTTGCTGTGTCTCGGTACGCGGTGATACTCACGAGGACGCAGTATAATAAGAGCTTAGTAGATGTAGGGGTAGATGTGGAAGCCGTGCAGCTGCATCGTGAGAGTCGCAATGGCTGTGATCGCAGCAGTAGTTGTGCAGCTTGTGATAGTAGCTGACGCTGCTGCTGCTGTCTGTAGCCAGCAGACATCATCGCAAAGCAAAGAGGTAACACTTCGGTAAAGCAATGGCAAGACACTACACAATCGTAAGGTAGCGGGCAAAAACGGCCTTGGCCCCGTCTACAGCCACAGAACTCGACATTCGACCGGCGGCGTAGGCAACAGCAGCAATAACTGCGGGGACAGCAACAACAGCAGCAGCAGCCGCATCGGCGGCGGCGGCGGCGAGCCCCAAGGGGAGGGTGCACCTACCGTCGCTTCGACCAATACGAAAAAAACTGAGAGCAACAGAACGTGTGTGAAAGAGAGAGAGAGAGAGAGAATTTATCCTACTTGAAGTACTTATAGGAGTGGTGGTGGTGGTTGTTACGACAGCAGCAGCAGCAGCAGGATGGTCATTTTGTGTAGAACAGTGGCATAGTGGCTCGAAGTGGTAGTCAAATGAAAAAGACCTGCCTGCTCCTGCTGCCGTGGAAGGTGTATGCATATGTATCAATTTGTGTGCACGCGTCTGCAGCGTATAGTGTTCTGGACACAGCGAGGCCTGTCCGGCTCAACCCGATCGGTGGCTCTGGCGAATACACCGGCATATGCCGGCAATGCTTCTGCTGCGATCCTTCGTTGCTTGACGACTAACTGACTGACTGAATCGTTTGGCGGCCGCCAGAGCCAAGCGAGGCTGGAGGACGCACGGACAAACACAGCATTTGTGCGAGAGGAAGCTGGTGAGCCAAGGAATACGCGGTGGTTTGGCAATGATGGTGATGACTCCGGGCGAACGGCTCTTGGCGATGCCGTTGGTCGCCGGCCGCCGAAGCGTCCGCCTTTGCTTCGCGCCGGCGGCGGCGGCCGCGGCTGCTGATGCTGTCGAATCGGCAGTGGTGATCATGATGCTGATGATGATTTTGATGATGACGTGACGCGTTGGTCTGTCGGTCGGGAGGTCTGTGTGACGGGAAGTCCTTCAGGGTCATGGCTGGCGCCGGAGCAAGGTCTCCGACGCATGGCCACTACAACCGCAACTTCGTGGTCCACTGACGCAACCAGGGCCGCCACAACCGCCACCACAGTCAACAATATCATGAACACCGCAGCAGTGCTGCTGCTGCCAGGGACGGCAGGAATAAGCATGCGACGATCGCAGCGGACAACGTCACACAAGTTACTGGTCCCGGTGCAGCCGTAAGAATTGCATACGCACACACACACACACACAACGCATACACCTGTCGAGGCGACAGCGTGGCCGTCAATTTCAAACACGACGAACGCTGGGGTACCGTACACCCTTTCAGTTCGACCGGGATAGACGGCAAAGTTCGGCCGCCGAGCGATGAACGAGCATGGGGAAGTTGATGACGATTGAAGACTTCGGACGGTTGTTTCTTGCCGGATTTCACATCGCCGTAAGTGGCCCTGTACGACTGCACAAAGGCCGTGGTTTGTATGCTCAATATGTGGCGAATTGGACACAGGCGGCGGGACAGAGCTGCCTCGCGGGGGGCTGGGGGGGGGGCACGCTGAATGCATAATATAACGAATGAAATGTCAGACGATGAGGAGAGTAATCGATTAACCCTCTGCGAGTAGAATGCGAGCATGGTCTGATCAATCGGCACCTCTTCAATAGTAAATATAGCTGATGCATGAATTAGGAGCAATTGCGTACCACAAATACTATTTCCTCTGAAGGTCATATTTCGAGACACCGTAGTGCCGCATATGACACGTATTAGAGATCCATGTCATTTCAACTTGTTCATCGCTAGATTCATATCGTACTGTTTTGCCAAAGCAAAGCAGAAGGGGCCGCTCACGGTGTTGTCATGGGTGTCCCCGCTAACAAGATACTCAATTTAATCACTAGTCAGTTTTTTCACGGACTCGAAAGGCCGACGTCTCGCATTATGACATTAGAGGCTTGAAGTTTAGAGCTGAAGTTATGCAATTGAGCGTCCAACAAGCCCGCATACTTATCACGATTACTTGGACGGCAGAACTTCGTAGGGCGGCCAGAAAGCGGGAGCCACGTAACTCCATGTAATCGAGTTGTTCTTGACTTCTACTCTGTGTGCTCATTTGAGTGTAGGCACGAAGGCAGTCACCTTGACGTGTTGCGAGAATGTCCAATTCACGGGTGGGTGTCCCTCCCAACAGGGGTTAAGACATTCGTTGTTAACATGCGTTTTGCCCGCCAGAGTGTGCTCCGATAGTCGCGGGCTGTGGCATTCGCTGCCCCGAAGTCTAGCCCTTCGTTCCGTTCCCCTTCCTCTTAATCAACAAAGCTATCTTCACATGGAACCCCCCACAAACAGATACACTCACCCACCCACCCACAGTCACTCACGTACATACGTTCACACAGCAGACTTCAGCCCGCTCCATCTCTTTCCCTAAAATCTGCCCTCTCTTGTCATTGGCCCACTTTTCTCTGGAAACGAAGCCATCGATGGCGGCGTGCGCGCGCGCGCGCGCGCGATGAGTGAGAGTATTGGGGAAGGACTCAAAGTGGCTCCGTGGGAAAGCCCAGCTACTTCAGATGACGGAGTTCCATGAAGAGTTCCATGCTGACGGCATAGCCTTGCAGCTATCTGCTAGCCACCATTCTCGTCAGCAGGACCATTTTCGGATCGCAATTCGAGGAATGACTCTGAGTCACTTCGTCTCTAAGTATTTTCGACAACTGACTGAAGTCACAGACGATGACTAAGACGGGAGCGGACGAGCAGCAAAACAGTCTCCGAGGCTTCGCTACGGCCTTTTTAGCCTTCCCTAAGCCGACCTTTCCACACCGTCTCAGTGTACAGTACTAAGCATATGTTGTGGGTCAGCGAGTCGAACGCGTGTCGGTGACGGCGACGACGACGTCAAATGGCAAAGATGTCTGAGACGGAGATCAGCGAATGACTTCGGCGGACAGGACCCCACATATTGCTGCCAATCGCTGACTGTTGCTGAATGAACGTGCGAAACGCTTCTGCGCAAACCGCAACCGCTCAGCAGAAACCGCCATAGTAATTACAATAGGCAACAATGGGCAAAGGGCAGTTATTGCAACAGCAACCACAGTAAAAGCAACACTACCAATGCCATAGACGTCAATGCAACGGGTGCGACGACGGCGGCGGCGGCGGCGGCGGTCACGGCAACGTGGGTTCTCCTGTTTCGGCGACTGTAAACAAAACGAGTTAAACGTCATCCGCATGTGGAGAGGGTCACAAGGCGAGCGCGTCGGCGGCTGCCCTCTCCTTGAATGGAACAGAATACTTCCGGGGAAGCCCAGCGCTCGCTGCGCCAGGCGGCGGTGGCGGATGCGTAGCGGCGGCAGTGCCCGCGGCGGCAGCGCCCGCGGCCACTGCTTTAGTCGCCAGAGTGTCTATCTGTCCGTCTGTCTGTCTGCTTGCCTGACCGTCGCCTGGCCAGAGACACAGATAAATGGATAGATATGTATATTGGAAAAAGGGGAGAAGATGAGCCCACGCGGGCGGCTCACGGTCGGCTCACGCGAACACCAGCCCGACACTACGGAACCAATGACGTAGTACAGCGTTACGAGCAATAAGGGTAGCCATACTGCGGCCTAGGCAGCTACGCGGCAGCATATACGACTGCCATACGATGATCATCATGTGTGTGATAGTCGTCGTGCAATGGCAAAGACACTGTAGCGGTGGAGAGGAACCTCGTGCGCCTCGCCCTGAATCGATCAAGCAACGATCGCGCGGAGGGACGAACTGGAAGGAAAGCGCGCGCACAAGAGGGAGCAGCGATTCCACTCGTTCGTCAACGACGAGAGTCCGCACGACCAATCCTGGAATCCTGCTCTGGCCGCGGCTGCTGCAGGTTATAGCCCCAGCAACCGCGGCTCGGACACACAGACGGGTCTGGCCCACTGTGGCGTTGTCGGTAGCAGCAGCCAACAGCAGCTCCTGGAAGCAGATTTGCTCCAGGCCGCCCTCCGATGCAGCCTTTGCAGAACGGAATCAGTAGAAACAGCAGCGGTCGAAAAGACGACGACGCAGTTCGTGGAGTTCGCTATACACAGCCTGCCTGTGTGCCTATACGTTAGGCAGTGCAGACAATAAATCTATACGTTTCTTCGTTTTCACCCCGCGCTTCTCTCTCTCTCTCTCTCGTTCTAGCGCTCAGTTTTTGTCGGATTTAGCGAGAAGAGGAGACACGGTAAGACACTGCTGTAGCTGCCTCCTGACGCCGCTACCACTGCAAGTAGCTGGTGCAAGTAGCTGCGAGGGCGGCTGCCATCGGCAGTATCGAGAAATGGGGCGCTCTGCCGTTTCGGCGAATCGCTGCGAGCAAATGGCGTCTCGATTGTCACCACTGGCCTTTGGCGAGAGGTTTCAGACATCCGAGAAAATCGGCACACGGAGACGTCAGATCCATCTCGGGGCTCGCCTACGGCGAACGCAATCGCTTCAGGGTATCGAGTTAAGCGAGCTACAAAGTCGTCGTAACACGCTCTCAAGGGAGAGCGCTAATGGAAATGCTAGCTTTCAAGGAACGAATTTGTAATTAGTCTTCAGCTGTTAAGGTGTTTCTTGTTAACGGGTCGTTAGGCAGTGTCGCAACGTCCTTCCTGCTCAGCGCTATTGATTCTTCTGCGTTTTGCAAGCGAGACGTAGGAGCTAGCCAGTCGCGGTCTATCCCCAACTGCTGCTGTTTGTGGGTGAAAACGACGCATAGTAGTACTGCCTCTACTTTCCGTTCGTATCTTCCTGTTTTCGATGGTTGCAAGTGTTTGCAAAGGTGTTGCAATGTGGCCGAGAAGCGATAATTACCAGCTGACAAAGCCATCCAGCTGATAGCGGGTAGGAGGAGTAGGCTGCGTCGGCAAGGATCGTCTGGACCCGCTTGCACAAACGACCCTAAGATCCCCCACCCAGCCCTCCCATCTTCTGTGTGTGTTTTCGATGCTGAACTTGCGGCTCTGCGCGTGCGCAATGAGTGCCTGATGCGCTGGCGCCACAAACGGCGCAACCTGTCAGGAAACGGATCATAGCTCAGGCAACAGGTTTATAATCGGGTGTGGCGTTTCAGGAGCGCCCCATGGACCTATGCTCGCCTCCCACCGGTATGCATGAAAGCCTCTTAGAATATCCTGTGATTAGGCGTCTTTAGAGCGACTAGTGGCAGCAGTCGTCGTATGAGTCCGGTGATGTGGTAGTTCCGATTGTAATACTGAAAATTGCTCATGTGCTGCATGCTCGAGAGGGGAACACTTGCCTGTATACCCGATCCTCAGAGACTGTTGGCATTATACACAAGTATGGGGATGATATCATAGATAGTACGATGCCGGTCGGTTTTGAGCTTTGTAGAGAGACGTCTACCAGTAAGTAGTGCGTCTCCTGAACTACCAGCCTAGCAGACAAGCAGAATAACAGAAGAAGGGAAGCAGCGCTTCGAGGACAGAGCCTGTGTGTGTTTCCGGGGGCTGGGGCGGCTGGGCGTACGAAAGGAACGCACCAGCATGGGCGTTTCCCCTGGCTGACCTTCTGCAAGTCAATTAACCACTGCCGGTGGGTGCGCCTGTCGAATTCGCTAGCGGCTGGCCCGAGGGAGCTGCACTACATAAGGGGCAGCTGTAATACATACCAATGTGATAGCTATGCATGGCCCATGGTCGCTTATGTGTGTCAGTGTTACAATACAACGCATGCGCCCTCAGTGCACAAATGACCTTCAGATTGCACCGCCTGTGCGTCCGCGCTGACTGAAAGTGCGGTTTCTGCTTGCGAGCTCGACGAGTTGCGGCTTGCTGTCCACCCATCTCTGTCTCTCTCTCTTTCGGGCTGTGTTCGGGGCCACCCGCTCGCGACCGACCAACGGACGATGGGCGAGGTCGGCGATAGCATCGAGGAGACTGCCAACGGGGATGCGCACGGCCAGTTATTATTGGTTGGGCAACGGAGACGTTCGCTGGGACGCTTGGGATGCCAGCGTCCGTCCGGAACGACGCACGATGCTACCTGGTCTCTCTCCGGATTCCACGATCCTGTGCATTGTCGGTGAACAAAAGTGGACGTTCGTCCACGGCCTCGTAACCCTAACTCGACTCTAGCGGGCAGGCGGCATCCGACTCCATCCGAAACTAGGTCATCGCGCTGCTGCCCTCTCCTGTCTCCCTCTCCCCAGACCCCTGAGGTTCAAGGTGCTCGCCCGTTTTCGGTGGACCCCACTACCACCACGAAGCGATGGCTCAAAACGCGACGAACGCCTCCCCGTCGACAGTGGAGGATTGAAGCTTTGGATTCGGAGCCGCTGAATAGCGTAGTGGTAGCATTGAATGGATCCACAACACATTGACCA
Source organism: Stratiolaelaps scimitus (assembly GCA_019614645.1). Taxonomy (NCBI): domain Eukaryota; kingdom Metazoa; phylum Arthropoda; class Arachnida; order Mesostigmata; family Laelapidae; genus Stratiolaelaps; species Stratiolaelaps scimitus. The sequence goes on along the minus strand of JABWDB010000003.1, from coordinate 15,516,865 downwards.
CACCACACCACAACAACAACAACACTGACTATATTCTGATCGCGGTTTGTATATGCTGCTGCTTCTATCGCACGCCGAGCAGCAGATCTGAGGGAAGTCGAAAACATCCTTCCAGATTGTCGTCTGCAGTTCTCGCTTCGGCAGTGCTCGCGCGATGGCGGAATATCATGGCGACCCTGACAGGCTCGCAAACGGCAAATGGAGATGATCGACTGAACCGGCAGAAGAGCGGGGCCACCGGGGTCGGGTGTATAGCTCTTCTTCGTCGCGCTTCCACCGTTACGGTGCAGCGACGGCCTTGACACATCGTGGGCGGAATGGAAGCAACGGGACATAGGCGAAGAGAACTCAAAAGAAAGCACGAAACGGTCCCGTTGTAGTCAAAATGGCCAGCAGACAATAAGACACTTCGCTGTCGTCTTGCTGGTGTTGTTCTTGCTGTTATTGTTGTTGCCGTTTGTCGTTTTCTTCTTCAGAAGACAGAGAAGAATAGCAGACACCCATGAAGATAAACAAGAAGCACTAATAAGCGCCACACTGTAATGGCCGAAAACAGCAGATGATTAGACAGGAGGATGCTCGGAATTCGTTTACTCTGACGGTGTGACGCTTAGCTGTGATGACGGCTGATCTGAGTCACCCCCTGAGTCGGGCCCAATCACGATGCGTGCTGTGTTTGTTTTTGATAGGCAAGCATAAGGGGGACCTCCTATACCCCCGTGACCGTGAGGCGGCATTAAGTATTGTCCAGCGTCCATCCAATGGCCAATTTGCAGAGTCGCTTACCATAGCGCGGTGTTTTGAAATATGTGACCTTCGCCACAGAGAACTAACGTTAATCGTGTGTCGAATTGCAGTGGCTATTCCTTGGTAGGCGGAGGCTAGGTGTTGACCTTGGGCGGCTCCTTGCACCCGACGTTTAGCGTACGTATTCTAAGGGCGGGTAAGTCATGATGTACCTTCGAGCCGCGGTTGACCTTGCCGTATAGGAGTCTAATGAGTGAGTCTGAAGCGGCTGGCTGTTACTCCAGTCAGGTGAGGAATGATAGGAAAAACGAGGCGAAATGAGTAGGGGTTCATTTTGCAATTCGAGTTCGATCGATTCTACCCCGCCCCGCAATGAACTGCTACGAAGTATTAGCCAAACAACAAGCGCCGTCATTAGGAAAACTTTCATTCGAATTCCCTTCGATTCGAGTCGTTCCGAGCCGACCTTCATGCCCTGTTTGACATCGTTTTCACACAATGTTCGAAGTTCGCCATCAAATCTTCTCGTCGCGATGCGGAGAAAGGAAGAGAACGCGTTTCGGGGGTCACAAACATGCGTTACTTTTTGCTCCCGTCGCTGTGAGTACACCCGTATGAATGGCATGTCGACTGTTTGAAGGGCCCTGTTGTTGACGTTGTGGCTGTAGTACCAATGGTATTAGTGGTGGTGGTGACGGCGGCGGCGGCTGCTGGCTGCTGTTCCCGTCGTAGTGAAAGGCAAACCTAGTTTGCGTTCGATGACGTAATTGAGTTACGATCGATACGGTGAGCTATATTATAGGGGCAAGGGTCCAGGAGAGCAGGCCATATCGGCCATTCTTGTTGGTGTCACGGCGAAACTGGACAACGGGGTTGGCGCTTTGTCGCGGTGGTGATGGCCAACGTGATAATGTGGTGCCGCTTAACGCTAGAATAGTGCTCTGTGTCCCTTTTGGAGTATGCTGTTGATATATATATATATATATAATATACACGTTGTTGTTTACTAGTTGGCGCTGGACGAGAGAGACCATCGAAATAGTTGTGATAATCCGATTGCGACGGTGGCAGAGGACCTTCTCTGTGGAAGCATTCTCGTTTATATGAATAGTGTTCGTGTGGATGGACGTTGGCAGATTGATGATGGTATCCGGCCCAGTCCATCACTGGAGGCTTGAGCGGGCCGACTGCGTTCGCCGATGCCACTGTCCCCGACACAAGCCGGTCCACGGCTTCGCTTCCTCATTCGATCTGATCTGACGATCTGGTTTGCCCGTCTGGTGGTTGCCGACGAACAGCAGTCTGCACCAGTAAGCGCCGCATCGGAGGCTAGCTGTCTGGCGGTATTAGTATCGGTTACCAACTAACCTTTACCTGTTGAACAGTCCGGGCGAGACTGCCAGACAGTGTGCGACGGAAGGAGCACACAAATAATGGCGTTGGCGTCTTCGCCACGGAAGCCATTCCAAGTGGTCCAGACCGACCGCACTCGACGAATGAGTGCGCGAACAAACAAACGGCAACAAACTCGAGACGACGGTTGCTGCTGCCGCTGGTGATGACGTCGCCGGCGGCGACTGTGTCCTCACCATCGTCGCGTGTGGTCTCATCTCTGGTCGCAAGTGGCTGCAGACAGAAATCCTTTTCGGAGTCTGCAGGCTGAAGTGGCGCGGTAGCAGACTACGGCCAGACGAAAAAATCGTGGTGGCTGCCGTGAGCACGGAGACAACTGAGGGTAGACACGGCTAGGTGTGGCGGCGACGGTAGCCTGAATGCCCCTGAAGGGTATGGCCCATCAAGGGGGCATAACATGGCTGCCGGCGACGACAACGAGATATGTGAATCCAACCTGAAACGACTTTGAGCGCACGCTCGTCTATTACATAGTGTTCAGCTGTTGTTTTAAAACCGCCTCTGTACATAGAGGATATATATATATATATATATAGAGAGAGAGAGAGAGAGAGTCCTCATCTCAGTTTGCCGCAGTATAAACATCTCTAGATGCGCATATATCAAATCAGCTAGAATTCGGAGACCGACTATTAATGCAGCAGTCGACTAGCCCTGTAATTATGCATTTCCAAAGCACCGTTTGCGATTGCGCAAATATCGAACCGGTTCGATGAACGCTGGATTCTTCCGGTTCCCCCATTGACCAAAGCAAAGCAAACCTATTACGGGGCACACATAAGTTGAAGCCATATACTAGGGAGGAAACCCTGCTGCTCGCTAGCGAATCGCCGTCGGTCGTTATCGTGCAGAAGGTGTGAACAAGCTTAACGTTGCGCCTAAGGTAAGAAATGCTGTTCGACGCTGTTCTTGCTGTATGCAGTCGTTACCGACTGAAACTGTATAGTCTGCAACAACATTCTTGCGAGGGCTGATCAAAGCGCGAGAGAGATAGGTGCTCGCGACGCTAGTGAACAGAGACAGAGAATCGACAGAGGCAGATCGTGGTGTTATTGTCCTGCTCGCTAAGAGCGCTAGCCTGAACAGCCGAACAGCTAACACCCCTGAGGGTCGAGCTATAACGACGCATCAGCCGACGTCGTTGGTTGGCGTTCGTATCGGAGCCAAATTTAGAAAGAAACTGAGACGGGTAACGAAGGAGCAAGCGAGGTCGGAGACGAGAGAAGCAAATGAGCTAAACCAGCTGCTGCTGCAGCAGCAGCAACTGCAGCAGTATTATGGCTAAAGGTAACAGCAACAGCTCTTTGGTCACAGCCGCTGCTGACGCTGCTGTTGCCTCTGTATCAGTGTATTCGTGGGGTGACACAACTGTGGTCACAAGGGGCGCGCTGACGGCAGGGTGGAGGGGGCGACCTCCTGTTCGCAGGGATTCTGCTCACAGTACCCATGGTGGCGGATCGAAGCTTTGTCGCTCAAGTTGTCACCGCCGCATGTATTATCCGCGTTTGCACTGCTATAGCGAGCGTCAGCCAAGCGGCTGTTATTGTTGCTGCCGTTGTATTATCTGCCAGGTAGCAGAGGGTACGGCGGCGGCGGCTGCTGCTGCTGCTACTACTGCTGCGACAGTGAACACTTGCTCTGAAAGCAAGTGTGGCCCACCTACAACACCGGCAGCCGCAGCAGCCGTAGTCTATACAGTTCAGCTCTGATGATGCTGATGCCGCAACCCGCTGATGTCCCGGCGACCGTCAGTGCTGCGCCGCCGCTCGCTGTTACTTGTCGTGTCATATCTGTCGGACCGAACGGGTAGCACTGTGGCAAGCTGCGAGCTGTCAAGGCGAGTCTCTAGGACGCTCGCTGTCGGCGGGTTTGCGCGCGCTTTCCAACCGCGTTGGCCGTCGTTTGCCGACAGGCCCAGGCGACAGGCAGACTAACAGACGAACAGACATAGCAGCACTACGCGACGCTCATACGACGCGATACAAACGGAGCAATGGAACGGCTGCCTGCTTTCGCACCTCGTCGCTCGCAGCGGCCACCACCGCTCTGCAATGAGCTTTCTGTGTAAACCGCTGTGTGAACGTATCCGCGTGTGTGGATGTGTGTGACGTTCGTTCGCGCGTTTGGCAGGGTGGTGGTGGATAGCTGACGTTGTCTGACTGACCTTTACCTGTTGCGTTGATGCGGACGAAGCATTGGGGCTCTGAGGGCCTGCGGACGAACGAACGGCTTAGCCACCACCCGCAGAAACGGTGCTGCGGTGGCATCGATAATCACCACGACCGCCGCACCACCGTCAATACCATCAGCATCCACCACCCGCAACCACCATCAGCGTTGCGCGCAGTGGCTAGAGACGACCAGCAGGTTGAGCCCTGGCAATCGTAGAGGGAAAATCGCACCACCTTCTGGTGGCGCTTCGAGGAGCGACTTCGACGGCCAAGCGACCGCGAGCGAGGCCGCCGCTATATCCGAGGCGGGGGCGGGGGGGGGGGGGCTCCAACGCTCATTGTGTCCCCTATTCACGTTTACTTACCGCGTACCCCACGTCACCACTAACACAGTTGGCTAATTCACTGCTGCTGCTGGTGCTGGTGCTGCTGCTGAGTGAATGGGTCTCCGTTGTGTGACGTGATGGGGAATGTCTGTTTCGGTAGAGCGGATCCGCACAAGAGCCGGGTCTCCACCAGCAGACGTCGTCGTGTGAAGCATGACCAGCCAATGGTAATAGCAGCCGCAGCGGTAGCCGCAGCATCAATAGTGTTGACAACAGAAACGCCAAAGTGGCAAATGGAGGCAATGCACAACAACGCAGCGTTAACGGCTAATTTCGCCTTGACCAGCTCAGTTCGTTCCTTCGTTCGGCGGTCTGAGACGCCGACGGATAATAGACGTTCACCTATTTGGCGAGAATTGCGATCTACGTCGAATTCGTCTCTTCCCAGTTGGCAAAGACTTCTTATCAATGCTATTATGCTGTATGTAACGTTGTAATACAATGGTTAAGATGATTATGATGCTCGAAATATAAGTGAAAGCGAACGGAAGTACAATACGCGTAGAAATTCAGTGGCAAGCAGCAATTTCTACTAAAAAACCAAACTAAGCATTTTCAGGCTGACTCTCATCCTTAAACATTTAACGTCCACGGAGCCGCTTTTGCGTTGCTCTTATAAGAACGACAGCCCCTTAAATGCAAGATTCTAACAACTGCTAACACTACTAATGCTAATTAGTATTTGAACACGTCAGACGGGTGACCTGCTAACAATATTTTGTCATTTCTTCAACAGGATTTTGTTTACCACAATTGCCGGTCGGGCGGCGGCGGCGGCTGCATTTTGGAACGCAGCGAGATTACGATCATATTGGCCCGGAGCACTTTCGTACACGGCGGATGGTTTCGGGGCCGTTTGCGGCCACCCGATTGATATCTTGATACGTTCAAGATAACGTGATAATACCGCAAAACGCGACGGCGCTGGTCTCGCCCGGTCGTAAGGCAAAACCGTAAACATCGTTTTGCCGATAGCGATCTCGCTCGGCAGTGCGATGCGCTTCTAGGGTGTCGTTGCTTTGTTTTCGCTTGCTCTTAGCGATCCCGGCGATCTCCGTTCTAGCCAAACAGTTAACCATCATCACTCACGATAATAACGATCATGATCATTTCTTCTAATCATTACATCGCTAATTTCCCGCACTACATCACTGGGGGACGCGCGAAAATGATTAAGAGATGCCATCTCAGTGGCATTCAAGTTGGTAGCCACTTCATAAATTTGTCGACGTGATTCATCTCAATCGTCGCTAGCGTGTTGATTTTACACGCGTTTAGGTTAGCGTGGCTACCCTACGGTTACTCCTGTCTCAGTTAGCAATCAGGCAACGTATCCTCATCCACGAAGTGACAGGTGCTAGATGCAGATAGGCGTCGTGTATTGGAGAGTGAGCCAATTAAGGAACCTGCGAGCGACCACGTTTCTGGCGAACGTCTACGCGGACCACGATCACTTGGCTTCTGATAGTGGCGTCTGCAGATAATTGTAAGCGTCATCCTTTACCAGGTGAGCTCGGGTTCCACCCGCCGACGTAATATCATAGAGATTTTCGATTGAGCCTGCAGCCCCCCCCCAGGCCTTTGTCCCATGTGACATTTTTCGATACATCGATATTATCCGAATTATCGCATCACTGCAGGAAACTGTCCCAAGGAGAAATCCATACCTCATTGAACATGGGGGCGCGAATCTACTCAGTTGATATCATGGGGACCATGTAACAGATCACATGATCGCTTATAACTGGCGGGATCCCAAGTTGACAAATGATTGGATTTATATACACGACATTACCTACAGTACAGAATGTGTCCGAATCGAAAATAAAACATATAATTAAGGGCAATAAAGTCGATGTCACATTAATGCCTATACGTTGAGGCTGAAGTCGAATTCTATAATACATATTACAACTAAGAGCAGACACGTAATGACTGTAATGTGTAATTAATTGCCATTTACGCTGGCGGCTGTCGTCAAGGTATAACAATATATCAGTCACTGCATGCGTGGTGCTGACAAGCCTGTGAGTGTAGACTTGAATCGACGAAAGAATTTCCAGTTCAAGTGTGTTTCTACGTCACGTGCGCACGTGTTGGTTTGACCTTGCGCAGGATAATTCTCCACGATGTGAGTATTAAACAGGGTATATGTATCGCATTCGAGTTATGAATGTAACTGCCAGTTATGCTCCACTGCGGTATCGAAGTCTCCCATACAAGGGTCGAGAGACAACTGTGGAAAGGTTTGTTGTTGTTGTTGTGGAGTTACGTGACGTCGCGCACGTTCGTCTGATCTGTCACTCATGCAGGGTGGAATACACGGATTGCTTAATTGTTACGCGCTTAACCGTTAGCCAGACATGAAGGTCATTTGTCTGGCCTCGTCACAAGGTTGAGCCAGCAGGGGTCGTTCGTCGACACTCTGTACCTTTATTTGAGAGCCATACAGCGAGCTGTAGCATGAGTGCGATTGATTTGTTGTATGTGCAATGATCAGTGGCACGCGAACAGGTTATGATTCGGCTCGATTGGTTGTAAATTTGTATAGCCTCACGAAAAAACAAAAGAGAATCCGCAATGAAATCGCGAAATCACGCGCTTACTTGATCGTGCTTCAAAACCAAACATGGGCATATTGTCAACGACGTTTACAGTATCGCTGATGCAACGCGCTAGTCTGGTCTATTCGTCTGTCTAGTTTTCGAGTCATGTGAATAGTGATTCATAACGACGTCCTTTGAGCTGACTCTCAGCTACCCCTAATGTTAGGTGACGGGCGCCGGCTCTGAACCTTTAGGTATTACGGCGAGAACATGTCGAGGCCGCGTTTACTTTATTCTTTTCACCCATCTCGTATCTACCAAGAATCCACAGATATTGAAAGACGATAAGTAATTACGAAGGTTCTCTGCAGCGTCTGGCAGCAGGATTCGAACCCAAGCCACATATTGCTCCGGTCAAGGAATTAATCAATCCGAGACGCTCACCACTGACCTCTGCGGGACGAAATCCGAAGCAGAAATGAGAAAAAGAAAAATAAAAACAATAAGTGACCAACAGATAATTCAAACTGAGCGAAGGCACTGACTAATCAAGAATCAGCATCCTGCCGAAGTGACGCTCACGTTGCATGAATCCCAAGGATTTGTGGCGACCATCACAGGTGGCCGCAGATGACAAGAAAATAGGGTCACATGCATTTTGCCGTGTACTTGTGAAATCTCTTTCGAGATTACCCATAAATCCACGTCTTGACCTGCTCGATTAAGCGGCATGTCTCGGAAGACACATGCATGGCACAGCACGTAAGGCGAAAGATTGGCTTAAATAGCAAAACAAGAAGAAACACAGCATTGTCAGCGAATCCTCGGAAAAGAGATTATCTCGGAAAGTATATTTAGCAGTGCATGAAAAAGTGGTCTTCGAGTTACAACATGCAAGCGGCTATTAAGGCTACCAGTTGAGCTTATGTAACTGCAATACAATACAACTGGTTTGTTCAGACACCTTCTGGCAACGAGTGCGCAGTTCTACAAATAGCACCGTTCACCACTTTCTGACCCTGATTGTCCTCTGGACTGTACCACACTATAATATATATATATATATATATATATATATATATATATATATAGCACAGCAATATGCGACCGTCCGCGTGAACTCCGATGACGTGGTTACGCTACCGCGTTAGACAATTTTGATGTATTGAATGTTGTGCCGTTTTATTGTGGAGACACCTCAGATGACATAAGTCGATTACGTGCCACTTGTTTTGATTGTCGGCGTTGATTGTAATACCTCGGACCGTTGCGCCTTTGTAACTTACTTATATATAATATATAAGCATGCATATGTATGTAGATGTACGTAAGAGGAGATCTTCCCGGATTACGCCGTCCGGTAACAATGTTTATTATGTAATTGACAATAAATGCCAATAGCATTAATAACAATCCGATTGCGGTGTGACTAAGAGGCGGCCTAAACAACAGAAAAGTGGAAAACTTTCGTCTCGTTGACAAGCCCGTCTCGTCCAATTTGTATAATCGTATCCCTGTCATTTTCTAGACAAATGATTGCGGCGAATATCTACTCGTGAGGCGTCTCCTATTTTGCTCCCGTATAACGTTGTTGCAGTGCCAAAAAAACAACGCCAGTTGCTGCTGCTCTAACCGCGGCGGTGTGGAACTGCCGGCACTGTGCCCCATCGGTCATATCGAGTGACGACAATTTCAAATATCCCTACACCCTATAATATATAAGAGAGCTTAAGCATTGTAAAATTGCAGCTCCTTTAATAAACCAATAAAACCTTTACCTTTACCAAGGAGAATCCCTACACCGGACTGGAATCGTGGTCGCGATCTAACGTGGGACTATCATGTGAAGCAACAAAGTTGCGCACCGCGCTTGAGGACGTCAAAATACGTAAACCGGAGCCGAGCAGCGTTTGCGTTGATTCATGACTATTTACATGTTGTCGCATATTCTTTTCAACAATGAATGCTACGATGATTCTGGCTCGTTGTAGCGACCCACCATCGTAGCGGTGAGTGCACCAGCTTAGACCTGTATGCACTCGTGCAGCAAAACAGCTGAACGATTTCCACTCACCCGCCTCACCCCTGAAGCTCTCCTGTTATAAGTTACATATCTATTTTATGTACCACTCCGTGTGACAGTGACGTATTTGGCTAATAACTGCGCGCGAATGGCGGTAGTCGCTTTCGCCGTATCAGCGATCTTGTCGCTGCGGCCCTCGCGGTCGGGCGGCCCATGACGCCAGCAGAGTAAGTCTGAACCAACTACCCGAACGAATGGCCAACACGGAGAACGTGGAATGCTGTTGCTGTTGCTGCTGCTGGTTGCACGGGGGAGGGAGAAGGGTCGGAGCAACGCATCAGCCGAAGTGGGTCAGCGGGCTCCGGCTTCGTTGCTTGCCCTGGCGTGCTGCTGCTGCCAACGTTTGCCTCGGTCGCTGGCGATTTGCTGCTTGCTGACTCTGACGTTGCTGCTGGCGACGATGCTGCAGCCAGCACTGCTTTGAAGAAGTTGGTGGCTGCCCCGGCGGCTGTCCCAGCGAAGCGGGCGATTCGAACGACACCATGTTTTAACTCTGCCGTTCGCTGGTTACCTACCTACGAAGCGTGAATGGATTACGCTGCGTGGATGGACCATGCGGCGCCGGCGGCGGGAGCAGCAGCAGCAGCAGCGGAGCTAAGCGTAGCCGGCTAGCAATGCAAGAGAAGTCAAGCGACGCATCTCAAGGAACGCGGAAGAGACAGCGCGACGAAGGCTGTCCGTCCAGCGGTAGGACCGCAACGCGGTTCCGACCACTGGCGCGAAAGTTGGTACCGTGCCGCCGGCTCTGATCTGATCTGAACAACGCCGGTTCAGGGCTGTTAGCATAAAGGGACAACAGCCTGCCACGGAGTTCATAAGGGTATAAACGAAGTGGTCCCAGTGGTTCGTCCTCATACGACCGCCCCATATCAACTCCGATGATGAGATGAATGAGGGCACCCGGACAACGTCAGGTAACAAAAGGCGGGTGCACATATTACACGCACGTATAGTTTTTGCGTACATATAGTTAATGCCGTAGAGGTAAAGGCAACTTGGTTTATTGGTCTATTAAAGGAACGATTACAATTGTTGCACTGCTTAAGGTTCTCGTATATGTCGCGTGATTGTTGCCGTGATGGGTTCAACTCCCAAATTCTTGTTCAGCTTCGAATTGGCGTCCATTCAGCAGACCTTGATTACAAGCTATAAGTAGTCTACGTTATTTATTTTTGTGGACCGCAATCGTCACTGACTTCTGTCTCTGGGACGACAAGATCTATTTGAGGGATAATACACCGCTAGATTGGCGCAGCTGAGACCCCTTCGCTCCCATAGCACAGAGACGGTACATAGTACCATACGTGGCTCAAATCAAACGTACCCAATTGTACGTTTGCAACAAGTACCTCCGTTGAGTCGCATAACACATACGTAGGGGTTGTCGATACCTGATACCCAAACGAGAAACAGCTGGAAACAGCAAAACAGACATCGCACATCAAATAAATACGACAAAACAAAAATAGGAATTCTACTAGAGCCTTATCAGTGGAATAAGATAGTGGTGAACGACGTGAATGACACAGCTGCAACTTATCCACGATTACCGTCTACGTACAAAGTATAATACGTTAAGCACCCGATAATATATTAGCGCTAGCTGGGTACTTTCGAACGGCACAATAACATGGCAGGTTGCTAGAAAGTCAGTTCCGCGATGGCGGGAACTATTACAATGCATTAGCACCGAGCAGAACCGCACCGAACAGCAGGCAGCCGAGCGATCTTGCGAGATGACGGAGATTCGAATCGAATATCACTGCATTGCAATCCGCCACGGCCGAACGAGACGTGTGTAGTTAACGTGTGTCACGGCTGTTCAGGCCGAAACGTGTCTACATATAGCTATATTGATCAGTGTTAGCAATATCATTAGTATGAAGCGATCGTCATATGACGAGCCATTTGATAATTAGTCATTTATTCGGAGCTCTCTGTCAACGTGTGCCATGTGTAGCGAATCAAGAACAATTCACTTGTCAAAGGACAGATGTCGCGGTAAGATGCATGATTGTTCATACCTTGATGGTGATAGTACGATCGGAAAAACGATCACAGAATTGAGCGGCTGGGTTAAGACTCACTGATTCCGTGCAGTGATCTCTTATAACTATAATTTTTATGTCAATAGAGAAATATGCGTACTCAGTTACGTATACGAACTACACATGTATATATATATATATATATATATATGCCCCCAGCAGTGGCGGACACTGTATCGTTATTTCTCTGGGTGCGTTCATGTAAGAAGTTAAGATTCGCTACAAGAGCAACTAGCGGCAAGGAAATTCATCACTTTTACAACGTTCTCGAAACGGCTGAACCCTCAGGGTGAACTCGCGCAGGTTTGTTGCCAATATGGCATAACTAGCCATTACTGCAGTGCAAAATGCGTTACCCATTATTACCGTTGCGTGCGCAGCATTTTTTCTTAGCTCGACGTAACCTTGCATATGGTGATCAGTATGCTACTATCCGTTGACAACAGCACCAGCAGCAGCAACAGCAGCATCATATGCATCATTATTGTCGTCAAGCGTTGCACTGCTCGTAATCATAGCAGTCATTGGCGGGCGATAGCGGCTGGCGTACAACACGAGCAGCCGAACAGCGCGCGGACATATCGCGCTTTGCAAAGCGCGCTGCCAACTGGGAAAGCCTGTCGACGTCATCGGCGAAGGCCACACCGTCACCACAGCCACGAGTAGCTGCAAGGCAACGGGGCACCCACGAAACGGCTGATACCACCGGCGGCCGCTGCTGCCGCCGCCGCCGCCGCCGCTGGTTACAGCTGGGCCCGACGCGTGCGACCTTTAGACTGGACGCATCCTCTGGCCGAAAGGCAAAGGGGAGGAGGGGCCCGTTCCGGCCGAAATGAGGCCCATTTCGGCCACTACGGCCGAGAGCAGAGAGAAAGATAAACGAGACTCGCACGGACCGAGTATAGGCCGAACAGTCGCTCGTATCGCTGCCTCATAAGCGGTTGCTGCTGCACGAGCTAGGCACAGAATCAGCCATAGCAGTAGCAGCAACCGTTGGGCGACCACCGCCTGGCGTTAAACATTGCAGTCTAATGTAGTATCTCAGAATGCTTCCCGTAGACTAAGGGCGTACCGAGACTAGGGTCTAGCGGAGAGCACTATGCATTGGCAACGGTCGAGGTTCGTGGACAAGGTCGATAAACAGCATGGGGCAAGGCCGACGAGAACAGGCGGATCACAAGGAGATCTGGCGTTAGAGCCCGTCGATCGCTGTAGCAGCTGTTTAGATGTTTGTTCCTCTCCGGGTAGTTCCTTCACAGCAAGCGCACTCTGTCTACCAGGACACTGATCATGCTTTTTGTCACCGTAGTTGTGTACTTCGTGTCTTTGTAAATCATCTCTCAGCCTAGTTTTTTTTTCTTCTATAACTTTCACTTGTCTACGAAAACCGGACGGAGAGAAGGTAAATCTTATCTATCACGTTTCCCTAGTATTTATTTTTATCGAACTTACCGATGGTACCGTACTGCTGGATCCACCCAGCTTCGACCCGCATGGTGAACAGAGGTCGTTACTGTTGTTGTTGTTGTTGTTGCTATTGCTGCAACGTTGCAATGTTCACTGGCAGGGCTCACAGCCACACTGATGTGTTGTGCTGGTAATTTCTCTAAGTCGAACAGCTGAAGTGATATTGAGGAAGGTCCGTTGTTGGCCTTCGATTTGGGATCACCCCCTAAGTGTCCCTGTGTGACCCGTGAGGGTCAATTGGATGCGGAAAGGTCCTCTTCGCGAATTTTGCTCGGCAGGACATGGCTCCAGTGCACGGTCTCGTCCTTAAGAGCTCCTCAACAAGCACCGTGGCATCGGCCGAAAGCGTTCGGCCCACCGAGCATCTGCACGTCGCCTGCGAGTCTTCAAGCCCTCGTGCTGGTGATCTTCGATCGTTTGCTTCGACCGCCTCGTGCAGTTCCAGTATATCGCCGTCTCAGCGATTTTCCTCCTTCCGGCAAAAGTCTACCGAAATCGAACGCGTTCAGAAGACTTCGAATGATGGCTGCTATCTCGTCTGGCCAATTCGTCTAGCGTTTCACTGCGGACCTCGCAAACAGCGTTTGAGGTATCAAAGCCTTTGAATGCTCTAGTCTTGCTTCGCTTGCCCCGTTCCACACCAAACACAAACATGCAGGGCTCACGCGTCGCGATGATCGTGAATACAATATCATAAATGCATCGAGATATAGCACTTTGCACTCTCTGACATATATAATAGAAGAACCAACGAGATGGCGAAGGGGAGCACCTTACAGCCCGCTGTTTCAAACAGCGGCCACACAGACACTTTCTCTATCGTCGCTGTAGCACACACACACGCGTTATCCCTGGGATTACGTGGCAGAGTAATGGTCTTCTATCTCTCTCAGGGCGTTCTCCCACAAATTTCGAGTCTGAGCTCTCTCTCTGTTGTTCACAGATGTCGGACCACTCAAGGCTATTCTTCGTAAGCGAGATCGTCGAGGTGAACAGGATGTGAATGCGCCCCTGAGGATACAACAGCGCCACTCAAGCCAGGGACACAAGCATAAAAGACAAAGCTCGACAACAACAACAACAACAACAACAATCGTAACAGCCCAATTTACCAATTAGCTGTCGCAGTACAAAGTTACACAAACGTCGTTGTCGTCGTCATCGTGACAATATCTTCAAGGTAAAATAGCAATTCACCCCTCTTGGCTTAACGGTCCCCCGCTGCCGACGAATCCCAGCAGTGGTCGCTTCTCTTTGTTTTGGAAACTTCCCCTCGTCGGCCGCTGCCGCCGTTTCGTTCTTTTGGTGACGCTGCTGTGCTGCTGCTGCTGCTGAAGCACCGTTGTGGTCGTGCTTGTAGCTACGAGCGTTGATGTCCAATGCAGCTTTCTCGTTAGCGCCGTAGTCGCCGCTAGCTTTCTCGCTGTACTCAAGTATGTGTAAGGTCGTTGTTATTAGCTCCTTATATCGACTTCCACCAGATGGTTGACTGCGGCCAGCCAGAGAGTATCGAAGATGAACCCCTGTTGTGACTGCACAATTCGAACGCCAGCCGCCACTAACGATATCAACAGTGCGAGGGAACAACAAACAAATGGACGATAGAGAGAGAGTTCGGTCACCCGCTTATTATTTCCACTGCTAATACTCAATCACTGGACACGATTCTGGCCGCACTTGCCAGTTTAGGGGATCGCGTTGAAATCGGTATATATACATACGCACGCACAGATATATATATATGTATATAGGTCTGCATATACGTATATATATATATTTATGTATTAACTTATGTGTTGTTATCCTTTAATCGCTGAGGATCTGTTGCTGTGCTATTTTTCTGGGTTGTGTTTCAACAACAGCATGATCTCAACACGGACAGTTTGTTAGCTGTGCATGGACATTAAGACGACAGCAGTCCGGCTTGCCCTCGACGTCGTATACAATCCAGTACTTGTACAGTACTTGTGTCCAATGAAACGTTGACTAGATGGTGGGGAACAGCGAACGGAAGAAAGTTACTTCTTCCATATCCAGAACAACGTCGTCACGACCCCGTCACTATGATCCCAGTAGTTCAATGTCGTGGCTGTGCAGGAAGTGATAGCGCAATGTGGCACAGCACCACAGCGGAGTTGCAATCTGAGATCTTACTTTCACTTGCTTCGACTTCCCGCCTGGATCGTTGTATTCTGCAGCCGCTTTTTTTTGCTAGCTTCTCCCTGCTGACTTCACGATCTCCAGCTTGCGACAACCCTTCACGAGGCTTCTGTGGAGACACTGTGACCAATCATCAATAGCTCAGTAGTTAACAGATAGCAATCTCCTTCTGTGGGCTAGAGCTCTCCTCGTCAGCGTTGTCGACCCCGTAGAGTGGACGACCTCGTTGACAACCGTCGTTGACGGCATCAGCAGAAATCGAAGAATTAGCCGAGTGACGATGATGTTGCGCCGTTGTCCGTTCGTCCTCGTCCGCCAGCGCGTACCCTGCCCCGGAGATCAGCGTGCAGTGTTAGTTGCTCCCTCCGTCAGATTGCCAGGCTACAATCAGCTGTGCGTGGCTGCTGACTGCAGTCTATTGTCTCCCGCCTCTTGTGCCTCTGGGTGAGAGGGACACTGAGGTGTATGATCAAGTTCACCAGAACCGCCGCCGCCGCCGCCACCACCAGCATCGAGCAGCACTAAGCACACTTCAACGATCAGTGCCAGCAGTGGCAGAACTAGCTGGCAATGGAATGGAATACAAGCGCAGCTGAGGGGGATCTCACCGCAGACAAACGCACACACGCAAACACACACACACACTCGCGGTCGGTAGGGAGTGGACGCGGCGGCTCGGGGCACACAGCGTTGCTGCTTGTGGTGCCGTATTAGCGGCAGCAACAGCAACGACAGTTGCAGTTGGCCCGTTCGGGACGAACAATCAAACGTGAGCAAACGAGCGGCCGACTGTGAGCGGCACAGGAATGGCTGAGGTGGTTGGCGAACAACGTCGGCCCGTTGATGCCGCCGTCGATCTGTCCGTTTGCCTCTGGTGGTAAGCGCTGCTGCTTCTGCAGCTACAGCTAGTAGCGTTCTAGCCAGTCGGTCAGCCGAGCCGAGCCAAGCTACACACGACCAGAGACGGGCGTGTGACAGCAGCAGCAGCAGGGTGGCCACGGCCAGCCGTTCAGACAGATCGACAGGCTGCCAGGAAGGCAGATAGGCTGGCTGGCTGGGAGACAGACCCACAGAGAGCAGCCACAGTCGCGACTCTCCGCCAATCAGCTGGCGGGTGCGCGCATGCGCTCCGCGCTGGGAGAGAGGACGAGGTCTGCACGTGCGAGAGCAGCACGCCAGCCAGTTGACCCTCGAGCGAGCCAGCCAGCCAGAGGGCCAGCCACCCCCCGAGGATGGAAGACATTCATCCAGCCGAGCAAGCAACCACCTACGGACAAACTCGACCATCATCTGGCGTTTGACGAGCCCGCGGTGGCAGCAGCAGCAGCCGCCCCCGACGTAAACGAAAGTAGAAGTCACGGCTGACCCGGCAACTACAGCAGCCTGCAATAGGGCTGTTACGGGCAGACAACGCGTGAATGAGGTTGGCAAAAGGGAGAAATGAAGGTTGTATGTATGTATAGACGAAATAATGGACGGGAAGAACTGAAACGGAGCGGGACAGAGGGAGATATGGGCTGAGAAGTCGAGGAAGAAGACAGACAGAATTCGTTCTCTCGACTCATCCCCAACACAGAGCCTTTCCTGGAGATCTGTTCGCCGATGACCGTCCATCTGAACTCTCGCATCTGTTTGTAGACTCCTCCGTACGCTGGGGGGGGACCGTATCCCACATGAGTAAACCCGGGGCAGCTGCCACTGGATCTACCTGCTGAACCACCCACTTGAGCTCACACTGACACTCTACAGAACAATAACGATGAGATGCTGCAGTTGTAGAGGGGAACGTCGACGCGTTCCATCTACCTGCTCGCGCTTGTTGATGCCTGACGCAGGGAGGCGCACGCGAAGTGTAGCGGGGTTGTCACCGTGCTCACTGGTGGTAAAGGCAACACTGACGTGGCCAAGGTAGCAGCGCATGGAGTCCATAGTCAACGAATGAATCTACGTTCCATGAATTGGCAGGTTGACTGATGAACTATGTATGTGCGTTGACTCCTATGCAATAGGTGGGATTTGTGGTAACAGGAGGGTTGGGAAACGTTTGAAGGTTATGGACGTGGGCGGCGTGGGTGTAGCTATAGCATGAGCAGGGTGGATAAAAGGTAATGCGAACGAGTGATGTGAAGGAGATTAATTGATTTATATTAGTGGGCTAAGTAATAAAATTAGAATGACCATCTAAATATATTGCATATGAAGGACAAGATTCAGGCAATTCAGACTTACCCCATACCGTATAGCGAGATGACGGTTAGGACACGTCCTAATAAAATAGTCCTTAGAGACACGGAGTTATATAGAAACTCCACTGTATTCGCAGGGCACGAGGTGAAACTGCTCCTCCGAATAGGGTACGTCATTGCTGAAACGGTTTCCTTGACCTGCGATCGCCGACGGAAACCTCTCTCCCTCGTATGCTTGTTTTCAACTCAAGCAGTGACGCGCAACCAACGGCCTACAAGAGCGAACTTGTAGCGGAAACGGCTAAAATGCGTTGAAGGAGAGGATGTGTTGTGGTTACATTTGGACAGACAAATCGGTCACTGAGCATCGAAAAACGGAAAGCACTATGGTAGGAATAGCCTGAGAGGCTCGCCAGATTCGATAATATACAGTTATTGTAAATGAAGTAGAGAAGGGTAACCTTCAGCATCTGTTCTCTGTCAAGGGTAACTATTCTTGTGGATGGCTCCGTTGCATTTCCAGCTACCAAGGGATGTAGTTGTATAGAATATGACTGAGGTCATGCTGTGGGAGGGCACATGGAAGTGTCAGATCGGGTTCAAAGTTTTTCAAGGCTTTGCATATACCGCACGAGGCCTACTATTCCAGCGGATACCCACGGTGCAGTCCACCGGCGGCGTGAAGGGTCCGCGGCTTACGCTCGACACCGGTACACATACTGTGCAAGGGGCTATCACCTGAGGCCCTCTGAAAATTGTTACTCATGAAGAGCTATTTCGGATAATGATACGTTAATAGGAAGGTGTGCGAGAACCGCTAAGAGACAGATGTGTTCATACTATTGCACCACTTCATCTATGTTTTAACTGCGCTGCAAATTATTGATATAGTCAACGGATTATACATTTGAACAGCGTGTACTATTGCGACACTTCCAACAGCCAAATAACAAAAAATAAACACTTCAATTTTATAAGACTTTTCCTGCGGCGTCATAGGTGCTATTTTTAGAGATTACAGTATTAAGCTATATAATCCACTTTATCTGCTGAAAAAACCGCCTTATCCAAATTTAATTATGGTATTTTAATAGCCAAGAGGGTATATTGTGTATTTTAGTTAAATCGTCAAAGTTAAGTGACAATTGTACCCCATGAACTTGAAATAATATTCATCAGAATGTCACGTCACTCTATTTAAGAGGATCCTCCCACGAATATTCGGTGAATCACTATCTGCCAATCTGGGAGGACAAAGTTGTCTCTGTTACGGTGGCAGTCAAGGGGGCGATACATAGGAATACAGTATGGATACATTGACCCGGTCGTGGGTTGTGTCCCAGGCCGCAGGCCGTTCAAATCGAACTGTGGCCGTCCCAGCTACGTGTGGAGTTTCTCCCTGACCTTCTCATCGTCATGTCGTCATACCGGTAACAAGTACCGACACATGTTCCATCCGGCTGGGGCTGGGACCTGCCAGCGGTCGTAATCACGAGTCGACTGAGCCGGGCAAATTATTATAAAATGAACATACAATGGCTGGTTATCAAACGTTGTCCAACTGAGAGAGACATTCGTAGGTTACATAAGCCGATCATCACGACATCATTTGTTCCAGAAATAAAACTCGTTTACTTGGTGGTAATTATAATTACTACCTTAGATAGACAGAAATTGACCAGGGTGATGATTGACGACGTGTAGCGCGATGATATTTCCTTGACAGTTGACAACAGGTGGGGTTACCATGGAACTAAATTTACCCTTAACTAACGTAAGCGTTGACCTATTTAACGTATTCAATGTTATGTCATTTATCTTGGAGCAAATATATTCTTTCTATATGTCAAATAGGTCTGCTGTGAACGTTTGAATTAACGGGCCCAGCAACGGTTTTTATCCTTGTTTTATCATGAAAATGGCCTATTTTAATCACACTTGCCGTTGGCGCTGCTGATTTCCCCTCGTGGACTGAACTTTACTATTTATAGGAGGTTGGAATGAGATGAAGTAAAGGTAAAGGTTTATTAAAGGAGCTGCAATTTTACAATGAACTTAGGTTATTTTTGCATGGAGAGTCCTGCAGGGGTATCGCGAGAAATGTCATGGATATTTCGATATATATATATAATATTAAATTACTATTTATAACTGACTGAGTGACTGACTGACTGACTATTACTACTTAGCTGAGGCCTGTCAGATAGGGGAACAGCTGAGGGTCAGCTGGAAAAAACAAAAAAAAATTACTATTTATATAGTACATAAGTGTCAAACTAGTTTTATAATTTAACATTTTTTGGCGATATTTACAAAGTGAGATTGCCGCTTCGATGAGTCTTAATGCAAACAACGACGACGACGACGACGACAACGACAAAGAATAAGCGAATGGGGAGACTCTGACCCGTCAGCGCTCGCTAATTCAGGTCGACCTTTTTACCCAGTGTAATAACTCGAGATTCGACAGATAGAGACCCTTGCAGATACTCGTTTGTCGTCGGCCGCAAGCAGCAGCAGAATCGACACCTAAACGTCATGTGACGCAACGGCTAATACGGTTAAATAATGGCTAACAACGTATGCCCATCTGGCGCCGCGACAACGATTCGAGGAGACGACAGAGCCGGTTCAAGGTGGGCAGTGGTCGTCGCCGTCGTCGGCACCGTTGCACAATTGCATTTGAAGGGGTTGTCCATCTTATGAAGCAATGCCCAAAACAGTTGTGCCGTAGAAGTCAAATGTTGTCTGAGCGTCATGGCCGGAAATTTTAAATATATTAGGTTAAATAGTAGCTAGACCATCCGAATTTTGTTTTCCAAGACTCCTTAGCACGAACAGCTCTGTAGGGACGAGCGCTGTTGTGGAGAAGCCGCGCACGCTTGCCCTTGTTCCCAGAAAGCCACGTCTTCATTTTCTCTGCTAAAAAAAAATGGTGTTCGCCTCTTCGATGACAAAACGGTTTTCGGAGGTAGGAGCCGACAGAAGGCGATTCCGTCGAAATCCACAGCCATGATCAGTCAGCGTTCTCTTGTTGCCGTCAATATGTTCACATACCGCCGGCTCATCTGCTTCGTCTGGATCCAAATGTGAGTGACGCTGGTTTCTGTCGGGTCGCATCGACAACTTGACCCATGTTTCGTCAATCATTGAAGTACGTACGTCTCAAGGGTCGACCTCGTCTTAGCGCCACTCAATTCTACTCGCAACAAAAAATAAGAAATTCTCTCGTTCCGGCCGAAATTCTCCTGGCGCCCATTTCGACCGGATTTTCCTCATGCCAAAGATCGTCCTTGACAATGCACTGAACCACGGAGTACGACTCTTCTACGTGGCTCACAGGCGAGCGCCGGGAGCGGTGCCTCGAACACCGAAAAAAAGCCACTTTCAATTTGTCTACTTGCTTCTTGTCGTTTTTGAGTATCGCTTCGATCAACCCCAGTTGCACTTTTGGCAGTTTGTCCTTCCTGCCTTAAACTTCGTAGACCGTTCCTCCACTGAATTCTCGGGGACAGGGAAAATGCCTCCCGTACCGACAACTTCAACATTTGCGTGAATTCGGCCAGCACTGTGGTGGTGTTGTTGAAAGCAGAATTGTTTAAGTGGTAAAAGAAGTAAAAGAATTGACGTTTTAACTATTTCCTTAAAAAAATGTTGGTGCAAATTCGCGTCTCGACCAGCCCACAAACGTTCACCAGCTGTGTGAACGTACACCGATTTTGTACTCGAAACATATTGCAGTCAGCCTTCTTGAGAGTCCGGCGGCTCTGCTCGAATCGCCCTGACAATAGATCGCACTTTTTTGACCAAGGTTCTATTTTTTTTTGCATTCTCTTCATCACCATCAACAAATTGGGGTGGATCGAATGAGTGGGTAACGAAAGTTGTCTGGTATCCATGAGCGACCTCAGTGATTGTTATAGGTTAAACAATCAGACCCTCTAATGTGACGCTGAAGACAGGTACACGGTGTTTGTTTCAAAGGCTCTACCATCTTTCTCGAGGCACATACTACCGAAATTTGGTAGCGGAGAGATAAGAAAGCGATTGCAAGGAAGGTTGCGCCCGGACCAATCGAAACCTTCGTTTGTCTCCCATATAGTAACATGTCGAATATCGTATACCCGACCCTGCGGTGCATCCGGAAACAAACTAGTCTCTCTCTCTCTCTCTCTCTTAGTAAGAACAAACATACGTGCATTAGATTCCAGTGGTAATAGAAACTTGAACTAATTCTTGAAATCGCTTGCTACCATTACATGGTCTACCCGAACAGTTGACTACGCGCTGTGGCAAATAAGATGCAGTCAACCCGATTTAGCTGTAGGTTTAGCTATACTACTGCTACCGCCACTATCCCCAATCGTTGAATTTCAGAGGCATCCCGATATCTCGAAGTTGTCTTCCAGAAGTTTGCATTGACATCGTCCAGATCTGTCGCGCACGTGGGAAGCGACACGGGCACAATGACCAATTAGCATTCCCCGTCCAATTTCTTCGTGCCTCTGCTCACGAGTCGGTGCTTGTTGCGTCAACAACAACAACGTGCGGGCAAAATCGATTATTGCTGCTACGGCTGCCGCTTACTGAAATCTCAGGCAACGATGTCTTTTTCCTCGGGCGTAGGTGGATCTGTTGATGGCAGTGTTGGCATTATGTCGCTCGACTGGTTGGCGGCCATCGACGTTATCCGAAACCAACTAGGACTCGACCAAAAAAAAAATACAATACAATATATATATATATATAGAATATGTGGTAAGATTCGACAAGAAGAAAAGAAGACAGCAGACAGATTTTTTTGACATATTAGGAGCGAGAGCTTGTTTTCTGAATATTGCAAAAATGAATGATGAAGATAATACACACGATTAATTACGATATACACACGCCATTGTTACAACAACTTGGCTATTTTTGGAATGGGCAACACAAACACCGATATTGACCGGATGTGTGGACATGTATATAGACAATTAATTTTATAAATAGGGTTTGTTACTACTACTACCACCACCTATCTATTTGTTTATATATCTATCTGTATGTACGCCGCTATATATTTCTATGTTACTTATATACACAGGACGAGTGGGAGTACATAATGAGTAGATATTACAATATAATGTTAAGGGAAAACATATTGGATCACGGTTGAGAGATCAAACGTAAACAACAAAAACAGGTTCATTCTTATTATAGTATGACTATAAGTCTATTGTAGCCGTCAATACGGGGGCTCCTTCCCACCGTCAAACAGGCACTGAGTGTCTGATCGAACAATATTATTAATACTTATTATCATAACCGATGTGTATACATGTGTATATGTGTGTGTGTGTGTGTGTCTACTCCGGCTTTATTGCTAAATGCTTATAGTATATGCGCAGGTGCCTGAGATTTCACAAGATTCAATTATATCCTTCTTTGAGAACATCATTGTTTCACGCCAGACTACACACACGTTTGCCTAGATACATATTGTATATTTTATCTGGTACAACAATTGATCTCGCCCTAAGGGGTGTGCCCACATCTCATCCCTCATCTCTGCATCAGGCAGGCAGGAAGACAGTGGGTCGCTGCTTGAGGTGTCACCGGCACTATTGTATAATTGGCGTTGTGGAGGGCTTTGGATACACAGCTTATCAGTAGTTTACCCGATATGGGAGTATACAATGTATAGAGTACACAATCACTTTGTAACTTTTCTTAAAGATGAATCACTTCTATGTGCACACATGTATCTAGCCCGTCTGAGGTGTGTCTCACGCCTCAGACGGGCTAGATACATGTGTGCACATAGAAGTGATTCGTCTTTAAGATCTGCTTGATGACGTAAGTTTATAGCGGGAAATCATTAAGGAAATGTATATAGTCCGTGGGGAAGAAAACATTTTTAATTAGTGACTTACTATCGCGCTTCAGGCCATTTAAGTATTACATGAAACACGGCAATTATACAACGCCGGTCCCTTTCATGTTCCTTTTAGTTGTATTGTACATTGGCTAGCCCGAGCATATGTTTTGTTTAATAATCATGCGTGTTTATTGGTGAAGTCGAGAATGTGCACAGGATGATATATGCACTTGAAACAATCGGGCACAATAATATCTATATATGAATTAATAATTCAATTAGTTAATAATAGCAATAATATTGATATCAATAATATTTATAATAATGATAACACCTGTACCCGTTTAAACACGTCAGTTAGGCGGCATTCGCCTTGTGCTCAGCTGAAAACTTCAAGCCAGCCTTTAAAATACGCGCACGTTTCGAACCGGTGTGGGATGCTGGTGGGTGTACAACAAAGACAAAGCTATATATAGCAGGAGCGTCCACGGCATTTGCGAACGGTATTCACAACGTAACAGAACTCGCCCGCCGGGTTAACACCGAGAGGTCCGGTGGCTAGCCACTGAAATTGCGTTGTTGAAATGCTCTGAACTTGTACTTGTTTCAACACCGTTCCACGAACGTGTAGCACTGCGTGTTTTGGGTCAGGACGTTGTAGCCGGTGTGGACGGTGCCGTCACCGCAGCCACTTCACCCTGTAAACGCTTGTAAGTGAGAAAAGAAGATTCGCTTGTTCAAAACTCAGGTGCAGCTAACTGGAGTGGGCCATGCGGAACAGCATCAACATGCATCGACCCCCTTACCCACCTCACACGAGAACGAAGTGGTGATTTGCCGTTTATTAACACAAACAAATTTGCACGATATCGTTTAAATGTGAGCTTGTTCGTTCACATACAAATCAATGATGCGAACAACTATTGCCGTAACTGAATCCGGTCGATTATCGGTGGCGGCACTTCGTGGTGGCACACTCATGGCGAAGGGTAAGCTGATCAAATGACACGGTGCCCTGTCAGGGTGATTCCATGTTGCTGCCAATCCGCTGACAAACATCCCTTCAATAGGAGAGAGAGAGAGAGAGAGACACGGGAAATTGATTTTTAATGATTTCAGCGGATTGCTTCGGTGACGGCAGGACGGAGAGCGAGTTAGAGGTGTTCATACGATACCTTTTAATAATAATAATAATAATAATAATAATAATAATAATAATAATAATAATAATAAATCCAATAGAATGCATGCTAAAAACAAATCATTGTATTTGTAAAATCATTATATTGGTGAGCGTTAGTAACGCTGCTCACTGTGTTGAGCATTGTGTATGGTGACGGACTACATATCAGTGGTTAGGGTTCGAAATCCCTTCCATTCATTATGAAACCTCCCCAAAGTTGATCTCACACCTAAAAAGAGTTGATGATGGCTAAACAAAAATATTATTCAATATCGCAGTGACCAATGTCACCCCCCTACGCTATTCAATATGTTGCCTGCACACACATCATAGATTTGATTAAGTGGAGTTTATTGGGACTCGTGATACCGTATCTAATTATTGTAATTTATATCTATAGATATACTGCTGCAAAATTGGTATTACCAATATTATTATTATTATTATCATTAACTTATAATCATTATTATTATTATTATTATTATTATTATATAACAAGACGAACTGAACAAGTCAAATCGTGATTTAGGTCTAGACAAACCCAATATATATCTGATATACAATTGAAGCAAATCGACTGCTGTATACCCCACAGACAAACGGACACTCGATACACCATCAATGGTTATCATTATCGTTTCACGGTCACTAGCTTCGTTTCCCAGCTCTTTCCTCCTAGACAGAACATCTTTGTCCTGCCTGACGATTTGATGCCAATTGTTTATCTCAGCCTCCTCCGTATTCGCCGACACAAACGACAACGTGGCAATCAAACTGACTAATTGAAAGAGTCACTACAACAACAACAACAACAGAAACGCAAGCAAGTACGCAAATCGCATCAAGTTGCAAATCATGACCATGTCGAATCGGCTGCGAAAAAGCGTCGACGCGCCGGTGGCGACGGCAGCAGCAGCAGCAGCAGCGTAAGTAATCGTGAAAACCGGCTACAAAAGGCAAAAAAATCGATTATGTCTTCGCGTTTTTTTGTTGCCCTTAAGTCCCAGTAAATAGTGTCTCCCTCTAAATGATGGTTTCGTTTCTGCAAACAGAGACCAGCTGGGGGCCTTGCCGCTCGCTCACGAATAACGTTCGCATTCATTCCGTCGTTTGTTGGCCAAGACACGAAACCGCTATGGTGGCGGCGCTGAGATTCTCAAACGGAAGATCAATGGACATCACGAACGATTTGAACCGCGCTAACCAATTGCTGTTACAAGGTGGCGTAATCGTACAATATAGTGTCAGTGTTATAATTATTATTTTGCCATAAAAATAAGAACGAGAGAGAGAGAGAGAGAGAGAAATTGCCAAAAATGTGCTAATTGCCGGCACTACCAGCACAGCTAAAAGTCTTCCTCATTCGAGATACGACGACGGTGCCGTCTGCGTTCGCTCGTTTCGAATCGGTGAGGGCACCACAACGTTCGATATGTTTGTTGTGTTTCGCGCTTGTGAGCACTATCGAATTCTATTATGCCGCCTCTGTGCGTTTTGCCGGCGGTGGTGATGCTGCTGCCGCTGCTGCTGCCGCTGCTGCTGATGGCTGTGGTGGCAGCTCTGCCATAGCGACCTTACGTGGTTACAGCTGGCGTCTGCTTGCAGTAGCTCCCGCAGGAGTTAGCCAGCCAGTAGCCAGCCACTCAGGCAGGCTGCCAATGGGCGCCGATCGCGTACGCCGCGTATGCCACCACCCGCTAGTCGTTCGATTTTCGCTCACTTCCATAGGGATCGCAGAGATAAGAGAACATCGACTCGCGGCGACGGCGCCGACAGCAGCAGCATTAGCGTCTCGAGGAGCAGATACAGGGACTTAGTGGCTGCTGGTTCGCCGGTCCTCTTTTTCACTATCGAAACCCAACCCAGGTGAATGCTATAGCAAGCGTCAACGCTCAGCCTCCTCCTCCTCCTCCTGCTACTGCTGCTGCTGCTGCTGTACCTGTGTGCTCGCCTGCGCTGCCCGTTGGCATAAACGTAGATGTAGTCGTCAGTTCTACGCCGGCGTTTTTTTGCCTCCGCTACTGATGCTCGTTCTACTCGCGTTGTAGACAGCCCAAGCTAAGATGATGCGGTTGGTTTTTGCAGCTGCGATAGTCGTTCTATCGGTTATTGTTGCTACTGCTGCCGTCACCGCCGCCACCGCCGCCGCCACCACCGCCGTTCGTAGTCCGGAGCGCTGCTGTTCGTGGTGCCACAATAAGAGCCAATGCTGTTCCGCTGCTGTGTAATGGGTAAATTTTGATGTAAAGTGAATAGCATAATATTTTCAAGTGAACGCTGAAGGTCGTTATACGCGATTGCTGCACGAAAGCAGATTGTATTACGTTTCGCAATGTGGCTAAGCATTATGACGTCTTGATCGGGAAGGGGAACCCTTTAAATAATTCGTTGATGTCATTCAAAACGATCGAAAGAGCTAAGCCATATAATTTGCATAGGATACAACGATAGCTTGAAATGTTTGCTTGTATTATTATTATTATGATTATGAAAAAATCAGCCACTATTAGTGATACTGCGCTTCACCGCCAGCTAACGGCAGCAGTCAACGATGCGTCCGACGATCAAAGGTAAAATAAGCGGCGCAGGATATCTGGGATCGGAGGGTTCGTCCGATATACTACTATTGGCGCTTTTTGAAATTGTGTTTCTGTGACCACGGACAGTATATCGTTGTTTCTGTTCTAGAGAATACGCACGCAACTTTTAAGCCTTCGTCCATCTGGTCGGTTGTCTTTGTTGTTTTCTTTTTGAAGTCATGCATATTGCAGTTAACCAGCTGTACATGTGCTAAGAGGTGTGTTCAAATAGGAACAGTCATAAAATACACACAGCAAAAGAGTATGATGGCAACGTCAGGTTTATTGTACTGTCGTTTTTTTTTAGATTAAGCAATATCGGACATATAAACGGGTAATATAATACAAGATTATATATATATATATATATATATATAATACAAGTGTCTCTAGTGTCATGCTCTCGTCGGGATGACCCCAAACGCGCATCTGCACAGAACGCATTCATAATCTTCAATGCCCTCCAACTAATGAACCACTTCTAGAGAGTTTATGAAATTTAAATTCTGGCCACTTATTTATTATTTATGATATTGAAACTATTATCACACAGGAGCGCATATACAACTCGACTATGTACAACCGAACACCATATAATGAATAAATAATAATAAAAATAATCATGTAACGCTAATATATCCGCTGTAATCTTGCGAAATCGTCATCTATCTAATGTACGCTGCTCTGTTTAATACAAGGACTGTTCGTCGCCAGATACCGTGTCTGGTATAAACTCGGCGGCACAATCTCGACATTGTGAGACGCTAACACGTCTCTAACAGCGCAATCCGTTGAACTAGTCTTCAGCCGATGTCAGTGTTGACTGTGATTTCGCCGCGCCATCATCAGGTCGCAGCTTCGGTCCATTCCTTCGGGAAAAAATATATGTAAGAATAGATTTAGTAACAACGCAGTGAAAACACCGTCATCTATGTAGCTCTCTGTATTTGATGATGACTTTAATTTTATCGCGGTGATAATGATAATGATGATAATTTGAAAAAAATTAGCAAGAACAGATGCTTTTTTTTTTTGCCAAAAAAAAAACCTAGATTCCAGGCACATGATTAATGATACGATCCTCTTCCCTCCAAAGCGTTAATTACTCACCGCCTGCGGCGAGGTTTAAGTGGGCAGTCGAACATAGTTGCTGTTAACCACATATGACTCTGTGAACAGGGTGACACTATCGGAAAGAATCTCGCCCTCATCAAATCGCCCTCTGATCCGACTTTGTCAGCGCATAACAACATATCGAACAAAATAATCAGCCGTGTCGAAAAGTGTCCCCGACGCCTTTGAAAATTCGTATATAATGTGGAGCACCTGACGCGAGAGCACGAGGGGTTTGAAGGGATTTCACTAAATCTCGCCGGCATCACCTGCGTTTGCGATGGCTGTAAACAGCAAACACATCCTCCACCCATGCTGTGTTTTGACACCATGACCTTCGATGAAAACGAGTTGAATCTTCTTATCATTACGAGCCCGGACTTTCGTTCACAGAAATAGTTCCGCTGATAAACCAATAAGAACTTCATGTTACCTTTAAAATTCTCGCCTTCATTCCCATTTATTGTTGACAGCGCATCGGGTGGCAACTGCTACGATCAGGGGGGGACGTTGAGTAGGTCTAACGACAGATGACTTCAAACATTTGCTGGCTTCACTTTGATGAACCTCGCTCTCTTTCTCTCCTTCCTATCAATCCACCTCATTGTTGTTGTTGTTGTTGTCGTTGTTGTTGTTGTCGTTGTTCACTCATATTGTTCGAGTAGATTGATAATACAAACAGGCACAATCGTCGTGAGCTGGCACAGTTGCGATGCGCGGGTAGCTATGCAAATGCATAAATAAATAAATGCCTATGATTCACGGGGCCGAAAACATTGATATGTTCTAATATTTTGATCTGTCATCACGATCTGCTCAACGTCAAACGACATGAGGAGGCCGAGCCGGGAGGGACGGTGGACTGGCGTAGAGCTTTTTGGGTGGACACCGCCTGTAGTAGTTCCGCGAACGTCGAATAGAAGCTCAGCAGGCGATCGCATTGTACGGATCTGATAAAGACAACAAAAACTAAAAAAATGAATAAATAAACGTCATTGATTTTCGAAGGGGCAACCGCCTTTTATATTTTGTTTCGTCGCATAGGGCGTGCTACCTCCCAACAAGCCAACTGCTCAATCAGTGCTGGTCGCCTTCTGGGCTCAAGAACAGACTGGACACGAAATAAATAACTGTATGTGTTGTGTGTCATTACCATATTTAATATACTTAACATGAACGTTTTACCGAGTTGGAGTCGAGTTATATCATAATGCAAGCAGGTCAGTTTCGCTGCGAAACGACACTTGACAACATTAGCGACAAAACTCTATAGACGTTAGTCTTCGAAGCAGAACCGCTCGGTGTTGAACTCGTCTTGAAGGAGAGTTCAACTCAGACTGCGCACATCGAGGCGTTTTTTTCTGTTAGCAACGATCGATTTAGGTGATTTGCTTTGGGTGATCGGTACGAATCGTCTTCAGCTACGCCAAGCCAGTTAGCCGCTATTTATTCCGTCCAAGCCTCGCCTATGAGATAATAGTTTGGCGAGCTGTACTCCTGGTCATTGCGCAATCTAGCCAACGGTACAAGCCATCATTCGTAGTGGCTTACATGGGATATAGGTGGGTTAGGAAACCCTATGCATCAACATTGAACAAAACGTCCCCTGGATATAAATAGAAGAAATGCGAAGGCTGAACGCAAGGACACACGACACAATCTAGGAGTTGGAGGTTTTTTCTGACACGGGTTAGGACGACGAGTTTCTTCTTTGAGAAACATTCGGCAGGCCGGCAGAGAGAGCATTTTAGCCATTTTTTAGAGAGCATATTTTTATCCGTTTTTCCAATAGAGTTACTACCCGCAGATGGTGAATAACGTTTGCAGCTTGATCGTTATACATTTGCAGCTTGGTACACTACAATTGATAGCAATTGAGAGAACTGTCTCTGGAACCAGACAGATGGCGGTGTGCATTAAGCCTTGAACTTTTGCGTTAAATATTTTCTTGGCTACTGAAAGGCCCCCGGCTCCCATCAGACACAGACAGTTATGGCACCATTATGAGAACTCTAGGGAGGAAACATCAACACCTCTGCACCTGAGACCACGGCAGGATTCGAACCTGGGACATCCGGTCCAACATGTCGCCTGGTGGTGTAACTATTGCCTTAGTCAAGATAGTACGTCCTTACTTTGTAGTCCAAGTTCCTTCGTGCCTAAGCTCATTTTGCACGCATCCATACAAACCTGCTTTGCCAGTTGTAGCATGCTGACATTGCCTAGCAGTGGATCGCATCTAGATCAAATGGTTGCTGCATCGCAAGGTTATTCATGTCATTTCGTTGAAATTTTCAGCGACAGTCTAACATCTGGCCAAAGGCTAATTTTTCGATAATATTCAATACGTATACTTCTTAATAATTCATGTTTCTTCGATTCGATGTCATACATGCTCTTTTAGTTGGTCGATTATAATCGGCCACTAAGAAGAATCTAACACAACTAAGCCGGATACGATTTACGAACTGCCGGCAACTGTTGAAGCTACCCCAAGTGCGTCAGAAACGCTGAGTTGTATCACCGGAGTGGCTTCCTCGAATCGTTGCTCGCGCACTATCCGAAAAAATATAGAAATAACAGTTTCCGGAAGCCTGATGCACAGAATTTCGCCGTCTTCGTCGTCTATTTGAGAAATACTCAAGATCAATAAGGCGAATAGGAGATAGATCTACGGTTAAGGCCAGCGTGTATCGGGGCAGCAGACCACTGCACATTGTCTACGAGGCCAACGTCGTGCATGTTCTAGACGTGCAGGTTCCAATGCAAATTAGTTCGGTGCCCGTTTTTTTGTTTGTCACCGTTTGACCGCTTGTCCCCGACACACATTGACTCTATCGCATTTCATCATCGGGTTTATTTTCCAAGCCAATTTCGCGAATTGCGTCAACGAGCGTAATGGTTCGGCTAGCTATAATGGCTATGCTGAAATCTGTTTCTCCATCCGTCTGTGAGTAAAGATGTCGTATTTCATGAGGGTTGAACTTGACCTTTAGCATTTGCTGCACGTGTTGACACGTGCAGCCAGTCTCGATCGTCAGGGATGCCTCCCAGGGGCCCAGACGATTGGACCCACCGCGGCTGCCACCGCCGCCTTGCTCCGCTGCTGCGGCTCTTCATTGCTTTTACCCCACTTGAAGGTCGATGATAGCATCAGCATATATACCATAAGCATTAGGTCTTCCTCTCGTTCGTGCCATTTCGCTCTCGCTTCCTAGAGCTCAAAAGCCTGCTTGGCTGGATTTCACGTGCGGCTCCACTCATTCCACGTGGCACAGTCATGAGCCCCATAGTGTCCATTTGACCTTCTGAGGCCCACACATAATTCGCCTTCAGCGTCATTCGTCTCAGCAACCGCAACTGCGACTGCCATTGCGCTCGCTCTGTTATCCACTGTTCCACGATGAACAGGGTTTCCTGGATGAAGTGGAGGAAGCGGGAAGCACTCGTCTGGGAGCCCCCGTAGCCAGCTGTTCTCGGATTTTCCCATGGCGCTCGCCGCGTTTTGGCTGTTTCGTACATTAGCTGCACGCTGCTTCACCTGCTGCTGCAGAGGTGGGAACGGGCTGGGCGCGGGCGCCTCGGCGGGGGTGGCCTCTGCGGGTCACCATGAACAGACCACGTAAGCCTGTACGGGACGAAGTGTGGCCCTTTCTCAGTGGCGCATGCCGAAACGCCCTCACCAACAAGGCGAGCTCTAGCTGCGACTTTCAGCATCAACGTCGGGCGCGTTGGCTCTCCGCCATGGCTCTCCACGAGCGCACGCGTCTACAAAAAGAGGAGGGTATCACCCGGCTCTGCCCTGCCCTACCCTAGCCTGCCTTCCTCCAGTCTGCGACCATGGCGGATGTGGTGGCGATGGTCGTCGGAGCATGGCCTCAACGGTACAGGACCATTATATGTAGAGGTGGGGGAGAGGCATACGCCAGCAGCTAGGGAAGGGCATCTATCTGCCCATCTATCTATCTGTCTACCTATGTCCGGCACGTGGCTCGGCTCAGCTCAGCTCGACTCGGCGGCTGAAGCCGAGACCGAGGCCGAGGCCTCGGAGTGGAAACACCTATCTCCCGACAGGTCTCAGCAAACGCACACACACACACGCACACACGCAGACAGATCGACAAACATTCACAAGCGAAACAAAGACACAAACGAGACTACTTAGCCAGAAGTCGATCGTTCGTTCGTTTCGTCATTGGCTCCGTCGGAGCTGATGAGCTTTATAGGAACAACACCCGCTTGGAGTTAGGAAAAGTGATCAGGCCGATTCTCGATACCCACGCTACAACATTACCTAAGCTATTGTATATGAACGCAAATGTTGTATAGAACACGCTGACTTGGTATGTTTTCCTTTGTACGATAACCACATGATCATCATCTGCAGCATCAGCCTACCACCTACTGTCAGGGTAGGAACTAGAGTATATTTCGGAGAAGGGCGAATGTCTCACCACTGCCTTGGCCGATTGGTGGATGTTCGTTTCTCGGAAACACAGCTCCAGCTTCCGCGAATCACGTCGAAATCAACAAGTGTCGATGTAGAGCGGAGAGATGACAAGGGAAAAATTGCCTCGCCAAAATCGGACGTAGTGCACATTTTTTCATAAGATGAACCACAGCGCGAACACATTCAAGGTGTTGTGGTAAAGCTTCTCAGCTTAAAGAAAAGCTGGAGAAAAATGGCCACGGTTCGCATTTCGGTGAATTTAATTTGTGAACGAATCAGTCGAAGGTATAATGGCATGAACTGCAGAAATCAGTAAGCGCATGAGTTTCAAATAGCTGCAGAAATAAAGGTAGAGATAAAGATTTACCTTGAAATGGTTAAATTGATTACGGGGCGATTACCGGGCTGCCGGTGGTCTGTTGGCAAAATGTCACGCTACTCCTGGATGAGATTATGTCTCGACTACATTTTGTAGGATCGCACGTGATATTAAAGCAACGTAAGAAAAAAAAACAACAAAACCGTAACAGTTTTTCCGTATGGTAACTTTGAACAATTGTCTTGGTTTTATTTAACGACGCAATCCGCAACTACTCTGCAACTTAGCTAAATTCATATAAAAGTAATATTAAAATTTCGGCTTAAAATGAACATTCGTTGTCTTTGTTTATAATTGTTGTGTTTGAAATCGTTCCATTAGATTCAGTCCATTGCAGTCCAGCAGGTCCCGGTCTTGCTGCTACAAGCCGCAAAACACCTGTGGTCTTTTAAGCTAGAGCTGGCCCACACCTAAGCTACTTAAATACCAGAAATCCATTCACTCACCGTCAAATGTGGTGCCTTTATTAAGTATACTCTGGCAGCGATACGAGTAATATTAGCTGTCAGCCATTCCTTATCTCAGGCATTTTGTTCAAGAGAAGCTAACACTACTCATTGAATTTAGATCCTTTCGGCAGACTGTTAATTATAGTAATCACAAAGTTATTACTAGCCTGTCCATCGATGTCAGTGGGCTTTTTCGTTGGGCTTTTTTTTGTGAGCGCGGGGGGCGAACTAATATATATATATATATATATATACAGCATGCCGCTTGCCTGGGGCTCACTACCTCGCGAAATTAGAACCCTTACATCAGCAGAGGTGTTTACGCGGGAGGTCAGGATGCTTTTTTTGTAAATAATTTAGAGGTGCCCTCTGAGGTATACCATAAGGAAACGAATCTGAAAAATTCTATGTGTTTATAATTGCTGTTAATGCATGGATTGTACATCATTTGTGCGGGCGTTGCCCATTTTATACTGGGCAGCAGGCTTTTGTAGCTGTTACTTTTATTATAACCAAAAATTTATGTAAATAATGCCGTGTCCAGAAATAGGCCGCATTTGAAATAATCCATGAGACGACACTTCTTTTCCGATATTATGTTTACGCAAACTTGAGCGTTGTGATAAGACTGCAGTTCCGTTATATATATATATATATATATATATATATATATATATATGACTCACACTATGTGTCATCCAAGAAGCACTCAGTGACCGTTCATTTATTCATTCTGAGATCTTCGGTCCCATGAGTCATCACGAGTACCAGCCTCCCTGAGTTAGCTATGAGCATATTGAGCCTTGTTGTCAAATTACATCTACATTGCATTGTAATATGGTTTCCCGAAACGTTACATTTCCATAGAATCCAGCCGGGAGCAGTTACCTACCTCGCGTTATCGTTCCATTTGCTGCAAGCCTTCGATCGCAGGAGGTAGAAACGTGCGAACCTGTAAATTTACGCGGTTTTTTTCTTGCACCCGATACCAATAGTCTTCTATCGTTTTGTCTTAGTGCTAACATCATCTTTGGCCCTTCTCTTCTCTATCATCTCTCATAGCCGCTGAAACCCGTTCACACATCTTGAGATGAGCTCGAAGAAGACTAAAAATAAGATTAGTTCTTCAATTGATGCTCGAAATTCCCTCTGATGCGATTGTCTGGAATCATTTCGGTTCGTTCGAGTTCGCCCCCTGTCCAAAGCGCTTTGCCACTGCGACCCGTTGACTTACGCGGTGGTGCGTGTGATACAAGGACGTCGAATATCATAGTATGATGGTTGTTGTTGTTGCTGGTGCTACTTGATTCGACTAGATTTGGCCAAATAACGTCAATTGTTAATTGTACAAAGCCGTTCGTTTGTTTCATGCAGAAAACGTTCGACAGCAGACAGTCCTGATTGTAAGAACAGCCCAACGGCCTTTCATACACAAGACCCCGTTGGGTGTCTGGTAAGCGAAATGACAACCGAGCAGGGAATAAATAAGCATGTTAAGCCATACGACCTTGGACCGAATGGGCGAGATAACCTACCATATTGTGAATTCGATTGTGTCACCCATGTCTCGTTTACTATGAATGCACGCCGTGCCCAAAGATTCTTATATGTGTGTGAAGGCGGAAACGATGGTTACAGATAGTCAGTGGAAAAAAAGAAAAGCTGATCGCTTCAGTTTCAATTTATCGACGGGTGACAAAACGAACACTTTTGAACGTGAATCCGACACTGGCGACTAGCTATCGTACGAAGTCATATATATATATATATATATATATATATATATATGAGGTGATTTGATAATTTCATTGTGTGTTCAAAAGAGAGAAGGAGAGGCCTAATTATTCAGGCATGATTAATTATGCACGTTGCTAGGCTGAATCCTGCGCATTTTTACTCATTGACATTCCGGACTGTCTCAGCGAGTCTACTTGGATAGATTAATCAGCCAGAAAATATGAAGTAAGTCAGTCATAATCCTACGAATCCCGATATATTATAGTATGGTACGCTCGAAATCGCTGAGTCAGCTATAACAGGAAGTTCGCGTTATAATATTTCACTGTACTGTTGAGCGTCCGTTGCCGCTACGATTCACGGTGAAATCATTCAGCTCGATCTCGAAATCGACTAAGTGTAGGATATAGCCAAGAGGATTTCCATTAGGTTCCTCCCGATAAAACAGTATGCTCCTCTTGAGTACGTTGAAAGCGTAACCCAATCTTATATGAGTTGTGGCTATTCTATACAGAGCAACGTGATTCTCCCATTGCTGACGGTCCGTGTAACGAACCTGCTGAATTAATCGAACGGCGCAGCCTTCCTTTGCATTGTTGACCCTTCGATGATCTCACAATTGAATAACATGTAATACTATTTAATCGTCTCGTATTGATCACTACGTAATGTCGTAGATCGTGATTGTTCCGAAAATCGAATGACTTGAATATGGTAAGGGTAAGATGTATACGTTCAACCTGACGAGTTAACAGCCTGGTGTCTATGATTCTTGATTTACATTTCTCGATTTTCCTTTATTTTTTCGAGTCGCTAGTATCACACTCCCCCAACTAGAAAAACTACTCGTTGCTTGATTCGAACACCTTCTTGACGGATACTTACCTCTGAATCCGAGAAGGCAGCGAGGCCATTTCTTCAACCACGCGATCCTCAGACAGAGGTTTCTCGAGAGTTTTGTTGGTCAAGCACTGTTGTCAAACACTCGCTCCTGATCCTTGAGATTTTCTTAGCATTTGATTCAACGGGCAGTCGGACCGGCATCTTGAAGCGGATGGTCATTTTCGTATCTACATTGACTTCTCACAGCTATCACTGCTCATTTATCATATGTATCTTCATCAGCTCGAAAGGGACATGGAAGCAATTATAGTTATAGTTGAATACAGTCGACATTTAAAGACAGACACAAATTATGGGTTTTGAGTAACGTCGCTTAACCCTATGTAAGATTAATCAAGGTTTGACTGGTTTCACACGCGACCTTTTGTGAAATTTACGCTTTATCTTTCTGTAAAATATACATTTAGATTTATATGTAGTGTTGATCACAACGATTAATATTAAAGAAAGTTGGCTTAAAAACCACCAGCCCGTCCAAAAGCTGACGTCTTCTGAAACCAAATTTTTGTTACTTTATATCTTTCTTCTTCTTCTTCTCTATGGGAATGCCAGTCGCTATCTAAATATGTATTTAAATAGGAAAATGACACAAAATCATGTCCGGAAGGTTACCTACAAAGCCGTCAGACTTCTACAATTAATCTCGCGTAGAGTTGCGTAATTTTAGAACACCCCGCACATATATATATATATATATATATATATAATAGCGGATTATAGAATTAGTCTTTACAAAGACGCTCCTCAAAAGTGGAAGCATCATATTGCTGCTATATGTTAGACGCAACCATATTTTCACCAGCTCAGCTGGTGGGGAAGAGGGATAGGTCCTTCATCGCATTGTCTGAGCCACGTGTCAGATTGCCTGTAATCGTCGCTATCTAAACGATCCTCCACGCTAAATGCCTTGCGCTAGCAACACAAGAAACAAAAAAAAATGAAGCCCCGTGCTATGCGCTGCCGGTGCAAAAAGAAGATAAAACGCCTTATATCAGCTAGTGACTTTCCCATTGGCGAAATCCTCAATATTCTCTCTGCTCAACGTCGCAGCCTGAACAGCAGACAATAGTCAGCTTCTTCTGAAGTTCGTATGGGCATCTATATGGATGTAGTGTTTTTGTTACTTTGTGTCCGTGTGTTCTCTTGGGCTGCGTCAATGGAATTTTGGTTCCTCATCCAGCTACGATAGTTGACAATGTGTTGTATAGTCTAGACATTATGTTATTATATTTATTGTACAGTAGAAATGGCGAAACACTACTAAGCAGCCATGCCAGCCTGTCTGCGTTGGATTTGATCGGACGCTCAGAGGGAGTCGTTTGCAGTTTGTACGAAAATATTCACCGTGTTAAGTGGCGCCCATGTAATATGATTTAGTGTTTAACACACAAAATTCTGTTGGAAAGTCTAAATGCTTTCAGCAACACCACCTGGGTTGAAGTCAGACGCACAAGTTAGTCTTCGGACATTTATTCATGCTTAAGCAGTGAGATGCTTGATATTATAGAAAGGCAACTACATTCTACAGATGGTCGGGTAACCGCCTCAGCCCGCTTTTCAACCGCCCCATATTTGGTATCGATACGAACAAGCAAAACTTAAGCCTCAAGTGGTCTTCTTCCATTGCCACCTTTATCTTTTATCCACCACGTTTATCCGGGAAAGTTGGCGGAGATGCCGGCCCTCTGAAATGGGTTTGTTCCAGAGGGACGAACTGGAGCCGACCTCTGATAAACGTGCAGCAACCCCACCTATTCGAGTTTGGTGGCAGCTCTCAGCAGACTTGCAACCTCATTTCTGTAGTAGCAGCAGCAGCAGCAGCAACAACACCAACAGGTCGAGTGCAGTTCGCTACTTCAAAAGAACATCGTCTTTCTGTAAGCGATGTGCACATCTGGTGTGCAGATGCCACCAAAGGAATTGCTTCGAACATCGGTGAATACACCAAGATCCATCACGAATTCTGTCGTCTCTTGTTTTTGGCAATTCTGCGCATTTATCTCCCTAACTGTTCATTGAACGTAGCCTGTGTGAGCAGGCATTCATAGTAGCAATAGTACTGTTCCCTGCAAGATGAACAAAGGTTACCGATCTCACGAGTGATGGACGCAAGCTTCAGTTCACTGGGCTGTATTCCCGTGGAGCAATGACGACAAACGCTGCCCTTGCTCATGAGAAAATTTTGCCCCTGATACACAAAGCTGGAAATGAATTACTTCTCACAAACTGCTGAGCTGCTGTATATGTTTCATAGATGAGACTCGTCGTATAGATGGACGTATGAATATTTGAATTGGTGTCAATGCCAGAGCTAGCAGATTTTGTATTAAACTGGAGATTATATATATATATATATATATGCAACCAATCTAATCATTATAATTCCACTTAGTATTTTCAATAAGCGGCAGTATTATGCCCTTCCCACAAAAAAAACGATGACTGGTCTATGAATAATATATAAATAAATATAAATAAATAATATACGTATAATAACCGTAGGACCATACGTTCTTTGGCTGTTATTTATTTACTTAACAAGTCGTGTATTTTGCACGTCATAGCACAATGTACATGGTCGGCTAAACATCCATATAGTAAAAGCGAGTGTGGACTTGATCTACTATACCCGAACTGTGGATGTCCAAAACGGAGAATCAACGCCTCAAAAATAGCAGCCATGAAAGAGAAAAACACCACATAATTTATTTGTTTATTCTTTGTATCTCTCGTTTAAAATAAAGCCAAATTTCAACCATTTCAGCCACATCGCACAACTACATAACACAGATCATAGACATTATATCAATACACAAAAACATCTTATATATTAACCATGTGCGACATTGAAGCTAGAATTGGACAGATGTTCGTTTGTGAAGACCGAGAGGTCGGTGGAGGAGTCGCCTTCCATTTCCTATATATGTGTATGCTGCTTGCACAGTAGAGCGGCAAGACTAGAGTGGGGGCGCTGATAACAAGGTCATTGTTGTCCCAGGTCTCCCGGGGAAAGGGCACGCCTCAAGCGATGTGTTCCTTGGCCTGACTAGACCGGGCCTAGACGAGCCGCGTCCAGGCCCAGGAACCAGCCAGCTCTTTCCACAGCTCCAAATAAATGAAGTGCAACCAAATTCGAGGCCAGGGAGCCTCGAATTATAATATTATTATTATTATCCCGCGGCCAGCTCAAAAGGCGGATGTCATATCCTTTCTGATTCAATTGGGAGGGAGCCGTTGCTACCTGTAATCAAGTTATCGCCGCAAATCGCTTATTATGACACTAAATGGGGATTAGTTAATGGTGACTTATAGTTTATGCCAGAGAAAAACTAACCGGGTGTACGCAGCCTTGCCAACGGGTGGAGTAAATTTAGACAGGTACAGTACATTTAGACGGTATCACTGTAAAAGATCTGAAGAAACAAAGTGCCAACATGATTTTAAGGTGATCATTCCGAATGGGGTCAGGCCTACAGCAAAAGTGAAAAAACCTCGATTTAGGTCTGTGCGTTTTACCTGACCAGACTAGGTAATTAAAACACTTTTTTTAAAACCGGTAGGCGTCTTAGCGATGTCTGTTGGCTAAGAGAGCTGTTGCTATTGTTGTGACCAGACCTTTCCCGGGTGAAGTCATGTCAAAAGTGATTAAATTTCTTGGTTAAAAAATCTGTGTGCATGCACATTGGATCTCTCTCTCTAGTGATCAAGTTCATGTGATTTTACTTTTCAAGTTCGAACTCGGGAAACCGCAACGAATAGAACTGTTGAAACCCTGTGCTGCCTTTTTGCCCAGAGCTATGTCGATTAACACAGTGGAATCTTGATTCACCAATGTCGTCCAGGGAATTTGGATCTCAAAGATGCTTCCCGCTCAGTAAGCCCCACTGCGCTTGACAACCACCAGGTGGAATTAATGATTGAAGAAAATATTTGTTCGATTAGCAGTGCCATGCTGGCTCGGAGAGTTGCACGTATAAGAGCCAAGATTCAAAGATCATTCGCACTCAATGGGACAAGTTTACGAAGGGTGGAAAGTGGTTTCAAGAAAACGTCTTTTTAGGGAACACGGGGATGACCACTAAGCTGTGTTGCTCTCCGGAACGCCAACGGCTTT
The DNA here is from genome assembly GCA_019614645.1 of Stratiolaelaps scimitus. Taxonomy (NCBI): domain Eukaryota; kingdom Metazoa; phylum Arthropoda; class Arachnida; order Mesostigmata; family Laelapidae; genus Stratiolaelaps; species Stratiolaelaps scimitus. The sequence continues at coordinate 15,476,891 of JABWDB010000003.1, read as the reverse complement.
CATTAAAAATGGCCATATAATAATTGTTTTTCGAACTGACCCTCAGCTGTTGCCCTATCTGACAGGCCTCAACTCTTAACCTTTAGGTATTACTATGAGGACCTATCGGGGCCACCTTTGCTTATTCTCTTCCTTCCTCATTCCTGGCAAGAATCTTCAGATAAAGAAAGATGATGAAGAACTCCAAAGATTCTACGCGTCTGACAGGATTCGAACCCAGCGTCCCTCCAGTCTATCAGTCCAGAACGCGCACCACTAGACCATCCAGGGGGCTAGAAAAAATGGCCATAACAAACCCTCTTCCCGCCGTGCCCGTTACGAAATACACACTTCGTAACACATTGCAAAAATCAACATCAATTCGTGACAAACAAACAATCTGCTCTACTCATAACGTTTCAAATAATGAAAGCCATATTTTAGCTATTGCACCCCTTAACAAGACCTGTGCATCCCATAAGTAGACCTTTATTCACGAGAAATCGATGTCTTTCCTTCCAGATACAGTGTAGTTCCTCTCCCCCCACTAGGTGGAATCTATATTTCCAAAAGGCATCGCCTACTCTGCGGAACGGCTAGACCTCTCCTTTGCTGAAAGAGGAAAATGGGAAAATGCAGACGTTCTATAGAAACAGCGAGTATAAATATTCTATGTAAACAACGAGCGGTCATAGGTGGTGGTCATTGTGCTTTAACATTGTGAATAAGATCTTGAGTATATTGCATTACAGTAGACGATGTTAGCAGCAACGAATTTTTTGTAACTTCCCCTCAGTAAATCGCCTTACGCTAATTTACTGGCATCTACTTGGTGGGGTTATACCATTATCTAAAAGAGGCACCGCAATATCTAATCGTTACTGAGTTTGGCGGGTAATTTGTAGAATAAGATCCAATCACTTACCAATCCGGTAATTACTCACAAATGATTAAATGTCAACCATTTCTATCATTAAACATTTATTATGTTGTTACTTAGTTTATCTATACAGTTGTAGCACGCCCTTTATATGCTGTACAAACATCGAAAATGGCGCACATCCAAATGTATACACTATTTACAAGCACAATAACAGTTCTGTGAAAACGTGGTGAAGCAATTTTCAGCAAATATGCGTTATTCACGCATCTGGTACGCCATTAAATGGCAGGAACATGTTGAAGACAATTGCTCATTAAGGTATAGAAATATCTGGGTGGTGGCCTACAAGCAGCACACTCGAACTCTCGTATGCTTCGCCACAAACAACACCAGTTACTTTGTCAGCAAAAAAAAACCTGGTGTTCCATCAAGCACCAGGTGAAAGATAACTGCTAGATGTTACAAGGTTAATTCTCCCTTGAGTTTCGCTGTTTCTTTCGAGAAGTGCCACTATGTGAAACTTCTTGCTCATTAGCATCGAGGTCAGATCCATCATCCTCTCGGAAGAACGACGGTAGCTCGGTCGGTTTCGCTGCCTGATTCGTATCTACCGCCTGGTCGATCTGGAAAGCGCCAAGATGGTCCCTAGAAATGACAACGAGTATGGGAAACTCGACGAGCATCTTCCCGCGAAGGTTTTCCTCCAATGACAAATCGGCGTCAAGCTCGAAATAGAGCTCCCGATTTGCGGGTCGACCCACGGCCTGCAAAAGAATCGAGTGCAGAACGTTATTTACGACACGAAACAGATGACAACAAAATGTCTACCGATTCGGGCATGGTTGGAGCATAAAAGCCCTAGCCGCAGGTAGGTCGAACGAGTGTCAGTGTTCGACGAGTGGCCACAAAAGGTGCCGTACATAATTACAGTTTGGTGGCGACGGTGAAACCCGAATCCCGCAACGACGTCACTTCTGTGTCAGGATATCACGAATGGTGGGTATTACTAGGCGATGCACGCAAGAGAGCGGGGGACAGGAGTGCCGAACGTGAGCTAGCAAAGAATCCGACTGCCGAACTCATCGGGAGTGCAGGTGGCGGCAGCTTGGGGGTCGTGATTTCACGAGGTTTCAGAGAGGAACAAAGGAATCGACGGCCATCCGAATACTTCGAGCAAGAATGATTCAGGAAGAGGTGTCTACAACTTCATGTAAAAGAAACGATTACACCTTGCACCTGACGTGGCTTCTTTGCATCACTTTCGAGACGTTCCTCGTATTCGTCGGACGGCTGTCAAGGAAGCTTAGGCCCGCAAGAGCGTTATCTGTAAAGATACTCGAGGATGCGAACGAGCCACCCGCAGGGTTCGTAGGGACGACTGCACGAACTCGGTTATCTGGCAGCATTGCGACAACGTTGCGGTAACACAACACAATAAAATTATTTCGACGTTGTTAGGATATAGATGGGATGACTCAGTCGGTAGCGAGTATTGCATCTGACGTCAGTCTATGGTGATCGTGGCTTCGATCCGTGCGGGTTTTTTTCGATGGTATCTTATCCCATGAGGTACGGTGGTGACTGCAAAACTTACCAGTGTGCAATGCATATCGACTCTCAAGCATAAACCAACAAAACCATTATCGTAGTAACAAAGGCCGTAATCATAACAACAAACACTAAGGAGGAAGTGGTGACGACCGTAACAACAACACGTGTGGTTGCAGCGAACCGTGAACACGTGCAAAGGAGGATCAATTGACCACGCATACACAACAACAAAACCATGGCAGGTGTTCAAGGCCAATAGTCGGCGAATAAAATGTCAGCATACATTTAGTCGAAAACGGTGGCACGTACTGAAGCGGTATATATAATATATATACCATAGGTCCCTTCTAGGTTGGACCCGGCAGTGTTACCAAGTGTAAATGAAGATCTGGGCAATTCAACTTCAGCGAGATGAGACGGAGGGTGATGGGCTGAAAAACTATTAAAATGGTACAAAAGCCCCAGCCGCAGACTGGTCCAATGTCCATCACCGGTCAGCGTTACAGTCTTTCGCAATATTGTTAATGCCAATAGTAGAGGAGTTTCGTAGTAGTATGAGGTAAAGTCACAGCTAACCTTCATTAGTGCACAGATTTCTCCGATCGAAGCGTTAATGAGTGCTGCCGCCTTTTCTTTCTCGTGCGTCGTCAAATGCTCGAGGAATTCAGCAATAATATTTTTCACAGTAGTTGACGATGGAACATCGTGTTTGATAACCGTTAGCTGACCCTGCGGAGCCTGCAATTCTAACGTCCAATGAAAATGCGATTTCTTGATAGACGTTCGGTTGAGTCGGTGCCGGGCAAACATCTGTAATCAGATAACACAAGTCCAAATTTGTTTTAGTAAAGTTAAGCAACAACGACTACTTACTATTTGGGAATTGTGGATTGATAGCCGGCGATAACATAATCATTGAGCAATGATATCTTTAGGGATAGTTAGCACCGTCGAAGAGGGTGTACAAACAAACCTGTGGTAGAAACTGCAGAGATACCCTCATCTTTCCCCAGGCTAACTTCTGCATATTGTAAAGGTGAGGCGGGAGTGTTTCGCGTCGATGGGGCTTCACTACAGGATTTCGGACAGCATTATCTACCGTGCGAGCTGATTCCTCCAGAAACCTGATGACAAGTACCGACAGGACGCCGTACCGTTTATGACGCTATCACGTTAAGCGATACCCGAAATATTAAGTGTAAGTTGCCATGATTTATTCATGGCTAACTCTCTGTGGAACCTTTGTCCTAAATTGACCCACCCGTTTGTGTGCCACCTGTCTACAGTGATGATATATTGGGTGGCTCTTATCAAAAGTAGACTCTTCGAATATCGGAGCAATGTGCCAATGCCCATTACCTGTAGTCCGAAAGGAGATCGAGATCGGTGAATTTACTCATGGCGATAAAGGCTGCTCGATCCCGAATGCCGTCGCAGCCCGTGTGCTGTTTGTGCGCCTGGACACAGCCAAGTGAGCACGTCCGCAAGGAACACTTCGGACAGCAGTACCTGGGGTGATTTGAGCGACAAACATGCGTGGAAGCATCCGTTTACATTCTATTAACTATCATGGAGACGATGTCCAAGATATGAATAATTTTCACTTGACGAGAGAGAGAGAGAGAAAAGATTTTCTATGTCAACCTTATACACAACACATTTTGTCTGCACTTTCTATGTGAACTGTGAGGGAAAAAAATGCCAATCAATAATTCATGCGCTAATGATGCGCAAGCAGAGACAACAGTAAGAAAAAAAGGGCAAATTAACATTCTTATTGGCTCAATGAAATCGTTTTATCGTTTCAAATGCTTTGTTATACCATGATTGTTGCTTTCACGCAAATAACGATGTCCTTATTTTTATTAATTTTTTTAATGAGCATATTAATTATTTAATTGATATTCATTGAAACGAATGGCTCATTACCTGGCCACTTTTTGACATACAGCGCATTTCCTCGCCCGCGAGATCGCCATGTCAGTTCGATCGTCCTGTGGCCGCTGCTGTTTTGCGTTCCCCAGATCCAGTGTGACCGGGAGGGTACTATTTACTGCTTTATCTTGGAGTACATTCGTACCGCCATGAAGTGAAGATGGCACCGTGTCAACGTTTGCGACCGCGACGATGGTGTCAAGTGGTTCCTGCGCCGCTACAGGTTCCGCACCGTTCGTCGTTACCATCACGACGCCTGTAAAGGATCGTTTGATGATTTGGACTTAGTGAGCAATCGATCGTTCCCAGATGTTCGAAACAATATCAGATTGTTTCAATTAAAATATTTGTCTTTATTTGTATCTATTTGTTACATTAATACGACTCAGCATAGTTAAATAAACATAGTTAAATCTAGCACCAATTTTAAACGATCACTAGTTGCGCTAGCGAAGCACAAAATTCACCCGTTTACAGTAAACATCAGTAATATATATATATATATATATCACTTATTCAATTGTTATATCGTATGCCTATGTGAGTTGCAACACTAAACTAGCCTTGTAATTGTTAGTTTCTATGGTTGCAGATCATAGGGCGAACTAATTTAACCTAATGGACGTGGAATCTAAGTTCGGTCCGCCACAAGGCGTAATCAACTCTACCAGAATGTAAGATGATTAGATATTTTTCGACAAATAATTGCTTGAGATCCGAATGTACCCCACTCACAGAGACCGGCGCTGAGAATATCTACGAATCAATATGGGAAACTGTTGAGACGATAAACAAATCTCGAGATTCTGAACATCTAACCTGTTCCTGAATTTGTTGGAATAGTCAAAACTTTAGTTAAATTAGTCTCCCATAGGGTTGCGTAGCGTCGCGGGCAACTGCCGTACATCTACTGTCTATATACAAAGATCTGTGCACTCCTTCCTTCAACAATCGCATTTTGTTGATATCTCAGCAACGCGTCTAGTTGTCAACAAGTGACACCGTCTCGTATGTACGTGCGCACAATACGTGATTTTCTCAACGACTCCACGGTTCGCGCACACTGATTCGATTGCACGCTACAGCATTTCCTGCCGCCAACTCAAAGGCTACAAATATGAATAAAATGCGTCGTGAGCATTACCAATCAAAAGGACAAATGTTACCTTTTTCGAACTGTTCCGTCATCCACGTCTGTCAACGACAGTCTATAAATATAACACTTCCTTTCAAACAAATATCGTATCCTGCACGGCAGCTGAGCCACCACCATGTGCCTGAATAACTGAGTGGAATCATCTGAGCACATGTTCCCCCTCCCCCGCTGATGTTTACAGGGCGCGTTGCAGACAACAGGCGGCGGCGGCACCTTCTTCTCCGAACCACAAAATATAAACAAGCAGACGAAATGCGCAGATTTCGCTATTCGAACACGCAAAACTTCTTAACGTGTGAACGAGCGCAACTAGAGACTTGGAATTATTTGCTCGTGTTAAACGCCCGTGGTGTCAATGTTGTAACAATATTGCTGCAGTGATGCTACGCACACTAGCAACGCTTCTCCGGCAGGGAAATGGCTCAGCCCATAGAACTACCGCGGCACGCTGTTATAGAACTGCCCACGCCACTGGTGTCTCGCACAAGTTAATGAATCGAGAAGAGGTATACGAACAACACCAAAAAATTGTTACTGGCCCCAACTATGGCGTTTCCTTGCAATCGATTATTCTATCGATGTTTGACTTGGATGATTTAACTATTATAGCATACGTACGATGCATATGATAATGAACGCTGTTATCTTCGTATATTTGTGCCTCGCGTAGATGTGAGTAAACTTCAAACGCGAAAAAAAAGCGCCGAGTTCAATTAGATTATAGGAGTCTATCTATACTGAAGGGAGAGTCTTCGGGAAAGTATTTCAAGCACTGTAAGATTGCTAATTACGTTTTTTTGAGGCATAGTGTGGCTGGTTTGCTCCTTGGATTCAGCAACACCGAATAGTGAAGCATAGAGGTCTCACCATTAAATAGTGTGGAGCAGAATCTGCACGCAGGGCATATGCATTTTTGGACAAGACGTTATATGAAACATTCGTGAATGTAATGAGTGCATTCCGATTTCAAAATGTAATGAGTGCATTTTATGAATTGCCGTCTGACAACGTGTGTCGTAACTGTGTTGTGGCAATATGTAAATCTGTTCCTCCAGAGAGAAGATGCGGCTACCGAACTCAGCAAAATTCTGAAGTACCCCAGGGAGTCGTGCATTAGACTATTCCACTTATATCCAGAGCTACGGTATTGTCACCAGAAGGACATCGCATATACTGCGCGGATGCTGATGGTTGATTTCGACAATACATCGATCATGGGGTTGGTCTGACAGACAAGTTTTCGTTCTGATAGATATTTTAGATCATCGATTATAAGAAGTCATATAATACATATTGGTAGTACCGTGGACGTGTAATGTTGGTTCGAACGTCAGCCCGAGAAGTATAATATTATTGAAATAGCACTATATTTACGTAGTCGTGTAGATTGGCACTTATTCGTCTGCATCGCGTACGCACGAATCAATCGGGGGAGGCTGAGGCAACGTGAAAAGATTTACGCTCACCATCAAAACACATAGCTTTAATGAGCTCTGTAGTTATATCGTCATGTGAGTCGATGAAGTAAGCTAATTGAACAATTGTTTACTGATACATACAGAAACAAGATCAATAATATTACGAAGCGCGGCTGCGAGAGAAGATTTCTATACACAGGAGCATCTTTAGTGACCATAGTTAGAGAGGGTATTATTTGAAATAGCTGTAGTAGCAGAAATCGTTAAATTGGAGTGCTTTTAGAATTATCATATCACTAGTGCTTGTAGTACAATCGTTCTTAATTAGCTAATAATTATATCATGTATAATAATATGGGTGTTAGTGAATGCAAATCACTATGGAACACAATTACACTGAATAAAAAAAACAGGCGGGTACCCACTATCGTATAGTAGTTGACCGCGCCGTCATGTAGTTGACAATTTGCTAATTTCAGACAAAATGATACTCAACGTAAACTACAATAAATCTAATATTAGCAGTAAGACCCTATTGTTCATTCGAGAATCTTGTGTGATCTATCTAGTTCATACATGATATGATGAGTGAAACTAAAATTCGCCAATTGTTTGCTGCAGGTGCGGCCGGCTTTTGGCGAAACCATGGCCGACGCTACACAACCGGAAGCTCATGCTGGAAGAACTGGGTGTGAATCCTCTGAACCTTGCACATGTGGTTATTTTCCCGTACATTTTACAGAGGACCGTGTTTGACCTAAAAATGTAAGGGCTTTTTTCCTTTTTTCGGGTACAGTGTAATACGATAACGTTTCTGTCCTATGATAACATGATATTGTTTCTTATACCTGTTAACATATATATTCTCATCAAGTTTTCTACGTGTTTTGGCAGTGGATCTTCTCTATACAATTGGCAATCAGCTGCCGTATCTATATTAGTTGACCCTCCATCGTATTTCGAATGTGTTCGTGAAGCTTTCCAGAAACAACCGTATATCGCACTTTATCAAAATGCAGGCAATAAAGATAGCATTTTCTTCTCAAACCCAACAATGGCCGACTGCCGCTGGAAGCAATCGCCACATAATTACGAGAATCGAAAAGGAAAAAAAATATATATATAATGGCATTCATTGGTGGCTTTGATAACATATATATGGTCGAAGACACTTATCGTAGATATTCGGGTTTGAAGTTGATGTTAAACGGTCAAAGAGTAGCGATCTATCCGTTTGAGTTCGTTATAAAAGTATTAATCATTGTAGAGCGAAAAGCGAACCGTGGACCGGTAATATACCGCCTCTTGCCACAAAGGCATCGGGAAATCTTTGTGATGGGTTATTCCAACTCAGATGATCCGATTACTGGAAATGAGCTTGGCAGACATCAAAAGATTTCTCGATGAATTTACTGTTTCTCGTGTAGTTCAAATGAGGTAAGTTAGGAAAGATCACGACTGTCCGAAACGTCCACTATGTTATTATTACTTTGCATGATGAACATTTAAATGTTGTTGTGTTGGCGCTCTTTTTTTCATACAGGTGTGACAAATTGATTCCGCGATCCAACGATTTTCTGTCGAGTATACTATCCCAAATATCTTACTGTCCGAAATCCCTTGTTGATCGGCTGGTTCAGGTTAGTGCGTTTTTTCGACAAGATAGGCAGTAGCCTTATATAGGGGCTAGCGGGCAATATTAGGAATACCATTATTGTATAATAGTTTTAATATATATATATATATATATATATATATATATACGTCGGTTTTTCTTAACAAGAACGCAAGCAAACGGCGACATTCACATCAATATTTAATATGAATGAATTATCGTATCAATGTGTTTTAGGAGTTACCGACAGAACGCGTTATGTCGACACCCGTGGTAAAACTTTGGGCGCCTATAATGCGCGAATATCTGAAAGCACGATTGAAGATCGATGACTCGCCCGATATGTTTAATAGTGCTGAAATTGTAAGTTGGTTCAACATCTCAGCTCATTCGTTGAGCTTACGTAGAGTTAGCTCGCATGGTTATTTCGACCTTATTCGGTTCGTCTGCTCTTTAGATTGTCACAGAAATAATCTAATTTATATACACATTGATCTTATCATACAGACTAATCTGGTCCTCGTGGCTGGCACAGGCGTTTGAATGATCGAGATTTTATTAGACGTGAACGGTTCAGAATAGAACATCCTGCGTCGGATACGACATCGAGTTCTAAATGGAACTGTAATTTCTATGCTTTGTTCTGCAGGTGATGCAAAGTATTCGTCTTATGGATTCACGGATAAATATTCTTCAACGTACGCTCGGCTTGGATTTAAAAACCATCCTAAGGGCTGACTATTTGCTTGCCGTTGACCTGGTCAAACTCCAGGGACTGGTTGATCGGGTAATTAATAATGAGACTGTGAGATGCATCACCGATAGAGTGTGTAGAGGGTCTACGTCAAGTCAGTCAAATCATGGACATCTATTAGCTTAGCTTAAATTAGCGGTCGTTTTGCATTTTCATTATTATTGCAGAATTTTCACAAGTGAGTTGAATTTAAAACTTGAAACGATAAAACTACAGGTTCCGTACCGATAAATACCAATGAAGGGTCGTGATTCGAAGATGTCTGATTATGGTGCAAGGTGCACGATAAGTGCACAATAGAAGTAGAAATGAATGAGATAGTTGGGGTGGAAGCATCCAGATGATGATGGTGTAATGTTCATTGCAGAAGCCTTGAATTATCCGGGTTATTGCGCGATTTTGTTGAGCCCACTCGGCGGAAAATTCCCAAGATATGGGAGATTCGAGAGGACTTTACGAAGCACTTTGTGACGCAACTCACGGGTATTGAAATGCCCGTATCTGTGGGAGCAGTCTGATCAAGCTCCGACTCAATTTAATGATGGACAAGTTATTCAAACATACAATAGTTAGGAATCATTATTATACTCAATTTAATTATATATATATATATATAATTACGCAGCATTGTGCTTGTTCCTTGCTTTTAGTTAATTACTTAGTGGCGTTGACTCAGCTCGGTTAGACGTGCACTTGCTCTTTGGGCTGGCTCTTTGTTTGGACAATTAGTCTGACTTAAAATTGAGATGTGGCATTCAGTATTTTCATTAGTGTGCTGGGGTTCTAGATACGAAACATTGATATCTAGATAAGGAGTCTAGTCAAAATCTATGAAAATATATTTTCTCCTCTTTTAGGTGAACTATATATCATCCTACAAACTTAGCGATTTGGCCCAACGCGAGCCGAGGATACTCACGGCAGATGCTGACAATGTTTGGAAGGTCCAGGCAATCCTAGAACGTGGAGGTATTACACCTATTCAGGTGTGGAATTTCCCCCAGATTTACCTGGTTGACGCGGACTTGCTTCAGAAGCACTTCAGCCTTACCGCGGACGTAAGTTACTATCTAGCTATCATACAAACATATCATCCCGTTATCTACCAGAACACTAGCATTATACATGATATTATTTATTATTGTTAAGAAATAATAATCCTATTCTGTATTCCATAGTATACATTACCACACAGAGGAAAACTCTCGCGGTCGAGATTTATTATAGCAATTTAGCAATCAGTAAGTGCATACTACAGATTGCGATCGGCACAGGATAGGCCGGGGCCCCCGACTTCGGTTGAAATCGGATGGCTGCATACGGCAACGACGTGGACAGAAAACTTCGAAGCTCGTCGTCGACGGCGATGACAACTATGATAGACTTGTATCCGAGACACCGTCCAACTTTTGATGAATGTGGTTGCTACCGAAATCCGTTAGAATACGTAATGCGTTGAATTTTTAGCTGCAAGTGCTACAAGATCAAGAAACAATAATGACGCTGGCGATTATGAACCTTTCCCAAATTATGAATCCATTGCATTTATACCCATTAGTTTGTGCTTATTGTCATTTCACATATCCACTAGTATAATTCGTCTACTCGCAATTTGATGGAACATGCTTTTCTCCAGTCATTGCAGATAACGGAGTTTGGGATCGATCAACAGGACCCTGCGTTCTTGGGGTTATTAGCAAAATGTATCAACAAGGCTGAGCAGAACGATCGCAGTAAAGGGTTTGCTGTAAGATGAAACTAGTTCCTACTTAGCTTGTTATAGCTCCTTTAACAAACCAATAAAGCTTTTTTTTTACCTTACCTTACTTGTCGTCAAATTGGATTTATGCTTCTCTTCCTATTTAAGTTAAATGTCTTGGCAAACGATCAAGCTATCTAATCATTGTCGTATTAAACATCGACAGATATCACGGCTCTTCTATTAACTGAACTGAATTTACAGTCTAGGCTAAGACAAGAGGTGTTCAAGCAACTTACAAAAGAAGCCTTCGGACGCTTGAAGATCGTTGAGAAAAATGAGCAGACGGAGTTCATCACCAAGTTGAGACTTCATAACACCCCGCTTTTCAGGTAATTGGAAGCTGAGATGAAAGCGCACGACAATATGCTTTTTTTTTGTCGATGTATTCGCGGGTTTCGGAGTGAAATTGTAGCAAGCCCTCTTGCTAATAATGATCATATTAGCATTATTGTCCGCCTAACGATCACACAGGTATCCGCCACCGATTTTGCGTTAAACGCGCAACATGTGCTAGTGAGGCCTGCCGTCCGCTGCACATGGTGACGAATGATAAAGACGATAATGATGTGATGAAAGCTTATGATTGCGAGCCTCCTGCATGGTCGAAACAATTTCGATCTTAATCGTTCTCTTCTGTACTTTTGGATGCAAAATTAATCTAATGCTCGCGCCAACTATCCCTGTGTACTGTCATTATAAAATTGAGTTGAAGCAATGAATAACGTTAGCCTGACACCCTGTCTCCAACTGCTTTTCTAATTATTGTAGACTTTAAAACGCACAATCATAATCAATATCTGACATAAAATAAAACAGGATCGAATAATAACGTCAATACAATAGTAATAATGCCAACGTTATTCACAACTCTTATATGGTTTGCCCAGGTAAACTTTCAGCCCGTTGTGAATATGTCGGGCTATTTTTGGGTTAGATATTGTCGTATGTTAACAGAGCACGTTTGCGTCAACATTGAATTCAGTAAGAATCTATCTTTTTGCCTTTGACAGCTCACATTTTCAATCTCAGTCCGTTAGTGATGCCCTTGAAGAGATTTGTCTCAATAAGGAGCAGATCCTGTTGGCTCCCGGCCTATTCCTACACCAAGCGAAGGATATAATTCAGGGCTGGAAAGAATTAGCCACGATGCCCCATGTTCAGGTACGAAATAGTCCAAAAGAAGCCTTTATCTTGTCTATGTTAAGTATATGAATAAAATAGTTAGAACTACAGGTATTGTCGCGTAATAGGGTTTTCAACCGATAGCATTCTTCGAAACAATAGTAAAAAAATCGAATGTTCCATAGACAAACGAAATGCCCGAAATTACTTTGATTATTTTAAACCATGAATGTTATGAAAAAAAAAACTGCAGTTCTGTTAATGAACCGAAGTCTGTATTGAACTGATGGGACAGGAACTGGGCCCCGGTAAGCAGTGGCAGGAGTCTAAATATGCTGGGCAAATGCTACTTTACGAGTTGGAGCGCGGCAATTCGCGGCCAGGGCAGGAGGTGACCGACGGCGACGCGCAGCATCAGCGGAGTATTTATCTTCAGACGGTTGATGACGACCCTGATGATCTCACGACATTCCACTTAGAGGACCTAACGGACTGCGATGAGGAATCTACAATGGGTGGATCAGGCGGAGACATAACGGATAGTGACGCATCAGCTGATCCGGCTGAATCAATGATGGTAGGATCGACCACTGACACCGAGTCGATTGAATCAAGTGGACGTGATTCTAAGGGAGCCAGCCGCAACAACCGGTGAAAACCCAGACGGAACTCCGGCATTAGTAAGCGGATTTACGAAAATCAGCCGGTTAGGTTAATGGTTAAGGTTTATTGGTTTATTAAAGGAGCTGGAATTTTACGATGCTTATGCTCTCTTATATGTCACATAAATTGACGTTTCACAACTGTGAGTCGACTAGTGGACTTGTGCCATTAATGATCGTGGACCACTAACTATTGGCGTGCGGCTTTCCTTGCCTCAATGGTTAGAATTAATTAATTAAGCTTTGTCTTCGCAGGTGCGCACGTTGAGCGTGGTCCCTTCATGTCCGCTAGTTGAGAATCTTCTAGGAGAACTCGGCTGTAATCAGAATTTGATTCGAAATTCCAGTTTCCTGCTTTACATTGACATATCTAAGCTTCGAGAGATAAGAAATAGGTAAGCGGTTATCTAAGCATTGAGTAATACCGATAGTGTAAGTAATTCATTCTAAAAGAAGCTGACAACACAATAAGGAACCAGTTTGGCTAATTACTAGCAAAATCGAGATGGTGAAGTGAAGTAATTTCCTTCCGTGGGTACCGGCACAAATTGCCGCAATGTGAATTTTGGATATGGAGTGGTGGTGGTGCTACGCAATACAAACGGAAACAAAAGGATGGATCGATGACTTGGGAAAAACCCCTGAGCATTCGTTGACAGTTTGGCTTTGTTTTTGGATTACAATGTGGTGCCTTTTCTGGCGACGTTTACATTACGCGATCTGGTTCACAAAGAGCCTAATGTGCAAGGTCAAATATATATATTGTGTGTATTCAGAGGGTCACACTCCCGGACAATTGTGATGTTAGCTGCGCATCTATCTTTGTACGCCGGACGTTCTGATCAAACGCTTCGCAAATGGTTGTGAGTTAAGTTGCGAACTAAGTAGGTTCAACAAATTACGGGGATATATATATATATATATAGCGTGAATGTATTTAGCTTTGGATCCATTTGTCGTGTCCTTGGTATTCTTCTTCGAGCACCTTGTTACAAAATGTCGAAATGATCTAGATTTTTCCTATTTACATTCTCTTCAACATTTGGAACTCGAACCCTTACTGCATCCGCGTCGATCTTGTTCAGTACGGACCACGGAATGCCCCGTACTGAACAAGATTGACGCGGCCCCTGCCGAGGTCGACTCTGAATTGTTTCCCGTTGTGACAGGACTGGGAACCATCTTTCGCTATTTATTCCCTTACCCCCTTTTTGTGCGAACAGTCTCGCGAATAACCGTGGGCGTCTGTCGGCCCCGCAACAAGATGATATCACTGTACATTTGAGAGACTGATGTGAGAAGATTCGACAAAAGAAGATGACATGTGTCAGTCTAATCTGCGAAGCCAACTTGACGTTGTCTCATGATACAGATACGAATCGTAAGCTAAGACAGGAGTGCTTATTTGGACACTCTGAATTGCTTTGTAGGTGTCTGCCACCCGCCGAAGACTGGGTCTAAGTGCTCACCAAGGAGATCGGTTTCAGCAACGAGCAGGTTCTTACGGTTCGCATCTGCGCGGCTATTGCATAGCCAAGAAGCTTTACGATAAGGTCGGCGTAGCCTATGCCAAGTAGATTATACACAGGTAGATCAAAAATTGTCAACGAAAAATCACTCAATATCTGTACAATAGTTTCTATTAATCGCTGAAGTTAGAGGAGTTTTAAGGACGCCGAATTTTTAAGAGCACCGTGCAGCTCCCATGGTGTTCAGTTGGGGTATTGACCCTGAGAGGCTTCAAAATATCAACAGCGAGTACAACACGGTGTCAAGTGGCTTCTAATGCAATGAAACGAAATTCACAAACAGTACGAACGTACCTTTTACAACGTATACACCATATTCGTTTCAACGGAACGTTTCGGCTGCGGAACACTACTGGACTCATTTGATACGTTTGTCAAGTTCGCGAAAGGGTTTCGTTTAAATGTTTATCTCTATATTGTTATATGTATCTAAGCGCAGCTGGCAGCTGCCGGCGGTTAGCAAAAGTACAAATTTGTCGGTGAAATGCTGTTGTATGAAATAGAGGCTGACCCTAAATCGCGGATACTCCAACATTAATGTCCGCTCCCGAGCGCGTACAACATAGCATCTATTCACAGACTGCAGAATGGAAATGGCAGATACCCTGTAGCATTGGGGCAGCCGCATCAACAGCGTTAGGGTTGAGGACTGTGGCAAGCCGAGTTTACCACCTTCCCCGGGCCCAACAGCTCACTGAACTAGACTCAACCATATATGGGTTAACGTCTGCCACTAATGATCATAGTCGTTCATCAATGCTATATCAAAGTGTTCAGGTTACTCGAGCTGCAGCAAATTGCCGTTTCGCATTGAAACAAGTGAACTTTAAATCAAACGTGTATTACCAGCAGGTCCTTCAAGGGTATATCCCGATAGGCGACCTGAACCATACGATTGTAACCTTCTCGATGAGAGAAGACAATGAGAGCCGGGTGATGATGGTGACGTAAGCGTCTTATTCGCAGGAGACCTTCAAGCCACACAAGATGCGATCAACTTAATTCAGTAGTAATAGAAATGATTTAGATATGAAGTAGGTTCGTTGCTATAGTTCGAAGCCTCTAAACTGAGGCGAGGGGTATATTATGTATTTGTCGTGTATTATAAATCAATATTTAAGAAAAACAATATTTGAATGTAATTTTGTGAAGCTGGGATAGAGCGGTTTAGTTTTAGCAATGGCAGTCGAATGCTTATTTTGTGACAACTTGTCATGTACATATATATGCATTTTACTTACAATTCAATATATCGTAAGGATTAGTTTGCTAAACAAAGTTGATTACGTGAATTTGGAGATTTAATAACTGCAATGTATGTATCATAATTTAAGAAATAAAGCTCAATCGATCACCATTTCAACACTACGTAAAGGTAGTATGATACTACAAGAATGTTTTTACGTAAATAATCGCTTGTCAATAGTTTGGATGAGCTAGAACGTTACTCGGGTATATTAGGTTGGTGCACAAGTTTTAGCGTTTTTCATTAATTGCTTCTCTCTCCCACTTCACAACCATTCTATGTTTAAATCCAACACTCGTTCGAAAGTTCTGCCCCTCCTCTACCAGTGAAACATAACGCGGTAGCTGGTATATGCATCATTTTCCTCTTCGCGAAGGCCCCTAGCATGGTTGCCTCCGAAGAAAGCCATACCTTGTGTTTGGTGGGACTGGAAAGTCATGATTTATTGGGAAATGCAGAAATATATGCAGCGATAAGTCAGCAGTGGGAGCAAAAAATTGTTGAGAGATGGGAGAAGGAATGTTGTACAAAATGATTGCGACTATCTGACAGATAAATAAGGAGCCCACAGTTAGTGGAAAGTGTGTTCTTCTAATGAAATCAAAAACCGCCAAAACGTATACTACAACCTGATAGATTTGTTATCAAACCTTCCACGAGGCACTACATACCCACGGCATCTCGGAAGTGTTGATTTTTGCTTCGGATAGCTACGTTAGGCTATGGCTTTGTTGATCGTAACCATGTAGCTCTGGCAGTGGCCGTGTCCAGTCAGAACTTGAATCGTACAATAGGATAGCTCTCCATTTTGACACTCACTAATCGGGTACCACAATCGGATGATACCCACACAGGGGAAAGTGTACCTCGGCCAGGATTTAGTACCTCGATAAGTACAGCTCCGGTAGCTACCAAGCCAACGAACAATCATAATCGATGTAAAATGCCGATAGCTCGAACAGGTTGGGCTCTTGTTTTGAAACACATTTTGGAAAAGATGGACGCCAACACTGTAAGCGACAAATGCCAATTGACGACGTTGGGTGTTGCTAATGATGATTAAATCCAATTGCATTTCAGTCAACGCCATAAGATAGTCGCCGCGCGAATGATACCAAAGGCAGTTTTATTATGTGTGTCCCTACCGTGTGCGGATATGTCCGGAGGGCAACACGGCTAGCTGTAGTGTTCTCGTTGCAATCAAATCTATAAAAAAGGATTCTTAAAACCTAATTTAATACATGTTCGCGGCAATACACAATATACGCCGTATTAAACAATTTCACCGAAGATCGAGATTATTCGAGGCTGCTGGCGATACATCATTTGAGAGTGAGAAACTGGTCTTGCGCGATTGTGCCAATATACACAAGTGCGTACCTCGACTACACAGGGCAAAATGGAGGCGTACCAGCGTTCGTATGGGTCTATGGTTATGTCGGCTTTCGCCGCCAATGTGGTGCAGAGGTGAATACCCTTAGTTCATTATTATAATCATTGGTTGAATAGCCGGGTTTTCGTGTCGGTTGAGTGCGGTTGGACTCTCGCGTCAGCTGATATTTGACGGCACGGTGGCTCTAGGCCATTAAACAGTGTCCGGGCCTTGTGTACCCGAGAGTGCAAGGCCTTACATTCTCGAGGGGTGGTCGTTTCGTCCCGATGGAACGACCTTTGTGCCTTACCGTAAAAACCTCGTTTCGGGATACACTGTAGCACAATCATAAGTCAATCACGGTGCCTCTTAGCAAGCCTATACTGTCATTTCAAAGTAGAGAAAAATAAGCTAAAAGTGTACGATGTTTACCAAGGATTGACATCGGCTGTGTGATCGTATCGACTGGAACCTCTCACCCAGGGGTTTTCTAATAAGAACACCAAAGATTGTGTCAAGAAGAAGAAGACTGCCTTTTTTCAACGATACAGAAATGTAACATGGCTTCCGTGTTGAGAATAGTTGGCAGTAAGGAATCATCCTTTCTCACATGAGCAGACTTCCTTAATAAACCGAGTGTGATGATTTGAGTGTACATTTCATACGACATTTTAACTATTGCATTATAGTTAAATAAATTCGTTTTGAGGAAACAATTCGGACTGCATCGAGTATTTACCAAGTCGAACTGAAACACAACGTGTTGAAATATGTGGCGTTTGCTTGTGATATGAGTATCATAACAAAGGGATAGCCCATAATTGTTTCGGTATAATATTTCGATAAAATTCGAGTTAATTCTCACGACCACCACTACTAATGTTCGCTTTTGTCATTTTCACTAATAAACACAGGGACATTCGATAAGAATGCAGGGTTCGTGATCTAAACGCTCAGATTTATTCTGGAAAGGTCGGAAAACCAAAAAAAATTCAAAAATTTCCGGAAGATTGAAAAAATCGCTGGAAAACAGCAAGTGTGCAGATTCCAACAGAGCTCAAATATGGCGTGGTCTCTTGTTTTTTTTTTGATCAACGAATTGTATTAGATATGATCAAGCCACATCTTTCCACACTATTGAAAATATATTTTTTCGGCTTTTAGACAAGTTCGAGAAGTGTTCGATTTTTTCCGGGAAAAATCGGGAACGATTTGGACTTTTCGGTATGGAAAAAGGAAAAAAGTAAAATTTCGGGAAACATTTGGGGGAATTCTTTCTGGAAAGATTTGGAAACATCGGCAATGGGAGCAAAAACCCACAGGAACATCGGGGACCGATTTCAAGGTAATGACAATCATTCTCTCTTGTTTTCAGAAAAAAGTGATCATCTGTGGTCTAGTGATATCATACCACCATACCTAAACACAGTTCTCCAAGATTTTATTTACAATATTGTTCGAGACGTTATACTAATCTTCAGCAATCTTTGATCAGTGAACATTATATATATATATATATATATAGTGATTCTTACAAAGTAATATGAACATCCTACTCTATTTTTAGAAGTAATTTACCTTGAAAGCTAGGCGAAAGGAAATTTCTACTATCCTTATTCAAGGAATGTAACTGGACTAATGAAAATGGTTATTTCTCAGGCAAAAAAAACAAGATATAAGTTTATTAACATAACTGCAATCTCTACAACGCCTAAGTTCTCATACAAATTATTAGATATATGAAGTAACACCGCCATGCGGCAGGCAAATTATAATCATCTGTAATTTGCTTTCAAACAACATGGCCCTGCTGATGCCCAAAATCCATTCAAATGTTGGCGGGGATGTGCGCCATCACTTTGTCGAGGGGGAGGGCCAGTGGTGGGGTAGGGAGCCCGGGGGTGTGAGCACCGGTTCCTAAAGGCCAGCCGTAGCCGTTGTGTCCTAGATGTGACGTGTGGCGACGTTCCGGGCTCTCCCCGTGGGACCGCATCGTTGTGGTGCCTCTAGCAGCAGTGCCAAAGCATCAGCTGGTACCGGACTGGCAATACTCCTCGTAGCTGGCAACATTCGTGACCTTCTCTAACGGGATCTGTAACAAGAAAGCTTTCTTGGTGTCGTGTGGACTTTAATTTGTGCAAGATTTGTTTGTGTATCGTTTCCCCCGGCCATTTACACTCATGGCATAGAAAAGGAGGAGGTACAAAAGTTAGTAAAAATTCGAAGTGATCTTCATGTTTCGTGCGGATTCGATGACGCACGCTATACTCTTAGAAGAAAAGCAACATCAACAACAACAGTAACAACAACAATAATAATAATTATAAATAATGGCTCAGCCCGGCGAGCGATACTCGTCTTTGCGAATGTTATGGCTCGGACTGTCATCCACGTTGTGGTATCCGATCCATCAGTGGTCACCGACGGTAGGGGCTATCTGGGCAGTTGCCAACTATTTTGCCGTAAGATACTCGCTCGCGTTATGGATCATTTGGCGCACACTACCGCGGGACCTGACTGCCGGATATACATCGCTCCAAGCAAAGAGAGCTCTACGTGCTCAGATGAAGCGCGGAGCCACCGTACCCCAGCTGTTCACGGAGACCGCGGATCGTTACCCGCACAAACTGTTCATGTCTTCAAACGAATCGAAATGGACGTTTGGTGAAGCGAGGGAGTTTAGCAACCGGGTGGCGAATTACTTCAGGGAACAGGGATTCGGACCGGGCGACGAAGTCGCTTTGCTGATGGAAAATCGGCCTGAATTTGTAATGATCTGGCTGGGCCTGAGCAAACTCGGAGTGGTTACGGCCTTGGTGAACTACAACTTAAAGAGCACATCGCTCGCTCACTGCATCAACGTAGTGAATACAAAGGCCGTCATTTTCGGCAGTTGTCTGGCCAACTCGATTCATTCGGCGTTACCTCATATCAAGGAGCCCTCCATCTCGTATTACCACCTAGGTGAGAAACCCTCGGGTGACGTGAAGAGTCGAGATTTTATGCAATGCGTTCAGAAAGCTTCTACCGAGGAGTTGATACATCAGGGTGATGCTAAAGACCGCCTCCTCTATATATTCACTTCGGGTACGACGGGCCTGCCGAAGGCTGCCATCGTCACGAACCAACGCTACATGTTCTGCGCCTCAAGCATGTTCTACGTGTGCGGTTTTAAGACATCTGACAAAATCTACCTCAGTCTGCCTCTGTATCACAACTCTGGGGGTACACTAGGACCCGGGACCTGTATCGTATATGGGGTTTCGTGCCATATTGCCCCCAAATTTTCCGCCTCCAAATTCTGGACAGAGTGCCTTCAGCACGAATGCACTATTGCGCTATATATCGGCGAGATGATCAGGTACCTTCTAGCTCAGCCTGAGCGCGACACCGATCATACACATCAGGTGAGGTTGCTCTATGGTCACGGAGCCAGAAAACAATTATGGGAGGAATTCCGAGGACGTTTCCATGTCAAGGATATTCGAGAGATCTACGGATCAACTGAGGGTAACGCTGGTCTGATAAACACGGACAATACGCCGGGCGCCATTGGCTTTCTGCCAACAGTGTGTCGAATGAATAAAGCCATTTCTCGTGCCATCATTCCTATGCATGTAATAAAGGTAGACCCCGAAACTCATAAGCCAATCAGGAATAGCCGAGGCCTTTGTATCGAGTGTGGTCCTTATGAAGCCGGAGAGCTGGTTGGCATCATCACGACTCAGCCAGCGATGCAATTTGAGGGCTATCTAGACAAGGAGGCCACCACAAAGAAGGTATACACTGATGTTTTCCAGCACGGTGAACGCGCATTTGGGACCGGCGATATCGTCATCTACGATCAACTGGGCTATGTGTATTTTCAGGACCGAACCGGTGATACATTCCGTTGGAAGAGTGAGAACGTATCCACTAACGAGGTGGAGAGCGTCATAGCCAAGATTATCGATCTGACAGATGCCGTCGTCTATGGCGTCGCCGTCGAAGGAACCGAGGGTAAGGCGGGGATGGCGGCCATACTGAACAAGGAAAATGAAGCATCTAAGATTGATCTCGGCCACCTCCTGCGAGAGATGAAGGAGATTTTGCCAAGCTATGCAATCCCGCTGTTTATTCGATACATTAAGGAAATTGAGTCGACGACGACGCTCAAATACAAGAAGAACAATCTGGTCAATGAAGGCTTCAATCCCAGCAAGGTCAAAGATCCACTGTTCTTCCACGACCAGGTTAAAAAGCAGTATGTCCCTTTAAACGAAGAGTTGTATACGGCGATTGTTACAGGACAGGTCCGCCTTTAGAGACACACACACACACACACGCGCGCGCCTAGAGAAGGCATTATCTTTCTCGAGTAAGCTCAACTAACCCTATGCTAAGTCCGCGTTGCTGTATGTACCAGCACATCAAAGCTGAAGCTTAATCTCTCATATCCCTCGATGACACAAACTGTGTTATAATCCGAATAAACCACTGTAAAACAGCGATCATCAGAACTGATGAACTGTGTATAATTATGATAGTCGTTTGACGAAACGTTAATGCCGCTGTACAGATTGTAACTAACTGGATTGAAATGGATATCGTCTCATTAGTTTCGAGGCGTTTCGAAGAGTCTGAAGTACCTGATATACTATCGTTAAATACAACGATAAACAGCGGCGCTAATGGCACGCGAAACGATGTGGTGATTTCGATGCGTGTTACACGTATCTCTGCAAAATGTTCCTATAGTTTCAAAGGGCATAACAGCCTTTCGAAATATAAAGACAGTGATATGAAAAGTAATATATAACCTACAATGTCGAAGTTGTGGTTTTGTAAAAGAGAAGAACAACTACTCATTATATACTGAATATCGATCGAGTCCAATGAATGTGTTATATATAAGTGTCTTTTTCATACGTTCCAACTACAAATTATCCCCCCCCCCCTTGACACAACCGTACATTGTCTACCTGCGTTGCCTTATGTTGTTGCGACAGGGCTATATCAATACTTTTTTGTTGTCTTTTTCAAAATATTTGAAAATAAAGTGTCAGTGTATACTTTGAAGAAAACGTCGAAATCATTACGTCTTAATTTAGATGTATTTTGGGATGCGACGAAATCATTGGTATATTAATTAACATCTATACCTGCTTTTGGCTCAGTCACTGACTGTGTATAGACTAAGCACACTTGGATCAGTTGTTCTCTAGGCTATCCATGGAAGGTGATTCAGAAGATCAGTAACGTCGCCCCCAGCTTATCCTGTGAAGGTCTGCCATCTCGCCTCGTCTGCCGTGGCGAGATGGCAGAAAAATTCCGTCCTACTAATTCAGCAACGTAATGGGACATGGGACGAGTTCATGTTATATTGGGAATTCATCCACTTTTTATACCTTAGAAGAATAGGGGCGCGTTTGAATGTCGGTGACCCGAAGCTCTGAACTGTCACACACCGCAAAATGTCGCTTTAAGTGACAAATTAAATTTATAAATAAATATATAGTTCATAAATATAAGTGAGAATTATATTTATGAACTAAAGGGACGCATGGACAGTATCAATGCGTGAAAAAATGCAGAATCGATAGTTTATGTCAATGGCTGTCAGCAAATCAGGTAAGAGCAATGTTAACCTATCCATAACACGATACCGCACGAACAGCAATGTCTGTTGCGAGACGAACGTGGTTTCAGACAACAACGACAGTATTGCCATGCCACATATTAGGCATATATAACTACTATTGAACATTGCAACGAAGACAGCTTCACTGACGGTGCCACCGATCGATCTATCTTGTTAGCTATGTTTGTGCGTCCCGTCATCTCTTAATGAAGACTTGCCAATTGTTGTTTACTGTCTTCCCGAGGAGACCACATAGGCACCTTGCTATCCAAACTTCTCTCCCAAATATCGTTCTTTGTATGTTTTTATGGATTTGGTGTACGATTCCACTGATGTTTGCTGCTTGTTGATGGCGCTCCTGCCAGCCAGGACCGCTGGCAAGAGCCCCGTAGTTGGGGCTGCTGGGGACCAGTGGTTACGTCCAACCGCGTTACCCGAATGCGTGCCACACGCACCCAATGCATCGAGCGGGCTAGACGACATGTAACGCAGGAACGCAGCAATGTCTGAAATAAATCGTTATACATCCAATAGTAAATCCGCCGGTACAGCACTATCGTCCCTGTTTCATCATCGCTTGGTCTTCATGAGCCGCGGGCTCTGGGGAAGATTATTAATGAGAGCTATTTGACATCGTGGTTGAGCTATTTGACATCACGGTTGTTGAAATGCGTTAAGCTTCTGGATGTTCACTTATGGTAATATTGGACAAGGCAAAAGTAACAGTAGCAGATGAACAGCGGGTCTGATTATTTCCTTGACTTCTATGGTAGTAGTTTTGTCTAGTCTAATAGGTAAACTTTAGAGATTCTCTCTCATTTGAACTATTATTATTGTTCGTTATTTAAACTAGGCTGTCGCTCAACACAAAGTAAGGCGCCAAGTCTTGGCGGCATAAGCTTTGCTGATATCATTATAAAATCATATATCTAAAAGGGAACGATCTGCGCCTATCTCGTATCGTTCGATAGATTATTAACTACGTTATTAAGCAACTTGAGTGCTCATAAAAAAATTCAGGTTAATGCAGCTCTAATACTTTCGTTATTTAGTCACTGATATTGAGGACGTATGTGTCAAGGCGGGATTATGCAGCTCTAATGCCCGGGATTAAAGTTAAACTCGAGCTGCAACAACCAAACAGATACAATAATAACTACAAGGGTTTGGCTTATTAACGGAGCTGCAGTTTCTTTTACAAGGCTCAAGTTCTCGTAAGAATAGTAATAGTGATAAAGGAGTGCCGCAAAGCACAAGACAATTTACAACCACCATTAAATATCATTACTCATTTGGTGTTAACAAGATCATTCACACTGCATCATCATAGTTGGGCAAGTCAGATCTTGCCTGATACACACATATATATATATATACTTATATATATACATATATATTATATATTTTTTTTCTTCAAAGCGGCCTATTACTCGAACCGCCGATATTTACACCACCTTTGTTATCATAAAGCTAACACTATAAATTGGCCAACCGATGCACAAATACATGTACACCCCATGCATTAACAACAATTACAAACACACAAAAGTTAAGATTCGCTTCATTATAATATACATCATATATTTCCAGTTGATTTTCGTCCGCAGTTCGTTAGATGATGGCTGAGCTCTACATTCATTTTAGCCTAGTCGTAACAATGACAGCACGGAGTTCACAGGCAAGTTGTGACTCAGTTATTGGCACAATAATTTTTTGCACTAGTTGAAATGCCAAGTGAATTATGTTACGAATTGTCGTTGTTACCTGTGAGGTTTGCATTTTCAACGACGCTTCGTTGTTCATCGTTTTCATAGGGCTGTCCTCTTGCGCTACCTGAGTAGGATTAGCCGAACCAGTTGTCTCGGTCGGCGTTAGGGCGGGTTGGTTTCTTGGCACAGACGGGTGGACGCACCTCTTCACGCGAATCCTTCGTATCCGTCAGACTCAGATCCATAGTCCAATGTGAAGGTCATGGACTTGCTTATCAGCGCTATGACTATGTCACGAACGGCACTATATTCGTTTGTGCACAACGTCTTGTATGCGACTTCACTCGGTGAACCGTAACGTCGTTTTAGTAACGAATCTACTTAAACGCGTTTTGCGATCATCCAAATCTGTAGCATTTCTTGTGATTTCGAATGAGTTTGGAGAGCTGTTTAAATGGGTTTGAATGGGCACGTTAACTACACTTCAGCTATATCGTTCGGAAACTTCTGAAAGTGTCGAACCTGCGATTCAGCGGACCACGCAAGGATATCCTTAGAATTTTGATACCGTGCGCGCTTTCGATTGCCCAAGAGCATTCGTGTTACACGTAACATACAGTTTTAATAATGTATTGTGTAATCAACGCGTTTTAAAGTTTTCGGGTGAACCTCTTGATGGGATCATTTGCACATCGATGCTAATGTGCATACTTTTATCTACAGGCGGATTTGAAAGTTGCTGTGCAAAACGGTGTTCAAGTTATGGGCGGCTGACGGTTCCTAATATCAAAAGCAGATTGGTCTTTCAGTGAATTTCTCTATTGCTCAGCGACCTTTGGCTGTCCCTCCCCATATATTATGTAGTATACGTAGTATACGCAACTAGTGTAATTTTCATTTGACCAATAATTCTGCTCCCAACTATACAATGCATGCTTTGTCTCTACATGACAAATATCGTTTTCTTTGATTTCAGCTATTTATGCAGGTTCATAAAATGTCTGCGCGAAGCAATCGACCAATGTAATCAGCCCACTACGTCGCCGTTTCCAAAGTCCAACGTGCGACAACAGTCCACCAACTCACATTAATTACCTAATAGCATTGTCATTATCCCGGTCCGTCGTTCAGCCGATTTTACGAAACAATAACAATATTGTTACCATGCCGGCCGCTGTCGCCACGGCCACGAGGCCTGCCATTGGCGTTCTTTAGTTGCGCTATGCACCTTATCATGGCAAGGTACGGCGGGGCAGTGATTCGCAACGGTGGCCAAGACGGCTTTCAATTAATAACAGCTTCTAAAAGGGCACAAATCGCTCAAGTCGGCAACGAACGCCAGGCCAGCGTCATAGCACTAACGTACAGAATAGATGAAATGAGAAATCGTCTGATCTAAAATGGAGCTCCTTTTACTCTCTCTCCCTCTTCCTCTCTAAACTTCTCATCTATGCCGGCCGTTGCATTCACCCATTCTGTTTGTGTGTTCTCCTATTGTGATTCGTCCGAGCGACGAAGTGAAGCGAAGTATCGCCACAGTTCGCGTGCCGCTGCGACCTTGCCAATGGCTTAGAACCGCGCGCTCGTGAGACGCGGAGACGAGCCGATCAAGCGGGGTGAATCGGCGTAGACCGAAAGCCAAACGCGTCTATCGCGCTGATGAAGATCAGACATCACACAACTACAGGACAGCAAACAGGAGAAGCTGTAACGGCAACAGAGCTACGAATAATAATAGTCATAATAACTGAAACAACGGCGACGACACCACAGCAACAAAGAATCCCTGGAGTTCATCGCCTGGTTGTATCAATCTCTTCAGAATTCTATGTCTGGCCAAGCGTATCGTGAACCATCTCTGCTATTTCGCAATGAGAAAATGAAATGAAATGCCGAGAACGTTACCCTCGGCAACTTGTTTTCAACAAGGTAATCCGCTTGGTCCCGTGTTGTTTAGGCTAGCCTTGAAGAAGTTAGCTGACCTTGTATCATCTCCTTTAAGCCTTTGACACCTTGACGACTGCATCCTAAGTGGAGATATTGAGACGGTTTTAGAGGATGTAAGGAAAGTCTTGCCATGTTTATCTCAATCCGGCCTATTTATAAATGCGGTCAAAAGTGAAGTCTGCACCGTCTCTACAGACCTTTCTACCTGTGTTTAATGAGAAGTTCATTGTCTGCCGGAAGAATTATTCACTTGCTAAGAGGCTTTTTTGGTGGGGGGTTTGAGGAAGGCATAATGTACAAGTATCATTCAGCCGTAGTTGCTGTGGAGTAAGGGACTCACCGGGTTCCTCTCATCTCAAGGCTCGAATTGCTAGACATTGCTTCGGTAACACGGCAGCGGACTGCTTAGAGGCTGCAATGAGCGTAATCTACTGTACTTATTCAGTAATCAATTTATGAATTCTTTATCATCTTAGTCGAACATTGAACTTTCTCAGATAGAGCAACAGCAAGCATCCCTTCCAATTGAAATGGGTGGATGCGGTTTAATAACAGCAGCTGTTTTGGCCAGGCCCAGTGTTATCAAGTGAATGTATACGTATCAACCAGAGATGAACTCAATGCGAAACTTAACCGACTTAACAAGATACTGTTAGAAGACGTAGCACTTTGTATCAACCAGAGATGAACTCAATGCGAAACTTAACCTACTTAACAAGATACTGTTAGAAGATCTGCAAACGAATGCAGGTATTTCATGATTCTGTTCAACAGTATTTTCTTTATCAGGCTTCGAGCGATGCGGGCCTCGAGCGGGAGCATGGCTTAATGTTCTTCCCTACTCTCATATAGGACCTTTACCTGATAATCAATGTACACATCTTGCCGTAGGTTGATGTTTGAGATGGGACCTAGTTTCTCGACATTCCTGTTGCTGTGGAACCGGCTAATTCTCTTGGTTGTCTTGGACTCCCTCGTATAAATAGTGCGGGTCGTGGCCTGGATACTGTTCAATAAACGAAACTGTAGCCAGAGATCTTCGTTCCATATCTATGCCATGCATTCGTCAATCAGCAGATATTTGTCACTTCGATGGAAAGCGTCCTGATGGTATGTAGTTC
The DNA here is from genome assembly GCA_019614645.1 of Stratiolaelaps scimitus. Taxonomy (NCBI): domain Eukaryota; kingdom Metazoa; phylum Arthropoda; class Arachnida; order Mesostigmata; family Laelapidae; genus Stratiolaelaps; species Stratiolaelaps scimitus. The sequence continues at coordinate 15,449,510 of JABWDB010000003.1, read as the reverse complement.
ATCCCCTTTTCCAGAGGAATAATCCGGTTTAGGATTCGCAGAACGTTACACCCTTCTCCTCTGATACTGATTACTTCAGCACCTATTTATGTCAGTCGGGGAGCAACAACACCTGGCCACTCAGCCAACACCGTCGAATAATCCGAGAACAGACAATACGCCTCATTAATGAATGAGTACCACTTTAGGCCTGTGACCTTCGAAACATAGGGAGGATCAGGGATACAATCATTAAACTGTTTACAGATATAAGGAGAAAGGTTATCATACGCTAACTGGCAACCCCGACCAACCGAACGATTAATGCAAAATTTCTCCTTAGATATCCAACCCAAGGGCAGGCATTCAAGTGTAGCCAGTCTAAAGTGCAGGCTGTTTCTTTTACACATTTTACAACAAAATTGTCGCCCACCTTTGTAGCTATGCAAACGATTACGTTACGACCTTTGGATGCATGCATGGGACTGAATAGATTATATTGATTATGGCGAGTGGACGCCTTCTTCCTCGTTTTGGTCTCATTGCCCAAGTGGACAGTACGGGCTCCCACTCCTTTTGAGAACTAGAGTTAATGTAGGTATTTTATTATAATAACTCGAAAATTTAAACGATATTGGTTGTCTGTAACCATAGGGCATAATATGGTGCCAACTCGATCGACACCCAAGTGTTTTTAATTACACTAGAATGAAATGATGCCCTGAATATTTTTAGTACATTTGATGACAAAGCCAGGCAAGACCTGACTGCCTAACTGCCCCGTCCCCAAGAACCCTACAATATAAATCGTTTTAGATGGTCACCTTTAGGGCGGCCAGGAGGATACAAAAAATAGTTTATCAATATATTATCATACTAATAATATCTTGTTTGTATAACCAGGCGACCTTCGCCGCAATCCCACAAGGATCATTGTCCATTTTTTTTAAATTGAGAACCCCCTACGCATTCATTAAGTCCAAATATTTAGAATTGGGAAAAAAACCACACGCACAGACCTTAGCAATATACTGGGCGCTTATCACCTTCTCATTACAGCTTAACAAATATAAAATTTTGTTTAATAAACACGACCGGATAACATTATCGGGCGTGATAACGCTAATGCCGTTTAGATCCGCAGCTTTGTAGCTGTGTAACTAACTACATTGGCTCACTTTCTGAACAGCTCCGAAAACAAAAACAATAGTAATAACAACAATTATAATAACAATAATAACAACCATGATTATAATAACCTTTCAACTTCCCTGTACAATAACTGCCTTCAGCGTTAGTCAATGTCTGGCTATGCGCCGAACAGATTCGATCCGATGCGATCCTCGAGACAAAATCTGAAAAATGCTTTTTTTTTCGGTGGCAGCGCGGTACGGCGTGAACGCGTCGAAACCGAGATATGACGCGATTGCAATACTCATGTGGAATACAGGAGCACACGATATATCTACGCTGCTCGTTCGTGTATTTGCACGCTTTTTAGGCGTTCTCGGGCGTGTTTGTCTGCCTGCCTTGGTTTTTGTCTCAGTGTATGTGTGTGTGTGTATCTTTGAGTGGCCGTGTGAATTTGAAGAAGTGAACCGAAACAATGTCGTCTATTTTCGTAGTTTGTTTTCTGCCCGTGTTCGTCGTCGTAGCATGCCTCATTATTTGTGTGCTTCGTTTGTGTTCGTCGCTGGCTGGGTCGGATAGCTCGCCCGTCGGGTATTCCCGCTATACTGCCTGCTGGCGTGATCTTCAAATACACACGCGGGCACAATACACACCATACACACGCACGCACACTTGAGGTGGGGTCGTTGTCGGCGGACGAGACATGGCCAAGTGGCGTAGTTCTTCAAAGATTCCGCTGAAGCCGTTGTACAGCAACACGACGAAGTGTTGACAGAAAATTGTTGGTGAATAGACTAACGAAAATGCTCCCGAATCGGCGAATGCGCCGCTGTTAGCCAGGTTATCGATGTGCCGATTGCCCTTCACAGGAGTAAGATACACAATGGAGCGATGACAGTGTTGATGAACACGTCTTTTTGCGAGAGAAATTTAATGCATGTTCGCTTAGAAATGGCCATGTTAGCGGGGTTTCACCATCTCGATAGTTGGCCGAAAAAACGTGTGATTAATCGGACTGCGAAGGTACAACCTTAAACCTGTGAAAAAAACTTCTGCTTGTTTTAAATAGAGGGTCATTCCGTATCGCGTCTGTGATCAGAACCGCGCTAATTTAAGGATCCACCTTGTAGGTTCCTTGAAGGTATTCCATAATATACAATACAATATATGTTTTTATTCACCAGTGTTGGTAGTGTATAACAGCTGAACTACTGAGTGCAATAAAAAAACACAGTGCAAGACATTAAATTACAATATTACGAGTCCACCTTCAATTTGCGTTGAATGAACGCTTTGCTAAGCTCCCTAGGGATGGGACTAAAGGACAGCGTGGTGCGATAGCAAAAGTATATATTATAATGGGTTGAGTTGAAAGTAATGTCCGTTTTCCCTCAGTTTAAATTCCTGTATCCTTTGATTCTCGGTTCTTAATATAGTGTATAGTGCCTCGTTTTCTAGGACAGTCGTCCATCTATTAGGCAGCATATAGATCCCGCGGCGGAGACACATTTCGTCAAGGGCGGGCGATTCACCCATCCAGCCAACTTCGAACCTCTGCTCCTCTCGTGAAGCGCTTTCTAAACAGGCCATGCTCAATGGATCTGAATAGGTGATGATCGGATGGAGCAATATCTGGGCTACTCGCTGCGTGCGGCAGAATTTCCTAGCCAAAATCGGTTACGGTACGATTATACAGTACGAGGTGGGTCGCCGAAAGGTCTGCATTGACCGAAGAAGAGAACGTAGTGTATACAGGTTGCTGGTCTTCATATTCGATCACTAAGGCAACTACTGCAAATGTAGCCAGGCAAATTTAAAACCCATAGCGTTCGTGTTAGTGAAACAATACAACTTCAAAGATGACGTTTATTACTTATGACTCAATCTAATATATATGTATACTCACAATGGAACCTAAGTGGAACCGATGATGTCGACATATTTTTATTGCTTAATTTGCGAAGCCCGTTGCAGTGTGGGCTGTCCTGATACCAATGCAGATTAGCCGTTCGACTGTTACTTCTTCATCGTACCACGTGACGGCGATAATTGTTGCGGATGCAGTGTTTCACAGAGACGACCAACCACCTAACTTGTATCACTTACGGGCGGGGTCCGTCACGCCTTATACCTACCTGAGCGTTGCTCAGTAGTCCTTGAATAGTCGAGGAAACATAAGCAAGACCGCTCTGTACTTTACACCTCAAGGAATATGAGAAGCATCAAGGATTCATAGGGTATTTAATTCTATATGGTCATTACTCATTTCAAGGAAGCAGAACGGCAGGTTAGAACGGGGATTCGAGCCAGATTTTCAGGTTTCTACTCATGGAAGAGATATAATACGACACACCCCTCCATCTCCGTGAGCCGATCTCGTATTATCTATAATCATATTATGATAGATAATTGTCGTCTTTCCCCCGACGCGCTTCTTATTGATCTATCGATTCCGTTACACTACCGGCTATCAGCAAAGGAGATGGTGGGGAGCAAAGTAGAACAAGCGAACTTCTTCTCCTCCTTTTTCTTATATATCCAGGGCTTTTTCCAAGGATCGGGGAAGGTTCTTTTGTCCGCTGTCCACATTTCTGTAAGTTGTAGTCTTGGCAGAGAAATCGTGTATCATCTCTCAGTAGTATGGGGGATGATTTCGGCTTCTCGGATAGATTCATTATGGGAAACACTATTTTGCAATAAAGCAAAAATAACAAAAGCGCAATACGTCTGTAGGCATAAGTCGCGAACAACGAGACCCCCTGCAATTACAAACCCCACAAACAGTGTCTGGCTTAGTGGTCGTTCACACATCGCTCTATGACCGAAAGTGACAACGTACAAGTACTAAGCTTCTTACATATACCTAAGCAAATAGCGCCGCTCAGTGTGTACGAAATACTATAGCCACGGACTGGGATCACCTTTCTGGTGCACAAGGTTTTTTTGATTGTTGCTGTAGGGTAAATTTTATTGCATTGTATTATAATGGCAGTTTTTAACCTATTTCGTCTACTTAACTGCCTTGCAACGGCGAAGCCATCTCCCGTAACGATTCTCCCCGTATAATTTTCATCCTGTTGGCTTCGATATGAACGTGCTGGGCAGTTGAAACGAGAATGTCATTTTCCTTGAATGCACCTATTTTGCTAAATGACAGAATTATCGTAGAATTATCGTATTGAAATATACGGACCGATAAACCAACCACTTGAGTTCATCTAGGTCCTCAGGAACAAGATCGGAGATTGCCATCTCTACCATATAGTGACCCATATCATCACCGAACCGCGCCTAGAAACGTCTAACACCGCTTCATTTGACGGGCAGTTAAGTGGTTCGAAAGGTATTCTCTTTTTAGAGCAGTAACTTTTCCCGGTTTAAACGCTCATCGCTGTGTGCCGCCTTCTTCAAATCACAGACCAATACAGTGATGTTGATCGAATCAAAACAACACCCTACTCATTTCTCAAAAACAGGTGCATTATCTGTTTCAACGATGATGATAATGGTTTTCTGAAGAGAATTGTATATATATATATAGCGTGAGCATTTCTTCGACAACACTCGTGCACTGCGCAGTAAGCTATAATAAGCTAACGGTCATCAGGATTCGTCTACCACCACACCTTTGATGCTTTCCTCCGTAGTTCTATTATCACTATCGGCGTCATCCTCGCGTCAATTGCATTGTGTTCGGCTGTCATTTCTTCGCTCGCTCGCTTTTTACTTGCTTCTTCATCTTTGGCCATCATTGACATCATCAACGGCAGAATTACCGAAGCACCAACAGCAGCAGCAGCCATGAACAGCGCCCATCGTTCCAGCGTCTTCTGTGACTTCATCGTTTTCAGAGTCTTCAGTCCACAGCAGTCATCATACAGAGTCTCTTCTTTGCTTTTTCGTCGTCGTCGTCGTTGGCTACGTTGTCGCTTGTTCACATTTCTCCTTTGCATCGTCCTCGCCCCTGACCACCCCTCCCTCCCCCCCAACCCCCCCACCTCCACCCCAACGTCGCGCTCCGCTCGCCGTCGATTTCGACTCGACGACTCAGCGACACTTGACACAGCCGCAGTGCTCCGTACCATTTTTCGTCGCTCAGCTGCTGGGCCTCCGCTGCGCCGCTGGCGATTGTTGGTGGCTGGTGGCGCGGGGCGCGGGGGCTGTTCTGTTGCTGCGGCCGCTGGTGCTGGTGGCGGCAGCGGCGGCGGCGGCGATAGCAGCTGAACGGCGGTGACTGGGTCGGTCCTTCCTGTGTGGCGACGGTCGTGCTCGCGCGCCGACACCGATCGTCCTTGGCGCCGATTGTGGCGCCCCCTACGTCGCGCTCCGCTCGCCGCCACGGTCGCGTCGCCGTGAGTGGACGCACGATGGATGAGACCGCCGCTGCTGCGCGAGAAGGAGCAACCGCCGCGTCGGCGGCGGCGGCTGCGGCATCGGCCAGCACCAGCAGCGGCGTCGGCGGCGGCGACAAGTGGTGACGGCGATGGCAGCAACAGCAGCAGCAGCAGCAACAGTGGCTACGGCAACAGGACGACCGGCATGAGGTGGACAATCAGAAGCCCGCGAGGCGCTGCGCTGTTGGGATCTGTGTGTGCCGTCGCGTTGATACCCGCTGCTGCTGCTGCTGGTCGCAGTGCTCTGGGGTAGTTCTGGTGGAGTTGCTAGCTACGAGCTACGTAGTCGGTTCGGCTGCACTGCGGGTTGATGTTATGCTACTGGCCGGGGCTGGCATTGCCTCTCGCCGTCAGAGCTGGCACTGCTAGCGCTGGTGGGAGAAGACCCCGTTGTTATTTTGCTCTTGTTGTTGTCGTTGTCGTCAGTTCGGGCGCAGTCTGATCCGGCTGAGCGTGTGTGTGTTCTGTGTGCTAGGAGCCGCTTTGTCGAGTTCGTGATGGTTTACCGAGGAGTTGCAGTGCTGCAGGCTGTGTAGATCTTAGTAGGTATTTTTGTGCGTACAATTTGTATGACAGTGGCACCGTATGTATGACAGTTCGGATTGTCGTTGGTTTGCCGTGATGCTGCGCTTGACCGATGACAGCCACATTGTCCCGATCTGCTTCTGTCCGATCGTGAATTACTGATACCTACCAGTTAGCTGATATTGTGTTGTGCACATCTACCACGGAGCGTCATAAGAGAGCCAATTTGTTACTCTGTTTGCTGGAAGTGTCGTGATGTGAGACACGCACAAATGATCCTGTGTCTGGCCCCAATCTCCAAAGTGGATTTCCGATAGCGTCCGAACGGATTTCTGGGTCTCGGAGTGATATCGCTAGTCGCTGGCTCATCGATCCTCGCCTACCTACAACAAACGGATTTGAGTGATGTTACATTGTTGCTACTCTCAAGCGGATCATCTGGAGTCGACCGCGGCAATTGCTGACCCCATAACAGTGTCGAAGGCTCAACGTCGCTGGTGAGTAGTACCTCAATGGTGACGCTATAGACGAGGATAGGCTCTGCCTTGAAGTAATACAAAAAGGTAGTTTCAAGACTTGCCACACAGCGGAACAGCTGAGAGTCAGCTCAAAGGCAGATGAAGTTCGTCGTAAGCAGTACCTCGATCAATCGTATTCTATTTTTGAACAACCATAGACACAATCGACATTGCATACTATATTCGCATGGCAACGAATGTCTGTCACAGTTCAGTCACATGTGAACATCAAGTCTACTGGGAGGTAAGCATTAAGCCCGCTTAACGAATTGCGTATTCTGGATTGGGAACCATTGTTTTTGGTGTGACCGACCACCCGTTCAGAACGCGGTAGCCCTGACCAGGGCGCGGAGCTTTCTCTGCGACTGCTGCTGCTGCTTCTGCGGTTTGCTAGGTCAACTTGTTGGGTAGATGAAGAGACATTTCCTCTTGGGCTATCGTGGGAACGCTGAAGTGTGTCCTGGTTTTATTTTTCATTTTCACGTCCATATCATGCACCTACCGTGGCGTGATGAGTAATGACGACACCCCAGCGCAGGGATACGATACAGATAGATAGATAGTGGTGTTGTGGCTCTGATATCTCTGCGCGCCACCATACGATGGCATGTTGTGGCTATGCATGCACGCCTGCATCTGAAGGATACACACATACAGCATCTCTTAGATGGTTCATTGCAAATGGCGATATCATGAAACCTGCTTGCGCGCTACGGATCCGCCTCTCCATGTATACGATATCCATACACGCACAGACGCATAAGTGTACACAATAGTACATTGATCATAATCATAATAATAATAGTATCCAAACAAAAGTGCACCACGTACGCATGCGAATCCACAATACGATATCGTATGAGATCGGTCAGCGATATCATTTGCTGAAGTTGCGTTGTGTTCACACACATTGTACATTGTGGACTCTTGTACTAGCTCAGTTTCAGTAATAGGCGGAGCTATCTATATTCAGCCGTACAGCTAGCCATGCATATAACGGTCCAGCAGCAGCGCGATGGTGACAGAGCCAGATAAGGTTTGCTTCTTTTGTCTTTTCATCTGAGAGAGAGAGAGAGGGAGGTACACGACTTTCCTTTGCGGCTGATTCTTCTCCCATCAGACACTTCCCACTGCTATCGCCTTAGCGCTGGGCCTTGTTCTCGATAGTCGACGATAGCACCTCAGCCAATCAGTGCTGATCGCACAAAGCTCATCTATGGTACTTGGCAAGTTTGCCCCTTTATCATTGAATGGCGTCCATAGGTGGCTGACGACGCGGGCAGATATAGTAAATTTGTCCTCAGCAAACTAAGATGTTTTTTGGTTTATATGTTATGCTTAAAGGCGAAGTAATTCGAATCGCTGTTGGGTGCTCGTTGTTCATACAGGGTGCTCGTTTTATCCATTCTCTGTGTTGATTCGCCGCAGGAGTGTACGGCATTTGGGTACAAGCTTCAGCATAAATATTGTCTCGTGCGTCCTACACACGGAAAATAAAAAAAAAATAAAGGCGGAAGGCTTAACGCTGCATGAAACGTCTAATTGGTGATTTCTACACGTTAGAAATGAGCAATTAAAATACAGATACAAATCAATGTCCGTCAAATCGTCTCGTTTGTTTTCGGTATGACGAATTGTAGCGGTGTCCGCTGTTGCCAAAGCTTAATCATTATTTCTCTCCTACCAAATGCCCTATGTCTCGTGACGTCAACTTCGACGAACCTACAAAAGTATCTTGCTGTGATTTGGCGTCAGCTATTACTGGCTTAAGAAACCTCAGATGTGGCTGACGATGATAACGACATAATATAACGCATAGCGATGACAGAAGCTGAACTCTGACTTTTGTAACTGAACAACACTTTGGCTTTGATGGGCTAGGTGGACAGACCTATGTTCAGTATGGTTTGATTAAACAAGTTGATAATTCTAAACATCGAATGCCTGCAGCGAGAGGTCCAAGAACCCAGCCGTGATTTCTGGGCAGGAGGACTGCTTTAAAGATGTTTCTAAAAAAATGGTATATACGAGTAGAATATTGACCTATGGTGAAAATCATGATGATTTTCACCATCCTTATAATATATACATATACTAGGTTGGTGCATACATAAGTAATGATCGTCATGTTTGAAGTTGTGTAGTTTCACCAACACGAACACTATGGGTTTCAAATTTGGCGGGCTTTGTCAAGGATCAATTCCGTAGAGAGACCAACTGTTTGTATTATTTTGGCTGACTACACTAGTGCCAAATGTACCTAACTAGTGTGATTACCTAAGCGATCGAATGTGGAGACTAAACACGTGCATATCCGATATTGTCTTCTTCACGATCTCGGAAAAAATGCAGCTGAGATTTCCGGGACTGTGCGTGTGAAGTGGTAGGTTGATCCGTAGTATCATGAAGAGTCTGTCGAAACTGCTTTTAGTACACGGAGCGTTCCGCATGGGCACTAGAAGCCAACGAGGACAACGAAGTGTTGAATCTCTTGAATGAGAATGAGGTCCAATGACTTGAGAGCCTGGCGTCCAGCTGGGGCTTCAACAGTGAAATATACATGCGTCGTCGACATGCGTTAGAAAATGAGCGAAAGGAAGCAGAGTGGGATGGACATGATTTCAATGAAAATAACAATGGCACCTGCCTCACCATTTGCTAGTTCGGCAAAAGCAACGGCAAGAATTTTCTGTGCAAAATTATTACAAAATGGATACTCTACAACAATACGCAACGCCAAAAAGGAGCGGTTAGACCCAGAATTCATGCCATAAGGCAATGCCGTTTAGTGCAATGAGAAGGAGGCCGTGCTCTACTGTGAACTGCTAATTCGTCAACGCAGACCGTTACACAAGTCAACCAAGCAAACTAAGCCGGCAATATGACAGAAACCGGCCGTCGAGGGGAACATCATGGCCGGGGTAAGGAAAACGGCCGTGAAGGGGCAAAGCGATACTGCTACATGAGACACTAGGGCCCTATATTTCTTAGGTGACGTGCCGTACAGTAACCAATCTCTACTCGGAAATTCTGCCGCACGCAGCGTATAGCCCAGATGCTGCGCCGTTAGATCATCACCGATTCAGATCTATGGACCACCGCTTGTTTGGAAGGCGTTTTAGTGCAGAAGCAGTGGCTCGAAATTGGCTAGATGGGTGGACCGCCTCCGATGACGAGATGCGTCTTCGCCGCGGGATCCATATACTGCCTAATCGATTTTGGCTAGAGTAATAGAAAGCGAGGGACGCTATACACTTCATTAAAGGCCGTCCATTAATTCAAAAAGTGCAAGAATTCAAAATGAATAGAAACCTAACGATTACTTCTTTATCAGCCGAACAGCAAGGGCTCATAGCTTCCATAAATAGATGCTTATCATTTGTCGAGGTTGCGTTATCTACCCCCTATTGTTCTATGACGTTAACGCAGCGAGACAAATGCGGTTCGACCATTTCACATTGGTTAGCTTAAAACTAAATTATGTTGACATACAAAGGTTCATCAGGCTCGGCCTATTACAAAAGTTCATGTAGCTGAATTTGATATTCACCGCAAGTACGAGGAAACGCCAGAAGTTCAACATCTGCGCGCTGCTTTGTATTATTTATTTATGAAACCAAACATCCAAATAATAGACGTACACGTACGCGCCTATTGCACGGCTTCATAAGGATCTGCCATAGCACAAAACGGTGTACTTTTATCTATTGCGGTATACATGTGCCCGTTCGACGTCCTTGCCGTGCCGGCCCGTGCGATCGTTGTTTAAGTGCAACAGTGGTCCCACATCATGCTCGTGGTCGATAATAGCTTCGGGTCACTACACCAGGATGGTGTAGTAATGTTGCAAGTTGCAGTGATTAATCTGGTGTGAATAATGAAGTGCTGTTATTATTATTATTACTACTATTCGCTGAGTGAATGATAATGGTAAGCGGAAAGGCGAGTCTAGCCGTTCTTAACTATCTAACATATGGTAATATTCGAGTAAGCGTACTGCTCCTAATAATATACACACTATAATGGTGTAGCTCTGATACGGTGTATGTCATTAAAAGCAATGTTAGCTTGTTAATTAGAAGTGTTCATATTTGGGCATCGTTTAAATGTCATCGCGCTTAACTGCTAGTATCAACTGCCTGTAGAGTAGATAGAAGAACGGTTCATTCTATTTGCAGATTGTCTGCTGCTTTGATTTCGGTGGCTTTGTCGCTATCACTTAGAAATATTAAGGCAGCTAATATATTATAGGTGTATTATAGATTGAGCAGTTTGGCAAAATTGCTAAGTGCACTGTTATCGATCTCACCTAGTGTATCGATGTAAGAGACTGACATGACTGACCCGTTATTACGAGGGAAGAGGCATGTCCAACCGACCCACTGTAGGCTTAAATGCCTAAAACAATAACCAAAGTTTACCACCACCACCACCACCTGACGCTGATGTGTTGACGAATTGAGTGGAGAGCGATCGCGTTGTTTGATATGACATGCCTTTTCTTTTTGTTTCAAACGGCTGCTGACCTCGAACCGGGTGTACAAATTAGTACAGCGAAATAATGCTCAGCAGATGATTGAAGAAGAACAAAGGTAGTTCTGCTTCCGCTAGAACCTCCGCCTCTCCCCCGCTGGGGTGCTTTTGTTCACTCATAGACCCAATACTAACACACGTTACCGCTGTAATTATATCAGTCATCTAATCATCGTGGTATACAGCTACACTTGTGCTACGATTGACACCACGATAACAAAATGACGAACACGAATCTGGCACATGTTGACGTTGTTGTTGTTGTAGCTGTCATTGCCTTGAGCTGTTAGTGCCCTGCCGTCAACTAGATTTATTAATATCCCCAACTGCGGCTATATTAACTAGCTAACAATGTGTTCAGATCATCTTATGATTACCATTGTATTCATAAGCGTATGTGCCGCCGTGCCGCCCTGTCATATAAATAAATAATAGTTAGTAGTAGTAATGGGTTAACGAAGTTGTTCAGTGTCTTTGCTACCTGCCTATATTAGCTGTTGTTCTTCTTTTTGTTACTCTATTACCACAACATGATATTAGTATCATCACTGCAAAAGCAATCATCAAGCAGAAGAACGTTCTCATTATACACCAACGTCATTACTCCTCTCTACGCCTTTCGCCAATGTGTGTATATATATATATATATATATATATTGTATGTATGTATGTATGTATATATATATACCCATGTTTGTGTCGTTGTTCGCCGTGTCTCGGTGTGTATATATGTAAATGAGTCACTAGCTGGTTGGTTCACCGTTCTACTTCTTCGAGAATGTCCTGCTGTTCCTACTGCTTGTGCCGCCGCCGCCACCGTCGTTATTGCAGAAGAGACCTTTTCAATGAAATTGAGTCACCCCCGCTGCGACCACCGCAACCGCCGCCGCTACGATCGCTGCTGCTGTAACGGCGCCATCAACCTCCGCATCGTTGGCGGCGGTGACTAACAGCGACACTTACCACAGCAGTAGGTTGCAATAGGCCGTCGCTGGGCCCCCGGGAACAGGCGAATTGACCGACACCATCTGCGCTCTCGCCCCATCATAGTACTATAGCAGAGCATTCGTCGGTAGACTCGCGGTCGACTCACGGCGATCGGTACCACCGGTGCCCCCCCCCCCTGATTTCCATGTGTCTCCCTGTTCGTTCGTTCTTATCGTTTACTTGTTGTGAATTCTTCATCGTTGTCGTCGTCTTCGTCGCCGTCAGCGTTGTATCCTTTGTCATTGGCGTTGGTGCGTCCAGTCGGCGTGTTCGGGCTTGGAAGTCGCCACCACCGTGCCCTGTGGTCCGGTATAAAGTCCGCTATGAGTGGCCCTTGTCTCGGTGTCGCTCGCGGTGGGTGTGGTAGATGTTTGTTTGGCTATGCAGATACACTCAGTCCGTCAGACAGACAGAAAGAACGACAGTCACACAGATGAGGATACAGCAAGGCTGGTACAAAACACACACACACAGACACACATATACAGACACCTTCATCAGATGAAGTCAGTCATGAGATGACGATGATAATGCTGCTGCTGCTGCTGATGACAGTGCTGACCAACAGACGTGAACGAACTGCGCGCGAGCTACGTATAACCAGGGTTGACCGTTTCTAGAAGTGGCGAACAAACACGCTTCAGTGGGAATTCCCATGGCGTCACGTAGATTTGTTTACAAAGTGACTAGACTAGTTACTGGTTAGTTTGGCTATTTGTCCAATTGTAATGCAGTTTACATAATATATATATATATATATATTAATCATGATGGCAGTAACTAGAATATTAATGCTGCAATATATGAATGCGTATAATAGGACAGATATTGTGGTTATGGACAAACGTAGTGAAGTGTCCCACGGATTTCTTCCGCTGGAAATCGCTGACAGTTTCTACCTTGTTGGCAGAGCGAGAGGCGTCATTTTGTGATGTCCAGGGCGATAATTGAATGCACCTCACCTCGCTGCGAATACGGCAGCGGCGGCGAACGTTGTGCCGCGTGAGCAATGAGTCAAGGTTCCTATCGGAACTAGCGATGTTGTAGGATTGCTGGTGAGTCACAGGAATTTTCACACGTTTTGAACGTTATTTCTAGCTAGAACACAATGAAACAATCAGTTAATCAAATTGTATTACACTGAAATAAAGCATTTCATATCTACTTCCTACGGTTAGTCAGTATCAGACGTGAATGAGTTATTTTCAGGATCGCTCAAAAGACCATCTTAAAACAGCTGCGACCATTTCCTCAATGCCAATTGCGCTCGAATCGTTCGTATGCGACCCTCAAGATAAACTTTACAGCCATTGCCCACCATTGCAATAATAGTAGGCTATACGCATTTCTAAAAGGAGCATGAACACAAGTTATATATCGCCCATGACAATTCCGTTTCATAATGGGGACCCACACATATCATGTTTATGTTAACGATATAAATCTGAAACCCACCCAGGTCCAACTTGATCGTGGTAGTCGTATGGAGCAATATGCAACAGAAATCTAATAATAACTAAAGTGTAATAACGATAATAATAATAATAATAACAACGATGCATTTCAATTCACATTGTAGTATACAGCAGTATATCTGGGTATATGGATCTATCTGACGCGTTCGTTAGCAACGTGTCACGACTGCTGCTGACCATGATTTGCGTCCGATCTGTCGACAAAACAACGACAGTGGAACATGACGTACCGTACATGAGTGAGCTTTTCGGCATCATGATGTCCAAAAAAACCGAGAAGATGTCAACACGCCGGAATCAAGAAATCTCTCGTATTCAAGTGCTGTTCGCCGACTAGACCTGCTCACGTTCGCGCCGATCCGTGGCGATCAACACGTATTCCGGGTGTACCACGCATCGCTACGGGGAACTTTTTCACTACGGCTGAATGAAGCATGTGTATTAAGCATTCGCGAAATCCCCATAACAAAAACACATATATATATATGTATATAATATCATGCAAACGACACCCATCGGCGTGGCAGCTTGAATAGCGATAGACAATCACAATGCCATCGGTGCTTGTTTCTGTCTTGGTTATTGTCTGTGCTATTATCCTCATTACATGCACCGCGCCACAGTATGCCTATCGTAATGTGTCTAAGGAATTGTGGTTGCATTTTCATAGTTCCTATTCTGCTAGTGTATCGTAATACGGACCCAATACCGTGAGCTAGAGAGAACGTAAACAATGGGATTGTTGCGGTGCAGAGATATGGCGAATGCGTGCGAATCCTATCTCAGCTTGGTAAGACCTGTCCCATGACTAAAAAGTGTTCGAACTGTGTGCGTGGTCAATCGGCGGCCGGTGATTTGAAGTCATCGACACGATAAAGGCTATGAGCCTTGTTTTAATCTATTATACGTAATAGCATCGTGCCTTGCATGTCATCTGGTAAGCAGACGTCAATCTATGTACACTTTCCCTATTGTGAGATTTCACTTCTCGGCAGCGTCAGCTAGGGCGATGCCCTGGACCTCAAAAGCGTTCACGCATCAAAGGTGTTTATATTAAGTTATTCGCGTATCCGATGGAGTGAAGCGTTAGTCCGCCGTCAGAGGGATGTGCGGCTCAATATAAAGTTACACATACCGCGCAGCTAAACAAGGTTCGCATAAGCGTTGGGGCACTTTACCGACATCGAGGAGAGAGATCTACTTGTCGAAAATGTTGACGAGTCAACAGATGTTCTCGCCGGCCTTTGCCAATATTGTTGTTGCTGTTGCTGTTGTTGCTGCTGCTGCTGCGTCTTCTACGTCAATAACCGGATACATCTCCTGATTATGACGCCGCTGGTCATCATAAATAATCATCAGTATTGTCATAAAAGTAACGTTCCATTTGTGTCTACTTCAGCTAGGAACAAACAATATAGCCGATTCCTCAGTATGTCAAGGGACTTAAAAATATTTGTGCATGTTAAACCTTTTACAAGCGGTGAGCCTTTTAGGTATGGTAGGCCCACAATACTGAACAGATAGTAACAATCAGAGATGCCAATGTTTCACAGAGGACCATCTACAGCGAACGGCGATTACGACGTACCAGATATTTACAACCGAGTTTGCGTCAGACATCAGTTAGCAAAAAAAATTAAAGTACGTATATTCCGTAGTTGTGGGACATGTGGTAAAGTGTGTACCGCAACATGTCGATCAGGGTACTTTGAGGCTGCTGTGAATCTCATGTGTGCTTCGTATTCTGTTTTCGCTCGGCTTCTTTAGTTCTGTGTGGAAAATGTGTGCGAGAAAAATAGTGCATGAATTGTCATCTTTCTTTAGGACAAGCTTCGTTCGAATAGACTTATATATATGTATATGGTATACCAACTATATATATATATATATATATATATATATATATAGGATAGCAACTGCATGTCGATTATTTGTCTGTCTGTTAACGTAACACGACAAATTCAGAGGCTCCGAAAGCCATCGAAGCTTCGGCTAAAGCAGCGACTCCCCGGCGGTATCGTCATCCCACGCGTGGGTCACTTGCTAATCTGCTGCTGCTGCTGCCGCCACCACTGCCGCCGCCACCACCGCCAACGATCGGCAATAAATAGCGCTCCATTACGTATTGGCATGGGCGGTTTGACATGCAATGGCACTGCTCTCGTACTTCAGCATCTATCGACAGTGTCCCCGATACGACGCGGAGAATCCCTCCGAACAGCCGAACACATACAGTACACAAATGGACAGATGGATGCATATCTATGAGCGAGATTGTCTGCTGCCATCGGCGTTTTGTTGCGTACGCACGAGGCTCGATGAACGACAAAGCTCTTCCCCAGTCTACGGCAGCCACAATGCGTTATCCAGCTGACTGGGTGGTTCGTACAGCACCAGCTTGTTGCCTGTCCGTATCTTACAATACGGCTACGGCTGCCGTTGTTGTTGTTCGCACCGCCAGCTCTACGCCAGCTCTACGCCAGCCAGCGTGGAGCGCAGCGACGCGCAGATCAGAGGGTGTCGCCTGTCGCTCGATGGCTTTGTAATTTCTTCTTTCCATGTCAGGCCATCCGGCCATCCCAGAGGATGATGACCCGGTAGACAGTGAATACTGCAGCCGCATTCCGAACAAAACGAAGATGAGAGGCACCACCTCGCCTACTGAAACCGCCATGGCCACTGGTACCGGAAGGAGCTCATACGTCAGGGTCGTCAGTCAGAACAGCACGCGCTAGTCGTTGTAGGAAATCTCCACTCCTATCAACGTATAACAATTCGACAGCAGAGTGAATACAGTTACTACGTGGATAACGCCCGGCTACCGCGCGAGCTAAGAGCAGCTTGATGGCGCTAAACATTTCCTGATACATACGTCTTTACAACGTAAAATATGCTCACATAGTGAAATTACTATGATCATTCTTATTGCCATTCTGGTTGTCAACGCGAAAGATCAAGGAACGAACTGTTCAAACATATATATATATATCTTTGAATACAATCTCAATCGTATTTGATCAACATCTCATGGCAGCGGTGTAGGACAGTTCTATATATATATATATATATATATATATATATATATATATATAGGGTTATTATTATATAGGGTTCAAGTATATGAGAACAATTGAACCAAATTGCGTTGACAGTTCCAGGAAAATTGTATCGCTTTGAACCGACAACCCGCGGAGAATACTTACGTAGTTAACAGTATGAGTATAGTAAGAATGGCGAATTGTTTTTGCTTTAAAGACACTAAATGAGTGACTATGGTTAATAGACGTCGACATCGTTACCACGGTGTCCTCTGCAGGTTGAGTGGAGGCAATTCTCCGTTTACAACTCACTCCTCCGCTGGACTACACACATCTGTCGTAGTCATCACACTCCGTTCAAATGCTGCCAGAAAGAAGGGTTGAACCGGTAAACCAGTATGTATTATATATATATATATATATATATACATTGTTTACTTCATGCTTTCGGAACATTTATCTGTTTGTTGTTAGAATCTCTGACTGATTGTAAACCCCTGTTCAAACGCCGCCGGTGCCGGTCAATCTAACCACCTTATCGACACGTTTAATCATTGTGCGCCCGCCTTGCAGCACTAAAAATCAGGTGAGGGACGATGTCTCCTCGAGTGAAACACATTTCGTAATACCGCTTTTCCACCAGCTTATAATTGGACCCGGCTGCAGCGTGGGTGTGACGACGCCGGCTGCAATCGGATTGCCGCTGAGCTAGAAGTCGGCTGTTCTGGATTAGAATGAAGGAGACATTTTTGGTATTAAACTAATAATACCGAAGTCGGTTCGTAACCCATTTCTAGTAACGTTTGAAGTGAACATAAGTGTTTCATATTGTGAGTAATCTTGCCACCTGGGGCCGTCGTCATAGGCCCGGTGTCTCTGTTCATTGGTTCGATTCGCTTAAATCGCTATCGTGATAATACGAAATTTGTGTTCTTGAACATTGTGATTAATTGCATTACTGCTTATCTATGTAGATTAGATGCGCAAGACGAGCCTACCGAGCCGACGAGTGCAGCTACTTTAGTTTTTTCTTATACACTAACACGCCACGGTATATACCCTAAAACATAACTGAGCAAACATCAAGCTTTCAACAACGGCCAACAACAGTTTACACAGATTTCGACATGGTAGGTGAACGTACAGCTTCTCTTCGGACGAGCAAACAGGACACGTTATCGATTACACGCGCAATTTTTTTTCTAAAACACATTATTATGCTGTTCCCATATTGCCATCGCATGCTAGTTGCAGCTTTCCAAGTATCTCGTTTGGCAATTGTCGATCGATGATAGCTACATGTTATTTCTATATTCGATTGCCAAGAGAGGCTGATCACTGATCGATCGTTTCACGACTAGCAGAATATCCATCGGCACCCGCACACATACACAGTGTAACGGCTACGCGTTACATTTCCAGTTGGCGTTCTCTGTGTGGTTTTTTTTCTCTCTCTCTCTATTTTTATAAATGGGTGTATCAATATATCGCGTATTGACACATCGGGATGGGTTGTTGGGCAATGCCTCTTTAGCCTTCGACAACAGCGTTTACTACAGCGCGTAGCAGACGAACGCAATCAGTATACGTATAAGAGAGCGCGTTTTCATTACAATGTATATAATGCATCGGTGAATTGCGCACCCTCGCTGATGAAACTGCCCTTTTGAAGGGGCTGTCAGAGCTCGCCAATGTAGTTCTACCACCATGCGCTCGAAATCCAACGTTCTACGTAGTGTAGTACAATCATTCTTAACTCAAACACAACGTCTGCAATGATCTACAGCCATGCTTCAATTATTGTGCAGGGTATATTTCGTCATAATCGGTGTGTATCAAGCGAGCAGTCGTAAATGGCGAATCTAGCCAGACAAGGACTAACAGCTCGCAAGCAGGATGTAGGCTTACCTTTCTCATTTATTCGAACGATTACGCCTCTCTATAGCGAAGCACGCGTGTGCCCACATGTACATTTATGTCAGAGTTGGAAAATTTCCACCCGCACTTTTCAAAAGGTTTCTTCAATTCCCCCAACTATTCTCGGCCCTCCTAAAGGTATGCCGTAAAAAACAACACGAAATTGACATCATCTAAGGTAGAAGTACTCCACGTAGCGTCGAAAATCTCTATTTTGGTTGGCTGCTAATAGTTGTAATATTCCGTTTGGTTCATTTGATTCGTCGAAAAAGCAGATCTTATTTGCAAAAATGTAGATAGATATTATATACATATATATATATATATATATATATATGACTGGGAATAATGAAATGCACATCTGACAGAATAGAAGTAATTACATCTACGTTGATGGATCTAGGTGTGCTCTGATGTCACAGAGACTGATAGGTTTTGAGTTGGTTTCATCCTTCCGCATCATGTTTACTTAGACAGTAATCGAATGTGTCTGAATTCAATGCCTGAAGACACATATCCACATTGACAGATGAGATATATGCATGTTTGAGAGGAATTGACGGGATCAGCGAAGGCGGTAGCTTATTAGACTCTATTAACGGGTAGCGGCAATGGTTAAACAGAAACCTACCGAAAATAAAATCTTCTGAAGGCCTGTTATTATTTCGGCAACCTACCGTCATTTGCGAATCCACATCATTCTAAGGCTTAATTCAAACGGACATTTCTTGTCGAGGCTATCCGGTATTAGATATTCAGAAGCATATTTCTCCCACGGCCATTATGAACGTTCAGCATCGCTGAAATATTATATTAACTTCAACTGCTACTGAAGTGTTTCCAACGGTTAAGTGAGCTGCCTCCGTCCTTAAATAGCTTTCGTGTGGTCGCGGAACCCTATAAATAAATAATACGCACCGCTTCCGACGAAGACCGCACGACGACGTTCTGACATTTCTTCGAAACCTACCAAAAGATTTCCTGAAGGGTACCGAAGGTCGTTAACAAATTATTGCCTCAGACGTTCTCTCGAATATGACCAATAGAGCCGTTTTGCTAAGCAAAGGGCGTTCCTAAATGGACGCCAGTTCACACACTGACTGGAACAATATATAGTTATGCCTCCACCTCCTCTTTGGTTAATATATTCGAGTATTTGAATTGGATTGAGCAGTCATCAGTATGTATATATACACTGCCAGGTCGAAATCTTTTTCGAACACATGATCCCTTCAAATGGCCAGGAGTGACCACTGCTACCGTACCGTTAGCGTAATGTTCGCGGAACCGTAGCAGAAAAGTTGACGGCGTGGAGATTCGGCCATAGATTAATTTCCTTCTGGCCTACTTAAGTGCTATGGAGAGCCCACGTAAAATTAGCGATCTCCAAGCGGACCAACATATAATAATAGTATTTGTCAAGTAACAGATACACGCAAAGCTCGTTCTCAATTCTTGTGTCCCCTGTCTCCATGGTGCCTATCATATCTCGCATACGTACGCCGAAGCGGATCTACTCTAGCTTCCGTAGACGCACCGTGAACAATTAATGCTGCTATCGCAATAGCATTAATGAGATGCGCGTTTTCGGACACATCGTTTATGTGATTAGCATTTGCGGGTGTCCCCCATGTCCCCGATGTTTATTACCTGCTGAAATAGTTGTGAGATTCCATGTTGATGCTGACGACATAGTGATAGACATATCTATCCACTGGTCGACCTGTTTTTTCTGCAGCGCAGACCTGATCGCTTGCTGTGTCCGGTGGCCTGATGGTGCATTCGTGTGCGCCTTCCAATCGGAGGAGACACCTAGGTGCACGGGTTTGATCCCGACCGTTGCGCATTTGCATTTAGGGGTTCATCTTACGAAGCAATGCCGAAAGCAGTCCCGCAGACGCTCAATGCTGGCTGTGAGTCAGCCTGGAAAATTGACTTCAGGCCTGATAGCTTCTAATACGTTTGTTATATTTGAGTTTGAAAATGGCGATGGCACAGGCGAAACAGCTGAGTCCAGAACAGTTCAAGGGGGTGAAACTGTATGTAGATTGACCGGAAATTGAAGCAATAATAATAATAGTAATACTGAATGTAAAAAAACATCCGTTCGTTTATTCGTCAATATATCGCCCCGATAGGTTTACGATACGTTAGCTCTCAAGGCACACTATAACCATTGTCATACGAATCGATAAGCCATATCTGCGTTGAGACGTTGTGCTCGTCGATGTTGCTGCTGCTGCTGTTGTTGTTTTTGTTATCGCTGTGGTACAGAACCGGACAAAACATGAAAACCGAATTTGTGAACACGATGAGGATGTCTCTAGCACGAGTCTATCATAATATATGCACAGATAGATCTAGCTACCGGCCGCAGAGTTGTAGTGGCGCATCGGCATTTCGGTAATGGCAAGGAAGTTGGTCAGCGCGCGCGCGTCGCGTTCGAACCCCCCGTCCTCCCCCCTTCTTTCCACCTCCGCGGACATAGTTTACACAACCAGCTATAGTACTACATACATACATATATATTGAGAGGCTGCAGTCCACTCGTGCTAGTCGCATCTCTACATGTTGTGGATATATGGCGTCGGTACGTAACGGTGTCGTTGGACTTCTGTGGCGCTTCATCCATTGGGCGGCACGGGGAGTTTACAACAGTAGTAGTAGTATAATGGTAGCAGTTGTGTAGAATGACGAAATGGAAGAGAAACAAGCGGCGCCCGGGAATGGATTTATCCGTGGATAGATAGATCAGAGGAGAGCAATAACAGCAGCTTAAGGTGGTCCTGTCATATTGTTGGTAGCCATTTTTATTTTCGGAGTTAGCGCGGGTGTGCGTCTGTCACCCGGACTCATACACTCTATAACGTGGTGGTGTTCAGCGACGATCTGAATCCTTCTTCGTGTTCATCGTTGTGGTTCATCGTCGCAGCGTCTACGAGCAGCAGCAACAGCAGCCGGAGCAGATGCAGGAATTGCGATCTGCAGCAGAACGAAACAGCCGAACTGGACTGAAGCCCACGAGTGGATCTGCTGACCCCACTAACAATGAAGGTTGACACGGAAGCGGTTGAAATCTGCTCGAAAATGACGAGAGGAAAGCGACATTTGCGGGGGAATGGCGAGAGAAGGCAGAGGATGCATCGGCAGAGACGCATAACAACAAGCACACGTGTCCTGGATCAAACAACAACAACAGCAGCATCAGCTCAAGCAACGACAACCACAACAACGGCTGAAACAACAATTTCAACTAGAAAAGAACTACTACGAACGGCTATCTGGACGAAGGCAGAAAGCCGAAGTGAACCACGGTCGGAGCCGGATCAGAATTGCATGGCTCCTTGCCCATGATTGTTTCAGTGGGTGATGATCGTAGCTGATGATGACGCATGCTCCGGTCGACCTCACGTCAACTTCGCGTAAACAGCAGCGTATTCTGATGCCGGTCAGTTGGTCTTCCTCTCTCTCTCTCGATTTCTCTCTCTCTCTCTCTATCGTTCTGCTTGTGATGTCGTGCTTGTGATGAAGCTAAAGTTGTCTCGGCCGTATCGCATCCCATCGATGATGATCATGGGGATGACGCTGGTGAATGCGATGATGAGGATGATGGTCGTGGTCATGGCGTATGATGGAGTGATGACATGAAGCAACGAAGACCCCTGCGAGATCGAGAGGTGGAGGCAATTTTTCAGAAGCTACATGAATGAATGAACCAGCCATAGTGGGCGAGTATATATTCGTCCAGTTAATGGCGAGACTGTGTGAAACGTACATTTGGGATGCAAATCATTGATAATAGATCGCATTTAGTGTGACATTGACAGAAAAAAAATGTATCTGCCGCGGATCAGAATGTAGATAATAGGTAAGTTTACTAGATAAGGAGGGTTCGTAAATAAAGGACGATGAGAATATTGTGTACACGTTACTGACTCCGGCATTTTGCCAATATGGAGACTAATCAATATTCAGCAGCACCTATCAATATGGAGATTTTCTTGAAATTTGCTTGAACACCATTTGTCGTCAATTGGATACCGTGAAATGGAGCGTGTTGCTTACTGTACAGTTTATTGACAACTATACGGATACGAATGGGTAATGCCTCGCTATGGTGCCATATCATTTCTTCATTGATCTCTGCAGTGGATTTCACTGTTGCACAAGTAAAGTTAGTCATTGCTGCAAACGGCCACAACAATAACACAGAAAACCCAACAAAAAAATTGAGTAAGTCTGTTTGAAAATAGTGGACACTGTAATGATTCAATGGCCACCTAGCGGCGCCCTGACGATACCAAGCGGGCTATATGAGCAAATCCTTGAGGGAGATCGGCGAAATTTTTAAGTAAATGTCTTAAACTGACCATTTCATTGTCATTTAGAGTACAGCCGAAATATTCGACCGAAGTTCAACAGCATCAACTTGTAATGTCACTTCGAAGTACTCACATGACATGTTGACGTCGCCAAACGCGATTTGCGTGACTAAGCGCTTACGGATCGTAAACGTTCTACGCAGGGACATTCTAGAAACAAAAAAAGCACTCCTAACATGTGTTTAGGCACTTAAGTTCAACGATATCTGCTTGGACCTCAGACGGCGGAGGCTCGTTTTTTTTCGTGATCAAATAAGCATCATAAGACAAGAGAATTTGTAGTGATTTTATTTTATTTATTAGCCATGGCCCGACGACCCACATGCCACAAAGCAGATTTTCGACAATTGAAAGAAACAGCTCGGGCCATTTATCATGAATAGTATTGAACACGATGAATTGAATTATCAAAGCTAAGCTGGGTTTGAATTGCAACGCAATCGTATGACGACTCTAAATAACAACGGCAAGCCAGCGAAAAGAATAACCCGACTTACGGCTAAGCTTGATTCAACAGAAAGAAAAACCGTAAGTGTAATTACATTATATATATATATATATATATATATATATATATATATATGGTAAAAACTGGCCAAGAATGACAATTTAACTGCTAACACCGCTATTTCTCTATAGGCCTTATTAGCAATTTTGATGCGAGTGAAGCGATAAAGTCCGCTAAGAATTTCTATTGCCTCGCGAAATTAGCGAAACATCAGTTCACCCGGCGACGATCACAACGGTGGATTCAGCTACATTATGATAATTGCCTGCTACTGTTTAGAAAGATATTAATTATCTTTGATTGTCGCTTTCGAAAAGTCATGATTTCAACAGGAAGTTGAATGAATGAAATCGGGGTCAATACAATCTCCCCTTCGTCAAATTTCAGCTGTTTATGCACACGTTATCTCTATGGGGCAAAGAACACAATCGTGATAAATGAAAATTTAGCAGATTGAACACTTGACCGGTTGAAACCGTGTCAACATTGACTACCGGCGTCAACGAAGAAGAGACTTTCTCATAGACTACGCTTACAAATAATTAACACATATCATACAATAAGAGTCTGTTTGTGTTGGCGTGCGTGTGTGTACACCTATACACATTTGTCTCAGTGTTGTATCCACACTATTCCGAGCGTGTGAACGTGTACACAGACACTAGCGCACAGATATTGTGCAGCAGCGTGTGTCAACAATTTCATGTTCGCGTTTCGCGTTTGTGCGTTCGCAAGCGGCCAGCGGTGAAGCCGTTAGAGGAATATATCAAGGTTAAACTTCGTGGTAGTGTGCTGTTACGCTGCCCCATCGACGAGAAGAACGAACGGTCCGGACAGCCAATGATAATACCTGGCGACGCCACCACCGGGTACCCCGTACAGCTGCTCGGCTGGATCGTGTGTTCTGCCGGGCAAGCCATTCGTTTCCCGGCGTCGATCGTTCGTCGAATCCGCTGCTCAGTGAGTCGTGCAGCCAATGGCTGGCTGTGTCGCCAGAGTGGCTGAATATGCATATATATATATATATATTGTCTGAATATTCATCATAGGAACGGACGACTGACTGTCAGATGTGTTCGTTTTGGACAACGGTGCCGCTACAAATGACCTACTCACTCCTGCGCGGCAGCAGCAATCGCAGTAGCGCTAGAGTGGTGGTGGTGGTGGCAGTGGATTTGCGACTAGCGGATAGACAGATGATTAACCGCATGGACGTCTGTTTCTTCGCCCTGACTCTGTACTTGCTTGCAATACGCTTCTGCTTACTGCAATTATAGGCAGATTGGTATGAACAAGTTTACCGGTTACCTGCATCATCTTGGCTGGACGCAGGACCACAGAGATACAGTTCGATGGCAATTTGCTCGCTCCCATAATTGTCTATCGCATCTAAAACAGATCCTATTTGCGGTACTTGGCAAAGGGTGAAACTAGCAAAAAAAATTTCAGACAGACGAAAGAATAGCTGTCGAATTATGCGTTGGCAATTTTTTGTCGAAGTCAGTTGGCGTAGCGTATAAACCGCCCACACACACACACATCGTGTGTTCCTAGAAAATAAATGTTGGTAAGTGTACCACGTTACAGCACTGAAATACTACAGAAAAAAACATATATATATATAGCAACAAGTAAACGAAATTAATAAAAATATACGATTCTTTTTTATGAATGAGTGAAATATAAGAACACTAGCTTAATTCACTTCCTAGCTCAATGCCGCGTACAATACCTTCCCCGCAGCATCAATACAAAGGCTAGAGCTATGAAGACACGATAATCGACAGCTCTTGAGAATCGAAATGGAGACAGTTTTAGTGAGTGACGTTGATATCACATTAACGACAACGTTTCTGTATCCGACCCGGCTGTACGTTACCGCTAGATATCATATATTTGCCATCTTTGTCACTTTTAGATACATATATATATATACATATATATTTTTTTTGTCAATAGAGAATAACGATCAACCGAGTAAAATGACTAAGAAAAAAACAGCGTACTTCATGACTATGACTGTCAGCCATTTTGCCAACGAACCGATGCATACCGAGCGAATTAAACACAACTTGCTTTATGCATTCGTTAGATCCGTAGACTTCGACAGGATCTGGTAGAGAACAACGTTGGACCTATCATGTACCTAAGGGAGCTTCACGAGTTCCCTCCCCATCTTCAAATGCCCTACCCGTCGCCCTTTTCACGCTTGGGTCAGTGCTGCCGAAGGAGATATCGTCTAAAATCATCGTCGACAGGGACGTCCGAACGCATCACCTATCACAAGAAGAGGCCTCTCGAAAGATGAAGTACATTGCGAGTTCCGTCGGATGCCGTTGTGAGCAGCAAACGCCAGAGGATAAGAAGGGAATTTGCCCGATTATTAGACAAAGAAAAAATAAAGGAGATGATGGAACCCACGCTTTCGACGCGAGGGTTGTTTACCATCGCACGCATATTTATTTGACTGACTAAAATATCCTGTCCGTGAGGAAATTAACCGAATTTCTGTAATTGCACAGTGCCACCCGGTCATGTCGAGACGACGACTTACGCTTGTATTTAGATGAAGTCAGTGAACGGCGTGCTGGTACGAATGTCGACCGAATTTTGACAGTGGAGATTTTCAACTAGAAGAAATCATTTACCTGGAGTCTTCGGCAATTTACGACAACGGTAGAATATCTAGTCGATTGTATAGGGGTAACGAAACGAGGTGGCAATCAACGCGAAATTGAAAGCAAACAGCTGACGGACAGACAGTCGTCGCAAGTCTGATTATCGCTGGAGGGGCTGTGGGGGAGGACTGGTGGTCGACGTTGTGTATTTTCAGCGCACTTCAAGTGCTTGTAACGACCTTGTGAGAAATGCTATCACGAATTGTGCCGTTGAGCCCTTTACCGCAACAGGAGATGGTCGGCTTAAAAGATGAAATACTGGTCCGCTTATTCCGATTATTCTCAGTAAAATTAGTGCTTATAAAGAACAATATCAATCGAGCTCGAACACTTCCAGTTTCGGCTATCGTATTCAAATACTATGATACAGTAATAATTGTATATCGATTTTTAGCGTGAATTGGGTCCCTCCCCCCCGGCCGATAATCTGTCGTTTTTCATCTCGCCACAGAAGATTATCAGTTCGACATTTTGCTAGAAAGTAAAAAGTGGACTTTCGAAAATTGGTTCATCACCTTGAATGCTTCTAAATAAAAACAACGTCGGGGTTGTATTTACATAAATCTCGTAACAATCTTGTCAAAATCGTTGACATGTGCGCGCCGGGCAAATTGACTGTGCCGTAAATATTTCGCGTTGTTGTACCAAGACGCCACTTCATAAACAAGCATTCAGCTAATCTCTTCGAGTGATGCCGATCTTATTTATTTGTCGCTCGTACAGTGTTGTACACAGGACCCACCACAGCGAATAGCATCCGCGCCACTTGCAAACCTAACCGCAACTTGCAGCGATTGGCCCGTCAGTGATCAAAGCTTCATTGTGGTGATTTGAGTCTTACGTTGAATGTATTTGCCTCCAGAATTTTATCACTGTTTTTTACTGCCGTATATCATATATATATATATATATATATATATACGGAAAGTGCGCTGCTCCAGTGGAAGGTCACACGGAAATATTCACCAATCATATCTTCTATGTTACAGCCCTAGTCTGTATCAACGTTCGTCTGATATAGTTGATTGTGTTGTGCATATACATTATATACATAGATTTCGCTATTTGCTTCAACTGCAACCTGACCACGGTTCTATTCTGCACCAATGGTGAAGGGCGGAGGCGGTTAAAGTGGACTAAGGTTCTGCATCGATGCAGCTCGTAGGTTAAGTCACGTCGTGACTTTCTTCGTTCGAGTCAGATATTATCAGATATTTTTCACAAGCCACACCTTGCATGAATGAACAGATTACAAAGTAGATTTTGTCCCGATGCGTGATGACATATAAGAGAGCTTAAGCGTTGCAAAAATTGCAGCTCCTTAAAAAACCAATAAACCTTTACCTCCTTGCGAATTGCTTTATGTCTATAAATTTAGATTTCTTGACTCATGGCGGAAAACGAAGATTTAGATCTATGCTCACACTCGTTCTATGATACCCCTGGTTCATAAGCTCTTGACAGGCACAAGTCTGCGCTTGGCATAGGCATCTGTTTATTCTACACAACCTCCAACTTCTAAATTCACCTATAATCAGCTGCTGGACCTCTATACGCCGGCTCAAAAACCCCCCGAAGAACGCATAGATAGATCAAATGAGCTCGTTGGATATATCCTACCCTCGTTCAGTATCCATTTCTGAGCAGGTCTAGCCTTCGTTGAACGAGCACAGATGGACGATACGCGCCATTCATCCCATAATTCCCATGCACGGTATTATTACAACGGCAGTTGCTTAATGGACAGGGCCGTCGTCATAATAATAATAATAATGATGAATTAAATTGGTGCTCACACGACCAAACAAAGAGGAAATGTGTTTGCAATGCTGCCGCTTTCACGACTCTCATATTCTTCTTGCGGGACGGCTGGTTTTGGCTGCCATGATGACAATCATAATTTGTGAGGGGTCGCAACCACTGATTTGAGGCATTTCTTCTTCTGGGCACAGTAAACCAACCGTGTCAATACGCCTATGCGATTATCATCTATAGGGTTTCTTGCATTGGCCCGTTTATAAAAAAAACGATTGTAAACTTTCGATAGACATTCGCCTATATAAGGAAATGATTGCATTATGAACCTTGCACAGGATAGGCACCGGCACGAGCCAAAAGAGGCGAAAAGAGGAACCAGTTGAAGGCGATATGATTATTAATATTATTATTATTACAGGTATTATGTATGAGAGATTCCGAGGTAGGGCCATAAGACAGCAGAAAAGCACACACACATATATATATATATATATATACAAATATATATATGTTAAATAACATACACTCATATCTTATGATATGAAAATTGAGTGAATATAGGTAAACGTTGTAGCGAGTTTACCGCAAAAAAAAGCGGAAAAATGCCTTTTTTCAGCTTGAAGGGTGATGATCTAACATGACTCAAACCCTTCACGTTGTCAAGTACAGACAACATAGCAACGTAGAAAAAACACTCACCCTTGGTATATTTCACACTTGGAAAACATCTGCTCAGTCTGTATCCGGCCAGGCCACAGTTGATTCGACAATGATACGTGTGGGCAGTTAACGACTACTCGCACAAAGACAACTGTTCTGTGCTATATACAGACTTGGGTAGAATGTTGTTTTTATTTTGTCTTCTATTCATGTACATCGTATGCAGTGGGTATGCAATTTTGTCGTTTCAATTTTGTTTTAATCTATTTTTTCAATTTTCAGTACGTGCTGGTTCGATAGGGATCACGACCAATTACTTCCACTGCTCGAGTTATTATTCGTTCAGCGACATAGTCGATCCCTGTAACTTAATCGTTGAGAGCAACAAGTCAGAACTCGAATCTCAGCATCACAGATTCTTTGCCCAAAATCCACAGCCACATTGCCAGTGGAAAGGTGCAACTCGCTACTTGGCATATCGATGTACGAAGGCCGTTTGAAGCTAAACACGGAAATACTGTTGCTGTGTACGACCTTGAAGAAGCACATGTATGGCAGTGGTCAATTGGCTCAATTTGTGACGACGACTGCTACCAGTAGAAAAACGCATTTAATGTTTCTGACCAGTGTAGCTTGGTAGAGGGAAATCGCTCAGCCTGTCGAATTTCCTGATCCATCCTACTGTCCGAAATGTTTGCACTACTATTTTTTATAGCTTGAGGTTCTTCATTAAACGACAGCGGAAAAACTTGCTGAGTTTCGCCACCTGTCCGAAATTACTACTGTTTTCAATCTGCTGTTTGTTAGCCTCCACGCCAAACGGAGAGTGGTGTAAGCTAAAGCTCGAATGTACGCACATATTGATCAATGAATCCATGTTGATGATTAATGTTGAACGATGAGCTGATTACCACAAATTGATATTAGCCAGCGCCCATTGAGTTGAATAACCAGCTGGACTATGTTGCTAAATCAACTCGTCCGATTATCATTGTCAAAGGCTAACTAGTATAACAATCACGCAAGATCAGAGCTTCGTTCGCTATTGGCGTCCTACACCCTACCTCGCAGATACTCCAGTGTCTGTTACCTCGTCGGCAACACCTTCAGAGGCAGAGATGTGTGCACAGCACAAACATTTATACATTCTGTATGACTCGGTACAGAGATGCAGATGGACACATGCAAAATATATTTACATCATTACGACAAACAAACGAACGCTTGGATAAAAAATAAAATAAAACATTCGACTTCGGTGTCGTTGGCGGCTCTCACAGCCGAACAACTTCGTGGTCGGGAAGCATAGTTACCATTATTGCAGTGTGTAGCAAAGTGAAATTGAGGTTGTCCTTCTTGTTGCTGTTGCCGTTGCTGTACATGGCGGTGGTGGCGGCGGCGGCCGCTGTTCTTTGTTACTTTGCATAGCGTTGTGTATAACGATGACAACGGCTATCGCATCGCTGTTCGCGATGCTGATGTTCCTGTTGATCATGATAGCGACGACAACGTTGGCGGGCAACGGCGTCTATTTATTTGTCGTAGTCCCGTTTGTTTCTTTTTCGGCCAACAAATAGATGTCTGCCGTTCAGGGCTGAGGCTGCTGCGTTCGAAGAGCGCTCGCGAGCCGCTGCAGGCATCGCGTAGGACTGACGACGCCGCGTTGCTGCCTGCTTTTGGCGGGCAGAAAATTGTAATCGGGCTGCGGATTTCTTATTCTCTCGTGGAAGCGGCGGAGCAGAATCTCGTCGGTCTTTGGCCGTAGCTGACAGTATTATGAAAGCACGACTG
Organism: Stratiolaelaps scimitus; assembly: GCA_019614645.1. Lineage (NCBI taxonomy): Eukaryota > Metazoa > Arthropoda > Arachnida > Mesostigmata > Laelapidae > Stratiolaelaps > Stratiolaelaps scimitus. The sequence continues at coordinate 15,419,236 of JABWDB010000003.1, read as the reverse complement.
AATGGCTGACTCACTGACCGTATCTGACGACGACGACTCGATGTGATCCGACGGCTGACGGCTGGTCAGTCGTTCTGGCAGACCGGCTGACCCTGTGACATCGCTGGCAAAACAAGCAGCCCAGATGCAGCTGTAGCACCAACTGCTGCTGCTGCTGCTGCTGAGCGGGAACCAACGCTAACCAGTGAGCTCACCGGCCGCAGCGTTCGAGCCAATGCGGGAGGCTAGGCAAGGCGACGTGGGTTGCAAGAATACAAAGCGAAACAAAATGAGCGCCGTTCGCACAGAGAACAATTGTCGATGGTATAAGCAAGCGAGCTTTGACGACGAGCGCTGGTCCACTGGCGCCCATCGCCCCCAAACAGACCACCTAAATCTTCTCGACAGCGAACCCCCCACTGCCTGGCGCTTTCTCCTTCTGCTTGTTGTCCCATTGAACTGGACAATTCGCTGCTATATTCCATTACTATACTGCTCCTGATAGTGACGATGATGTTGTTGGACTTACTGCTGACTTACTACTATCTGCCTCTGCTATTGGCGGTGGCGTGCGAAGTTTTTTGAAAGTTATGAATAAATTATGGTGATGACGACCGCTGAAAGCTGTCTCCAGGTAGCATCTCCGAGATCCAAGCCAATCATGTAACTATTAATGAAGTCTGACGAAGAAAAGGGGAGAGATTGATCAAGAGAGAGAGAGGGGGAGGGAGAGAGACAGAGAGGCCTGAGGATATCTAGATGAAGGCAGTTTTGTCTCGGTCAGCATACGAACACATGAATCACCTGACGATTTCTGTGGGTACACATTGACAATACACGAGGATGATTGTGATCGCATCCATTTTACTGTACCATTGTAAATGAGAGAGGGATTAGCATTATTCACTTAGTGAACGGCACACTAATGTATATTCAGTCGGTACATGGAAGAGTTATATACTATTTATTGGTTTCGACAATAAATAGCCGTTCTATCATTCGTTCAATGTCGTTGCGGACATCGATTACCGGCTGACAACGATGACAAACATGACGTGTGTAGTCTAACATTGTTATTTTGGTATCGCTGTTGAACATCGAGCTGAACACACGTTTGTTGGCCACAAACAGCACTGACAATAGAATTGTTATATTCGTTCGGAGCTATTATTACGTGGTGGGTCCAATTGAAAAACGGATGCTGTAAATATCGAACGAGATCTATATTTCTCCCTGAGCTGATTATTATTTTAAAGCGCGATTGCGTTTGTACGATACGCGCAATATGCAGGTTGATATTGGTAAGCTTACCCCTATGCGCCGTTTGACATTCACGTTGAATCTTAAATGTGGAGGGTAAGTGTGGCACGCTGTCTCGTCTTGGCGGGCTATCTAATTTCACCATGTTCGTCAACGCGAGCGTCACGGCTACGGGACAGAACATTGACCGGTGGCGTAACGCTGCGTCATTTTCCTTGAAATATTTTCAGTGATTTCTACTTGCATTGCTCGACTGAGAGAATCGATCGTTCTTGTCAGCAAGTGCAGACGACGTAATAATCACTTTTATCGACCATCTCATCCCTTATACGTAAACCTTATATAAAAGCTGCCGCTACCACAACATCTGGTGCAATTTGTCGGCTATGCAGGTGCTGCAAGGCACGAGACGTCGTCGTTCAGACGTGGAGACAAAAAAATTTGGCCACCCAGCAGTACCGTGGACGTTAAGTGTTTAAGCCTTTAGTCAACCCGGAAAATTTACTTACTTACACCCGTGTGCCGGTCTTTTTCACTCAGGGACGACGTCTCTACCATACAGCTTTTACCCAGAACAGTTGGGCATTGCGTAAATTATTATTATTATTATTATTATATATGTATTATATTTCATGTCAAGCGTTACCACCGACCAGATTTGACACAACTCTTCAGAGCAGCAACATCAACGGCGACATTCATGAATTTCGTCAATACGAACAGGTTGGCTAACAGTTCTAGTAATAACAACAAGAATAGTAATAATAACAACAACAATAAACACTGAAACAATTTTAATAGAATCGTAATTTCGTATCCACTGCTTAATCATCCAGCCGTGCAGCGGTGCTAGCAGGAGACGTCGACATAACACACATGGGATCTGTGGAGACATCCATGCGAATCGGTCGCGCAGGGACAACCCTCAGGCGTTACTTAGTTTATTGTTGTTTTCGTTGTCGACGCCTGTAGTTCTAAGAAACGTTCCCATGATAAAACGATTTTCACTGTCCAGGTGTCCCCCGCGCTGGCCATCAGCCCGCTCGAGTCAGCATGAAGGAAATGCTCACTGACCTCTGACGGGAGAAGGATACTCACAGTGTCATTCTGTGAGTTACGCCATCTGTCCGTCATGCGTACACACCTATATACGTATTGTTTTCGCAGCCATCGTTAGAGACACCCTCACAGCGGCACATTCACATGCACCAGAGTTAAGCGGCGGCGATGATGATGATGATGATATCTGAAGCACCAGCAAAGTGTTATCATCAGAAACGCCTACGACAGAATGTCTGTATGGCAGTAGTTATGGAAAATGAAGGGCGTTCGGCCATTTCAGTGTTATCGAAGAGTCACACGAAAGACACCGGGCGAGCAATGTCAAACGGACGTAGACGCAAAGCCGCGAGAGTCTCTTGAACTACAAGTCACCTATTGTGTCCCATGATCGAGACCGTATTTCATCTTATTATACGTCGTATATATATATATATCAATATATAGCTCTTGTTGACCGGCTTCGTTCAAGTTTTGCTTCAGTACAAACGCTGTGTGTGTGTGTGTGTTGTATGCCACTGATGGGCTTTATTATTATGATGAGGATTACCACAATTGTTGAACATGGGGAAATATTCGTTTGTGTCCATTTGGTGGACTCCACTTCGCCTACTACTGTCGTTTGCTGCTGCTGCTGATTGTTCGTAGCCAGAGTGACAGGGCTCATAACAACGTCCTCATCCGCAGGCGAAACTGGAGCAGTCACTTTTTACCTCTGAGATGACGTGATAAAGAGCGAAATGGAGCCGAAGAATTAGTTAAATGCTGCGTCCAGGTTGACGGCTGAGTATCCCTGCTAAAGCGGTTGAGTTAAGTATAAACGAGCCCACGCAATTGTATTGTACATCTATTGAATATTCGGTACAAGAAGAAAGCGTCGATTCGAAGTCACGCTTATCGCAACGTCGATCATATAAATAAATCTATCTTTTTGGCCAATTGTGAAATGATCTCACGCTGGGCGATTTCACTGAGCGTCGCAAACGACACTCGATACACAGACACACGTACGATAGTATGTTCTCTTCATGTAGCAATACTCAGCTTTCTCACAAACAATTGTCGTTTCGTCTGATGCTTTGTCAAAAATGTCTCTGTGGAGATTCTTAAAGCGGTCGGGGATCCTGCTAAACGCATTAACGTGAAATCATCATTTGATCCGATCGGTGATCGATCCATGTTAGACATTATATATATATATATATATATATATATAAATATATATATGATCCATGTTAAACATATATATATATATATGTATGTTTGGGACTATATCTACATGCGACTTTAAAATAGCAGAGTCACCTAAAATCTGTAGCCCTTTAAGACGTCTCAGACCAATAGGTGTCCCATTGGATGGTCTCCTGCTCGTTTACAAAGCCTTGCTATTACCAGTGTTATACTATGCACTCCCAGTATGGGGGAGGGTAAAAAGGTATATCTCGTAGGGTTGAAATCATCCAGAATGATCTGAGCGCTATGTTTAGTAGAAGCCACGAGGTTCCTGTTGACGATATATTTACCTCGAAGGACTTGCTCTCGGTCGATAGGGAGGGTTGCCATGCTTACATTCAAGATGATAAAAGATAGGATTCCGTCTGAAATATCTGTTCTGACACATGCCCATCATCAGCCGTTCTAAGTGTCGTGCTGCCACGTTTCAAAATACCTTTCGTTTCAAATGAAACCAGTAGACACGCTCTCGTCTGCAGCCTACCCTCTACCTGGGGTGGCCATCCTCATGAAACTCGCTCACTCACTTCTGTGATCAAGTTTGCAAGAAACGCTCACAAACAGATAACTAGGATGCTATCATTCAAATATGTAGAAATGTTCGTAATTATTAAGAAGGTGTAAATAATGTTGTGGAGTAATTATGATCAAACGGTGCTATTGTTAATGTATTGTGAACGGTGGCACTTATTTTTATTTACTTATTACTTTGTACGAGCACTGTAGCGATGTAACAGTTGCAATTCCGTCAATGAACTACAGTTTATATATATATATATATATATATATATATATATATGATACTATTCAACGCCAGTTATTATTGCTGATACTTTTGCCATCGACCAATCACCTAAGTGGCAACTTCAGGAGAATACGATGAATAGAATACAGTCATGACACGTCTTCATAGTGATCATGACAATAGTAGAACAGCAAGGTACGATATCAATTTATACTTGAAATGCTCATATATATATATATATATGTGTGGCTACAGTGCAGTGTTCAGGAGAAAATTTCTAATGATAATGATGATGATCTTCATCATTATCGTTCTGCCAGTAATAATAATGAAACTACTTTCCCGCGATAATCGTCTTCTTCGTCGTCGATTTCGAAGCTAATTTCGCAGTGAATAGCTTCGACTTGCCAACAATCAGATAAGATATTATTATTATTCTTGCACACATTATTACTATTCCGACCATTACTACTACTACGACAACAACCACCGCAACTACATATATCACAAACAACAACTATGATATCTTAACATATATATATATATATATATATATATATATATGTATAGATAGATATTTATTTAAAGCATCTATCTAATATCCGTCCATATACCACCCAATCAGCCGGGGCGTCCGCAATCAACGCGAACGTGAGAGAAGATCCCGCGGCCTTCGGGCGTCCCGGTGTCTCGCATATAGCCATTTGATGGTCGACGGACGAATAAACGGGCACACTTACTTGTGTTCCCACCCCACAATCACCATCGGTATCACCGCAATTAATTAACCGTCGAGCGAACTAACCAAGCAAGCAGCCGGTCGACTAACAGAGCGAGCGGCGCAGCTGTGAATGTGTGCATGAGATTCAGCTGGGACAGACGATGTGTTGGATATAGTAGCGCTGTAATCGTTTAAATGGGTACTAGGTTTCAGACCGCACTGGCTGCCCTTGAAGAACCGCTGGGTTGCTTTTACCAGAACGTGATTTATTAGTAACATGGCCGTTGCTGTAAAGGTCAATAGCGAACAGCGGGAATCGATAAATGAGATGCTTCCTTTTGAGATGCTACAATTTATGCAGCTTTCTAGGCCAATCTAGATTAGACCCTTCCCGGGCCCAGATTTCAGCCGCTTACGGAAGACTGCCAACGGTGAATGCGGACTACGAAATCTGCGGTACAGATTTTTATCGATTTCTTGGGATAAGTACGACTGTTACGTTTACAGTAAGTAGGGCGTATTGCGTAACGGCGATTTCGGCTATGAAGCATTTAGGTCATATACACAGATCCATCGTTCATCGATTTGCGAAAGGGATATCCGAGGTGGAGTAGAATAAGATACCTTTAGTCACAGCTGCAATACAAGCCGCGTGAAAAGTTCGAATTATTGGCATATCCCTAAATGATTATGCTGAAGGAGTTGCTTTTATTTTGCATTTCAGATATTGTAGCGGACATTAGTGGTGTCCTGACGCAGGATACAGGAGTGATACGAAGATGATCTTCTATCCGGAATGAGATAACGAGAACTACGTGACGTAAGTGCACCATAATGTAAAGTGTTTCTTACACGAATACATGCTCTCATAACCGTTGGCCGTTCAATACCCTCGCTCGTCGGAGGGCGGCTTGTGTTGCCTGCACCACATGGTGTTTGAATTAGCCTGTTTGATTGTGCCGATGGACAATGTGATGGCCAGGTAGCCGAGTGGTTAGTAACAATAGGTTAGGTGACAACCGGGTTCGATCCCCACTGTTACACATTTACATTTAAAGGGGGCTCTATCTTATGAAGTAGTACCATTGACCTTAAATGTTTAAGGCTGAGAATATGTCCTGAAAATCTGCTCCTTCGCTCTTGTACTGCGGGAATCACATGTCCCTAAGGACGACGTCCCAAGTAAGCGTCATCACAAATTCTGTGCGACGAACTAATGCGGTCGGCTATTCAAGTCAAAGCTTTTGTATTTACAGTTCACACATGTTCTGCAAGAGCTAATCACCTAGGCACATAGTTTACAGGCGAGGGGACCCGTTTAAGATTCGATGGGCCATACCAACAAACAGGGTGGCTAAATGCTATTTAATGGAAGTTGTCGCTTGTGTATAAGTAAATCGCGAAAAATCGTAGTTTAACCTATCATCGTCCGAAAATGTCATCTCTGACGATTCGCCAGTGAACCTGATAGATACGATGCAACTTAGTTATATATACCGAAGGATCCCCAGACACATTCAAACGTGCACGAAAGGCGAATTTAATGGTTTCAAACGGAAATATCTGGGCCGTGAATGAGGGTCCGCTATCAATTTAGAATGCTAATTGTATTAAACTTTCCTTTCTGGGCCACCTATTCACACTCATGATGATCATTTGTGTTATTTGCGAAACGCAGCACGGCTGCAATTCGCAATTTTAGGGCGGCGTGACTGATAGAATTGAACAGTGACCTATTGTTTTTCTTGGCATTGGTGGCCACGTCCGAAGTTGGTGGTGGTGGTGACATCTGAAGAGTGCACCCGATCGTTGGCGAACCTCGCTGGGCGACGATATTCTGAGCCCATGAGGTAGGTTTTCGTCAGCTGATGTTCCAGCCCGCCTGTGTATGCTACCGCTGTTTGCCGTCAGTGATTGCAGTGTGGACGATCGCCAGGAACACCAGATACCACACTCAAGGCCCTTCTAATTGGACACAGAAACTGTGAAAGCACTGCCAAAATAAATGAGCTAGTTGCTTGGTGCCTGTCAAATCTGTCATAATTTATATGTCCTCTTGTTCTTGCTCAACGGCAATGGACTCTCCCCTTCCCCCCACCGCAAGCAAACACTCAGTAATTTGTATACAACATGTTCACCAGTTTATTAACACTGTCATTATTGCTAAATACGATAGGTGTGTACCATTAGATTAGCTGACAGCTTCTCCGTCATCACCAGCTGAATACGGATATCGAGACCAAACAGGCAATATTACACAACAACATTCTCTAATTGATCAAAATGGGCATTTAACAGTTATGGGCGGCCAAGAACCCAATTGGGACCCAATTGAGATGAATCTCATTCTGCAATCAACGAGCAGGAACGCGCACTGTGTACACTAGTGAGGCGAGACGCGAACTCACCGATCACAATTTTTTCTCATGGACAAACAACGGCAAGCAGCGTGCGTCTGACGACTTCCAGTCATACATATACGGCATCATAAACTTGGAGTGTTCTTGTCATAGTAGTTAGTGTCTTTAGTACGTCATAATCCCGCCAATGAGGTGTCTAGGAGTACCCATCACGCACGGTCAAGGTTTTCTGAGCATGCGCCACCTTGATGCTATTACGTAACGAGTAGTTTATCGTTGCGGTCGTTTGTGTTGGTGATTCCTTCTGTCGATGCCTAAGCAAATGAAGAACACGACTCGGTTGTTACATGCGTTCGCCTTCTAGTTTCGACCAAAGTAGACGATATCGGTAGCACACCCAATATATTATCATCTATCCGTATCTCTGTGTGCTACAACGTGAATCGACATCACCCCACGAAAAAGAGAAAAAAAACGGCACACCACTCTCTTGTGGACGGTAATGGCAATCGTTTAACACGACGCTGCAGTTATCATCCGTCGTACGCTAGCGATATGCAATCTCCCGGGAGATAGCCGCTGCGTCGGCAGCGGCGTAGCCGCCCTCTTTATCGCATCGACTCAGGCAGAAGTCCAGTGGACTATTAGCGGCGGTTGGCAATGATTCTAGCTATGCACCATTATCAGCATTCAATCGTCTGCATAGTCATGTGCGTTGATCACATCTGCTGGGCGTGGCCACAGCAGCGACACGGCGATCTGCGGACAGCGGCCACAGTCGATACCAGCAGGGGAGACATTGACAGCGGGCAAGAGCTGTCACGTTAAGAAACTACGAATGACGACGACTGTTACAACAATTACAACTCCGGCGACCACTTTCGTTAGCGTAACTAGCATCGTCACTACGGCGATATTTATTATACTACTTGTACGATTGTTGCAACCACCACCACCAGCAGCACCACCGATCAGGCTCTGCGGTTTCGATTTCGCTTAGGCCTGCCTGTCTACCGCAGACCAGATGCGGCTGCTGCTGTTGCGAGCCAGCCCGCAAACGAGGTTTCGTTTGCAAGTTGTATCTAAATGCTACGATCTTACCCTATCTTACCCCGGTGTCTATCTGGCTCTTCATCTGTCCTATGTGCTATTTCGAAGCGTCCGACGAACCGGCGCAGCTCAGCACCGCCGCCGCCGGTGCCGGCATCAATCGGCGGGGCTGCGCAAGAACCTCGCTGTTCGGAGGCACTCGCGAGCGGATTCACGCACGAGGACGCGTGCCTGTGTCAACCATCGACGGGACCGACCATTCAGTCTCCTCATTAACACAAACGTTAGCAGATGCGGCGACAGTGATCTTGGCGGCGACATGGAATACGAAAAGTAACACCACCAATGCCAGCTGCATGGACAATCCCGCTCGATTGTCCTCTTGCCGTAGCTGGTCCATCTGTAGGCGCGCGGTAAAAGCTGGGAGGGGGATCACGACACCGTATAGGCCAGGATCATAGTGGCTGTGGCAGATATGCCACTGGGCACATCGATGATAACATTGAAGACGATGGCAGCGAGCGACGAAATGCGACAAGCTAACAAGTTAGCCGGCAGCTGGGGCGACCGTCATGTGAAATGGCGAAATTGAAGGGAGCCCATTTCTGGGGGAAGGGGGGGGGTGTTCTTGCCGAAGCGGTTGTCGTCGAAGTGACCCCTCAGCACACCTGGTGCACATCGTGTTATATGCCGTGCATACGACATGCATCCTACAATAGCAGGCGAGCTGCAACACATTGAGCTTGTTATCGTCCGTACGGCTAACGTGTCCGTAAAAAAACACTATACACCGCCCGGTGGCACATTGCGTCTGCCCACTAGAGCGATCAGTCGCCCACCCATTTCGAAATGAACGACCCAACAAAGTAGCACCTCCCTAACGAAACCGTGCTGCGAAATAGTGCCAGTCTGTCCTGTGCGATTTGGACAAACGATCGATAACGTTAGGCTTACGGAAGACAGCGACTCGTGCACTAAGTATTTCTGATGATATCGTTCGTTATTAAGTCTACGGCGTGTAACGGGAGGACACCGCGTTGCTTCTGAATCATAGTCACTTAGTGGCTTACCCGAGTTAATTTTTCTGTCGGGCGCAGCAAATGGAGGAGCAGCATAGAAACAGTCCTGTGATTATTTTTCCTCCGCTGTCACAATATATATATATATATAACCTAGTTCTATTTTTATTTTGGTTGGATGTAGCAATAATAACCACCAACATTTCGTCGATTACTTACAAACTGAACATGTGGATCGTATGGATTATCGAAATCGGAAACATCGTCAACTTGCATTTTCTTCTTTGTACAGCGAGGGAAACGCTTCTATGATGTATCTTATGTTATCCATATCGGGTTTGCACATTGGATCTCATTATGTATAATACTAAGCTAGATTATCCATATGTGCAATACAAGCAAGCGATTTTCCGCCCTGTGCCTTGGAAACCTTAGGCGGACACTGCTCCCTCACTCCGAACTTCCTCGAAGGGGTCGACCATAGGTTGATCCGCGCTACCGGAGACAAGCGCGCAGGATCTTTCCTTTTGCAACGCCTGTCTCTCGCTGCGAGGCAAAGAGACAATGCTATCACCTTCCTCGGTACAATGACGACTTCGGCCTGAAACCCTGTTCCCAGCTAATCCCCTAATTTATTGTATGATTAAAGTTCTATATACCTATATAATATAATAATAACAATAAATTCCCAGCAAGAAGTGATTTCAATAATGGAACGCATTGTGGGGTGCGTGTAGATGAAAAGTGGCTGCTCTATTTTAATGGCAAGTAAGACCCCCCTGCCCAGGCCGTCGCCTCGGCAAAAGGAGTAGATTTCGAAAACTATTACGCTTCTAAGCCGTCTTCTAATAATCGTAACTGTGTTGATTTGTCTTTACCGATCCAACCTTAGCTACAATAGTTTAAAATTCTATCAAATGTGAGTGCTCCAGCTCTAGATATCGTAGAGGTAATTGACTGCGGATATAGAATAAATTGATTAAAATACCGTTTCATTGATTCGATCAAATCGAAATTTAGATATGCTCCTTCTTTTTTCGGGGTCGAATATTACCCATTGCCAACGGTGACGTGAGTATATACTCTGCGCGTATGGTTTTTCTACGCAAGCTTTGAGGTGACCTAAATGCGAACACGCTAGTAACGATATCGCATACGTTACCTGTTGGACTTAGCTATTAGCAAAACAACACTATATAGGGGCGCACATTGGTAGCGATCGCATTTTGATGGATCAACAGATCCGTCATCGATCCGTAACATGACGAGAAATGGGATGACCCCTGGAGTTAGTTCTCGGTTCTATCGCAGCATAAGGTGATCTCTGGTGAACCATTCGATTTCGTGGATTGACAGCGATTGAACGCTCACCTTTGAATTTGAGCGACGACAATCTCGCGACGTATCGAACTCTTCAAACACATTCGGACACACGATCTTGTATCATACTTGTGTTCTTTTGGTGGTTCAACCAAACATCGCATTGACCACTACTACGTTGAGGTGGACAGCTCGCCTTCGGTTGAGATTTCGGTTGATTCCAAAGCTATCAGCAGCTCCCATTGTCACCTATATGACTAGAGCTGTACCAGATAGAGTCCGCGCAGTGAATTCACCGATTCTACGGGAACCGGACGCGAGTGGTAGAAGGGACAGTCCTTCGAAGAAAGTTTAGCCAGAATGACAAAGAACCGTGTGACGGGAAGAGCTTCCTGCAATGAGTAGAGTGATACGCCTCTGCATATCGGCACCATAGGATTGCCTATGAACATAGCGATATTTCAGTGAAAACGTTTAGCCAACGGTTATGTAGTAGAATCAGCACCGTTGCGAATATTAATTACATGGAGGACCCTGTACCATGCATCACGTCACCCTGGCGACATCGATCTTTTACATGCTAAATGAGCCCATCGTTTGATTAAGTAGCCCTATTGACATGTACAGATGCCTACCTCATCGTAATGTAGGACGTAGAAGTCGAACAACATGGGTTTGCTCTTTTCCGACGAACTTTCAGAAAGTCTCCCGGGCGTAATGACGACGTTGCTTTAAAAAAAAAAACGACAAATAGATGTAGGTTCACACAGGTGTTGAATGTATGTGGACTTGTTTAGAGGCGAATTTTGGCTAATCAGTTTTGAGAACAACGTTGATTTAAATGTCAGTTTCCTTGGAAGGACAATGATGTTCCATAAAAATACGACGTGCAGTAAGGACCACAGCTTAACATTTGGTGAAGTTGTTACTCCGGGACGCCCTATCCGCTTGAAGTGTACAGGAATCGTGTGCGAAGGTTTAGGTTTAGGAGAGGCGAGCTGCTAAAGTGCAATTGGACATGACCGGCAAAAACGGCAAGAAGCAGTGGTCAGATCCGCAAGTGTTTTTTCTGCGGTGTTCGAGGCGCTGGTCCCTACGCTCGCCTGCGAGCCATATACAACTGTCGTAGCCCACGGTTCAGTGCATCGTCAAGGACGATCTTTGCATGAGGAAGGTTCGGGCCAAATGGGTGGCACGAGAATTTCGGCAGGAACAGAGGAATCCTTGTTTTCATTTTTGTGAGTAGAGTTGACATTATTCTTCTTCGACGAAGGCGACCCTGAGACGAATATACTTCAACGATTGACGAAACATGGGTCAAATTGCAGATGCAACCCGACAGAAACCAGCGTCACTAACATTTGTATCCAGGCGAGGCATGAGATGAGCCGGAGGAATATGGACAGATGTACGACAACAAAATAACGCTGACTGATTATGGCCATGGATTTTCTATCGGCTGCTAACTCCGAAAACCTCTGTTACCGGAGGGGTGTATAAAAACCTCTCGTCAAAGACGGATACGTGGCTATCCGGAAACAAGTGTACGTGTGAGCTGCTCGTCCACAACAACGCACAAAAAGCTGTTGTTGTTGAAGAGTTTTTGGCCGAGAAGGGAATCCAGTTTTTGGAGTCAACTCGCATATTCTTCTGATACAGGCCCGCTAGACTTTTATTGTTTTGGCCAATGCAAGAAGAAACTGAGAGCTATGAATCACCAAAATCGAAAACCCAAGTTTGAGCAAGTACTCAGAGAGATAATATACGATCACTCGCACCGAGGTCGTATGAATGGTCTGTAATAACTAGCGACCAGATGACAACTAATAGCATATTGTCAGGGATCATGCTTTGAGTACACAATAGAGTTTTCATTAATATAAGTAAATAACTTTTTTATTTAAAAAAGTCCGGCGGCTCTGCTCGAAGCAATCCAGCACTTTGAGATGTCTAAGAAACACAATGTATTTTCGTGACTCAGTTCATTGTTCGTCATTCCATTAAACTCATTTTAGTTACCTAGAAATATATGACATGCATCGAAAATTCACCTTCGTTGGACGTATACGACCACGACTCTAATCGGTCACTGTATTAAGCTCGCCGTCGAGCTTATTCTTTTCAAACCTTAATTATACGAACCCAAACTTACAAGCCACTATAAAGTAACCCTGGACGGGTGTACGTTCTTGGTTGGAGACAGGACTAACAGCTGCTGATTTGACCAACAAAGCTGCACGGTCCTCGATTCTTGATTTTCAAGTGACTCCTTCCAAGTAGCTACTATATTTGGCTGTTGCCAAACAACACTATTATGGAAAAGAACCACGCGTCTCCCCAAAAGCGGTCACTCAATAATATCCCAAGTCGCGATACAATGTATGCCCGAGAGGAATAACTAATCAACGTGCCTGGCAACAGTTGCAAGTCTGACCTGCCCTGCGCACCTGTCTAAGCGGAGCCGTTGTCGTACGACTGAATAGCCGTGACAGCATAAAACAAAAATGAGCCCAAAGTCACAGCGGTCAAAATAGCAACATAGATTTCACTCTTTCTCGCATTCTCTGCGACTTACATCTTGCGCATATATAATTTGCTTTTTCAGATTTATGCGACACCTTGCGCAAGCTGCTGCTGCTGCAGCAGCAGTAGCAGCAGTAGCAGCAGCCACCGGATAGTGGCAGGTAACGCAGATGGACGCACAGGCCGATGAGCAGACCGCAAACCAGCGGTTGCTGCTATTAAGCAGCCAAATAGACATATGGCCGACTGGCCGAGCGGGTGGCTTGCTGGACACGCGCCATTAGTACCGCGTAAAGAGTCGTACAAGGCCGTTTCCAGCCCCTTCCAAGTAGAGCACATAGTGTAGCCCACAGCCTGAGCGTCACACTTGACAATGATGGCAACGATGACGCCAAACGAACGATGCGCGCAATGAAGACTTTCCCTAGCACAAGCAGGAGAGCGGCCGCGCGGTGACGTTTCCTCTGCGGGATCTTTTATACACCCACAAGAGATATGCTACTATTACTATTATTATTATGTCGACATAGCGACCACCCGCTCTCCCCCATGCATCCACCATACGAGAGGACAAAAATAATCGAACAACCAATCTTTAGTCGTCGTCGATAACAAGCATATTAGTTGTATACGATTAAGCCCTGGCAGGAAAATGTATAGCGCATCAGGTACACCTATACATGAGATGTTAACTATACGTCTCATGCATAAATACTGAGAATGTCATGCTGCCAATGTCAGACTGAGCACTGAACATCATTGATTGGGATAATGTCGGATTGATTTAATATTTTGGCAAAAATAAATTATATGGCCCTTCGAACGAATAGTATGACATCGGATGATAGCGATGCATGATCGCCACCCGCTCTCATCTGATATTTAGGTCTCGTTTAAGATTGACAGCGTCCGTCCCACCTAAATCTATGCTGCTGGACACGCGTCAGGGGGTGGTGGGCTAAATCTGTCCGCTGTTGCTCATCTGGCTGCACTAATTATTTAATCGTTGTTGAACCTGAGCTTGACGCAATGACGGGGTGGGCAGTGCAGTTGTTTGCTCGAAATTTGGCTCGGATGCCAGCACGGACGAAGTGTTCTATCCCCGCAAAATACAAAAAGGGTCTTTCATCGCCAGTGTCAAGATGGGGCCAGCATGCGCCAACACGCCAGCAGCGGCCCGTGACGGCATCGGCCCAGTCGGTTCACCGAAGGCACCGGGCATAGGATCATCGAGAGTGCTGTATACCGATGTGGTGACGAAAAGCCAGGACAAGTAAGCAGGTGCTGCGCGATGCAGTAGACATTAGGAGCACTGGTGGAAAACGGTGGGAATTGCCGTGGCATCATGATATCTCATAGCATTACCATACATGATTACATGATACCGGCCGCATTGGCAAAAAACAAAACCTTAACCAAGCCGTTGTGTCATCACATTCAGTCATTCGTGTCCGGTCATCAATCATAGGGACATTTTACGATTTTTACTATCGTCGTCGTCGTCGACGACGACGACGACGACCCTGCTGACACTCGGTCATGGCCTTGTACCCTGGAATAGGCATATATTTGAAACAATCACTTAACTCACGTATATTGCATTGTCATCCTGACAACGCGAAGAAATATAGCTTCACCCCATGCCAAGTCCACGTTAAAGTAATGCGCCTGCGACAATTGTTGCTGTTGTAACTTCTCGTTCTCCTCCTCACATTCTGATGTCGAACGGCTTTCGCGGTTTTAAAACAGTCAGAGTTGCCTGCTTGCCTGACTGCCTAGTAGGTATAATCTATATGAACTATAATCATTCCAAGTGCGCCACCCGGTCAATGGCAGTTTGTATTGCCCATCACGTTGCTGGCCGAGTTGCGGGAGACCGCTCATTCTTCGCGGGGTAACGCTGCATTGCCGGCAATCGAAGCCGTCTAGACGCATATTCGCATTGTGTGATATGATATACGCATCCGAGCGTATGCTTGCCCTTCAAATATCGAAGTACTTCCTTATCAATGCTCGACCACGCCTCACCTTGACTGATTGATCGACGTCTGTGCAACAATAGACACACCATCAGCGCTGGTATTGTCTGCGCCTGAGCACTTAGCTAGGTCCACCTATTTGGTGGACCTATCGATCGATCTATCGATCCGTTTGTGTCTGCTAGTTGCTGCTACTGCACTGGGCATCTCGGCTCGAATCTCTCGCGCGCATTTGATGACGGCTGGGTGGGCTAACTCGCTCGCGAACGTCAAGTGGCGAGCTACTCGATTCGTCTATGGTCGCCATGGCCGGCCCTAATCGTGGTCACAGTTTGGTGCCGTCTTTGATGGCCGCCGGGTGTAGCTATTATACATATATATAAATATATATATATATATATATATATATATATATATATATCGGAGGCGCCGGACGGCATGTTGACCATCGCATCCGTGTATGTTATTAGTCGTGCACATCCCATCTATTAAAACATACATCTCTGTCACACTTTCAATTTGAATGGTTTGGTCATGGTACGTATGGCCGGCCTGCACTATCATCACTATTACCACTTGTTTACTAGTACTAAAGGGCAAATCGTCCAGTGTCCAAAGAATCCGTGGTCTCTTTTTGTCCTCCGCATCCTCTATCGAACAGCGGTAGTATGTTGCCACTTACATATACCTATATATATATATATATCTTGTTTTTTATGGTGTGGAGTCGCTCAAGCCCTGTTCGTTCCCTGTTCCTCTTCAAGCTGCGGATCGTCTTCTACCCGTAGACGTAACTAAGGTTGGCGCAGTAAAAAGCAGTGTTGTTCATTGATTACGTAAGGCCCAACGGCGGGTCACTCTTTCTCTCTCTCGCTCTCTCTCTCTCTCTGTGTTTTCTCGACACTCAACGCCGACAGTCACCTAGAGTCATACGGCCCCCTCTCGATCTCTCGCTTCCGCAGTGTCAGCCATCTCAATGAGCTGAGTGTGACTCATTGAGGATTGATCATCACGACGGCCACGTCCGCGAGGGGCTAGGCGCGCAGTGCGCTATGTCTCTCTAGGTTGACAACCAGTTCGACACTGGAGGACGACAGACAACACAAGCAACCAGCGAAAGCCTCATTGGTTTACGGGAAGGGATTGGGCGGTGGCGGCAAGATGCCGCTTAATAGTAGGAGGCACTCCACGAATCCAGTAGAGAACATGGCCCTCCTCGCCTTTATTATACTGTTAGAGTTACAATAAGTGACGCCGCATTAAGTCGTAGGGGTGTACGCTTGTACGTTTGTCTCTTTCAGCTCTTCCTGGTCACGGTGATAGTATTAGTCGTAGTCGTAATAAAAACATAGATATACTGATGACGGCATCTCATCGCAGCAGCAGCTGCAACAACAAGAACAACAGTGTCTATACGTTCTCGGGTGTAGTGCGAACGCGCGAGTGTAGAGCCTCCATTGGCAGTGTTTCCCAATTGATCCTCGGGCAGACTCACAGAGGCACGCTCAGAGACACCCCAAGCCGACTGTCGACATACGGACACACTCGGCTGGTGGAGCGTGGACGGCATCATTCGCATGCACCAGACCTACAAACTTTGACGGCATCCTGCGGATGGATGCTCAACGAGTTTGGAAGAATCAAGCAAACACACAGCGCCTCCCAGTCTGCTCGCGTAGGGCCACCTTTGTTTAGTTCAACACGGAAACCGTCGAAGGAACGCGACTCGAATCGAAACACGTATTGAACGAGCAAACGAAAGTCAAGACAGATAGTTGAACCTCTGCAATCGATAATAGCTGCCGGCATCATATCAAGTATCGTTAAGAAGTTTGTGGGGAAAATCCTCCCTGCGCTGGCGCGCGAGTGTGATTGCTGCTAGTGGTAGTGGTGGAGTTGCTGCTGCTGCTGCTGCTACTGCCGTTGTCGCTGGCAGACAAACCGAAGCGCATCGATTCTGCTGTCGGCGTTTCGTTCGCGTTTGAGTTTGGCTGTCTCTCGCTATCTGCTAAGGTCTCCTGGTGGGGATGTACCCAGAGATGTTTTTCCTCGTAAGAACAACAAAGCGATCAAGGAGACGAACAAACGATGCCCGCTCGTAACAGCAGTGCGAGCGCTCTCTCAACTCAAATGCACTACTGGATACCCGGTGGGCTTGGAGAGTGTAAAGAACTCGTGAAACTTTCGGCCCGACGAGACACAATCAACTGCGTGTGATGTTCTCGCGGAGCGTTCGACTCGTCAGGTTCAGTGTTACGGTTCGGAGGAAAACAGATCTGCGGCCAATCGAAGTGGCTCGCCTCTAAATACCCCTACACTGACATGTAATGATATGTACCGTCGTTGATACGTGAGGGTGAGTTGTTGGTTTGTTGCACCGATGTTTATGTGCTTATTTGCCAGAAATAATGTGAAGGGGGGTGGGGGTGGTCATTAGAGAGGGTATCACGATTGTCGAAATTGTGTAGTTACTAATTGTCCACATCCAAAAACAACATGGTGCAGGTTCACGAAAGTGCTGTCGAAAGACTGGGATAAAATGTGTGTGCTAAACTCGGCGACAGACTCGGCAATAGCTTAGTAAGTTACCCAAACAATATCTGGTGAATCAACGCGCAGTAAGCCACACACAAGTTCGCTATTATTGTTGTTGTTATTATTATTATTATTGTTATCATTATCCATAGTAGCGTTCATAACTCGATACGAGTTGAGGTCGCAGAGCCATTCTATCTTACCTATTTCCCGTATATATAGTTTTTGGCACCAGATACAAAGATTGTTCATGTACGAATTTCATTTCCAATGAAAATAAGAAAAATTCTGTGAAGTGCTCCCCTTGGCTTGCGGTCGCCTGTACAGCAGGGAACGTGAGGTGGTTCTAAATTTTATTATGTGTACATTTAATTCTATTTTCGTGCAGTTCAGCATCTTACCAGAATTTTCTTCGTCATTAAGAATCTATTGGTTTGCATAGCTTACCATATGATCAACGCGGTTATTTTTCGAGGAGGTGGCCACCATCGACGCTATTTGGAAGTCGGTGAAGAGACCGGTAGGTCCTTCGTTGACATCACTGATACCAAGGGCAACTTGTAAGCCTTCTTACCTCGCATCTTTTACATGGCATACACGAATGAATACCTTTCTATAACGGCGACAGCTGGGTCAGTTAGTGACGTGGTCTTCGAAAATCGCAGAGTGATTTATAATCGGAAATGCAGACCAATACGTTGGGCGCCTTTCTTGGTTTAGTTTACGGGTGGTGTCAACGTTATATTTTTCAGCTTTGTGACGCTCTTGACTATAGCTCTTCCAGGTGACATTCAGCCACCCAAGCACGTATGTCTTGATTCTACTAGGCAATAATACTAGTAATAATAATAATGATGACAATTGCTTTGGATAGGCCAGCTCCTGAGAATGCGTTCCCAGTTGAACAAGATCGGTCAGACGGAAGTCTAAAATCAAATTTACCCGACAGCTATGATAGGCGTGTGTCCGACAAAATGCTGTGTTCCGACTACTTCTGAATCGACCGCAATGACTTTGCGTTCGAGCGACATAGCAACTCTAACAGAGCGATATTTAGCTTGACCAAAATGGACGTATTTTAATACCATCCCTCGAAACCCTCCACTCCCTTAAGCCTCGATCGTAATAGCGATACTTACACTCATCGGCCAGTACATCTGTCCGCATCTGGAGTCAGAAATGACATATTCTCACCGTCATGCACTGCCCGGTACTGTCTCTGTATTTCGATATCTCCAACATCCATTTCACCTTGTTACTTGCGTGCGCGCGCGCGCGCGCACGCTTGCGAAATACGCGCGCCGTAGCGTAGCGTCACAGTGGAGACATCGCAGTGCGAACTGCAAAGCAGCATCTGTGTCATCGCATCAAGAGTGTCGCAAATCGCGACGGCGCCCCGTTAGCTCGCCCCCCGGCCCCGATCCTCTTCACCTGATGACGACGATGTTATTGTCGTCGGCGTTCACTATTAGCGACCTCTCTGCGGGATAGCTGTTGGTTGTGTTCGTTAGCGCGACACCGCATAGGGTGTACCTGCTGAAAAGGCTCTGTCCAGTCGGGCCGAGCCTCACCACCGCCAAGGCGGCCAATGACAGGAGAAGCGGGATAGTTAGGGGTCCGCTGTCACCGGTGCCGCACGTCCAGCCGCAGAAAGTGCATACAACGTCTGCCTGGCTCGGTCTTGTGTGCCTGTGTGGTCAACATCGCGGAGTCGGCCGAAGATGCCGGCTGCAGAAACAGACGGTGGCGATGCAGCTACTACTGCTGCCGTTGCCGCTGCTCGTAGAGATAACGATGATGAGGAAACTTTGATGATTCGGCTGCAGAAGAGGCAGATTCCGCAATCATTCGATCATGTTTACTGTCTCCGAAAGGCAGGCAGCAAGGTACTACTACTGATCGACGACGAAGTGAACGATCGCGCCGAGTAGAACGGACGGACGGACCTCTCAAGCGGGAGATGCAGGGAAGGGTTGAAACGCGTTGCGCGTACCAGTGACGACGGTGGTGGTACGAAAGGCGACAGACTTCCAACAAACTCGCGTGTAGTTAGCCATCATTGGCAACAACTATCGTATCTATGAGCATGTGCACTTATCGAAGCGTCCCATCTATATCAGATCACATCACACACACTTCGTTCAGAGCTATAAAAGTACGAAAATCAAACCGCAGGTGAAATTCAACCGATCAACAGATTGATGAACGAATTCTGACAAAGTGCTGACGGACAAACACGACAGAGGTAGGCGACCGAGGCGGGGGGATAGATATGTCAACGTGCGCACGCGCTAACGGCCTCCGACCAAATAGCTAGTTTGTATCCTGTGAACGGCTGTATCCTGTGATTTCTCTGCCTCTCGTGTCGTTCTCTGTTGAACATTCACACAGAAACGCCGGCCGCGTGACTGAGCCACTCACGTTGGCGGTTACAGAAGGCAAGCACAAAAAAAAAGCAGCAGGAGCTCTTTTTCTTTTCTGATATGGAAAACGTATCATCATCAACATCATCATCGTCAAGCCCATGCAAAAGTCGTCCACTCTCTATGCGTTCCGTTGAGTCGAGTCGAGTCGACCGGCTGGCGATTGCGTCGCTCAGCTGTCGCCGAGCAGTGGCTCGATCGATTGTAGCACGCTTGTTATCGCTATTGTCTCGTGGCAGGTGTGTTCTAACTGCTTCATTTCGGCTACTAGGATCAGGCGTCGCCTATATACTGAGGGCATAAGCAAGCTGAGCGAACGGGGGGGGGGATATCCGCCGACTGCGCGAAACTGCCGGGACGAAGGCGCACAGCGAATTGAAAGTCCGCTTATATTATACTGCTATCGTAGAACAAACTGTTATAGTAGAACGCAGCGGTGGCTGCATTGGTAATTGTATGCGTGCGTGTGCACACCCGATACCCGCCCGCATTTCTACGTTCTTCACACTTGCGCTGCTCAAACGCTTTTATTCTGTAGCGGAATTACTGTTGTGGCGCACATCTAGGTATCAGTCTATCTCGAGGTTTGTCCCGGGGGGGGGGCATAATCGTTGATTTTTGTTACAGCCATTATGGCTTTCACCGGATTTCACCCAGGCGTCATCCCCACAAATATATTATATCCAACTTATAACCTCATACGCCACTGCTGAACAGGCTACTTTGCCGTTCAATGCGTTCGACTTCACGCTTGGGACGAGTATGTCCGTTCGTGCGGGGGGCGTTCGGACGTCTCGGCCTGGAAGCCAGAAGGCTAACAAGCAAGCTTCGTGTAAAAACTAATACAATACAACAATCTCTGTTCGCCGCTGGCAGTACGCTGTCACAGCACCTACATCCTGTGCATAAAAGAAACAGCGAGAGAGAGAGAGAGAGAGAGAGAGTAAAGCTCATTTCTGTAAAACGTCTGGTTGTTCTGGGCTGGAGGAACTGAATAGGGTTCGTTTCGCAAACAATTTGTTTGAGCAGTGTGAGACGAATGTCTTACACGCCGAATGCGTCTAACAGTGCACGAGTTGCCGGAGGAATACGAAATAGCATAGTAGTATCAAGTGGTCCGGACAGAAACCACCCCCAACGTGTCCCGTGTAGATACGTCGACACATGGATATGCCGCTGTCGCCTCAGTCTTGACGGCGCCGGCCGGCGCATATCCGTGCCCAGGAAAGAGGTAGAACTGATATCATACGTTCTTGAGTATCTCTCTACTTCAGAAGCCGATATATATATATATATATTATGGCGTACTGTATATGGCGTACAAGACCACGGTGTTCAATAGGACACGTTCGAGATAGCATCCCGACGAATCGACTAGCCATCCATCGGAAATGAGTGGAATACACGGTATTATTATGTTCATAATCGTCATCGTTGCAACGATATTACGATGATGATGATGATCAAAGTCGGCAACCCGACCGCAACTACTAACACCACATTGGTGATTAGCCGCAGCGGTGATGTCTCCTCTCGCCATGGCACGAGGCTGCCAATGAGAGTCGCTTGCTTACCAATGTCTTCCCCCGTCTCGATACTGCAGAGTACTGCCCACACCTCCACTCAGCTGCTACAGTTGCGACGGTTGACCGGTAGACCGATCGCGTGCGTGGGTGAGCGATGCCAGCGGCTGATCGCTGTGCGTGGTCCAGGCGACGTTGTTCAGTAAAGGCCAGCAAGGTGTTCGCTAAATGTTTTCGCTGCTTGTTCGCCCAACGTCAACGCTTCGCGCTTGCATCGTTGTCACCTGGTGGCAAGTCCCCCCCCCCCCTACATGGCAGCGTTGATTGAAACGCGCTGAAGCTTTTGCCGCCCGCTAGGGGAGTGCCGCATGGCTTGAGAAATTCTGTCTGTGTCGGTGCGGTCGATGGAGCCTATTCATTCGGCCGCATTCAACGAAGCCGAAATTGAGGAAGATTGAGCAATTCTGGATCGAGCCAAGCCGTCGACATCTATCCACTGCTCGTTGCGATGTTGTTTGGCGGCGCGGAGGAGGCCTGGCTGTGGTGATGGTGCTCTGGCCGCATGTTGCTTGCTTAATTCTTATGCTGATTTCGTGTTGATTCGTGTATGTGTGAGTGCGTATGGTTAGTAAAAGTGTATCTCTATGCGAGTGTGTCTGTGGGCGTGTGCGCTTCGTGGATGTACCAGCAGAATGTATATGGTATAAGTACCTACTCAATATGAGTGATGAAATCAAGAAGGTTGGTAGTGCACGTCTATGCGTACTAGATACAATAGATATGATCAGCTTGTGAAACTCGGCAAGCGAATGCGTGACAGCTGTTTTATAATCAGTGGAATACGATGGAGTGCTGGCGGTTGTTGTTGTTGTTCTATGTAGTGAGTGATTTATGAGTATGCCGTACACATCAAAAAGGCAGAGAAAAGGGAATAAAAGTAGCTATTTGTGAACGTGGAGGCTTTGAAAAAGTCAAGTGCGAGACGAAAGTTACGGGGTGTCTTCGTAATGGTGTTATTATGAAGGCTGCTTGGGGCGGGGGGGGGGGGGAGAACCATGAATAGGTCCGGGTGAAGGGATTCCATATAAAACAAAGGAAACATACTCGTAATAAGCAACAAGACGAGCGGCTGAATCGACTAATGGCCGAGTCCTGTCCAACGAGCTCAACGTTCGGTGAGTTTCACAGTGGAGGCCAAACTCTGCCAAATGCCGAACGAGGACATTCCGTGGTCACATGAAGTTAAGATACGATGATGACGTTGATCGTAGCAGATGATGGTAGCGGCGGAGTAAGCTAACTTCCTTTCATTGAATTCACTACATGTACTCATTGTGTTGGCTAGCCAAGGATGTGTGCCTCTTGAAATACCTGTGTCTTGAAACTACAATCACCGTGCATCAACTTTCTATGCAGCCCGTCAACGAGTTAATGTTTCTGACAGAAAAGTCTCCAGCATTTATTCAGCGCAGAGCAATGGAGCAATGAAGTGTGTGCGCGCACGACAGCCACAACAATACGTGCTGGACTGCTGGGATCAGGCGAAGACTGCTGAGGCGTATGAGGGAGCTCACAGCTGCGGGCGCTCAGAGACCCCCCCCAACATTATATTTCAAGTAGACAGGAAATGCAATCGCGACACGATGCACCCGTTTTTCCGTGCGAAGCTACCTAATTACCAATAATGTTGAGAGGCGAGCGAGGGCTGTTCCTGTGCGTGTGGCAATCGCTTTTCATCCTTGTTCTCTGCGCGCGATAGGCGCATTCATCAATTCGCGTCAGGCTTCGTCATATCACTCGCTATTGTTTGTTGTTGCTGTTTCGTCTCTTGCTTTGTTGTCGATTGCAATTTGCTGTCGTATCCGATCGTGTGATTCTGGTGCGCGCAATTCTTGTCCAATTCGCTGCTTCGAAGAGAGCCTCAAGAGGCAAGAGTGAATAATTAGAACGAACATTTATTCACAGAAACATTTAATAGTAAGGATGTTGTTATAAATCAAGCTTGCTTTTTTTTTTTAACTAACCAACTTCCTCTTTGTAATGAATGAAAAAAAACATACTTAGATAACGATAAGCATTTTTGACTAAGCGCATTTGAGGAGATTGTCATATGAATAGAAACTTCGTGTGTGCAGTAATTTGAGCTTTGTAATCAATATTAGGTATTATTATTATGATTATTAAACTAATATTGATAATAACAATAATAATAACAATTGAAGGATTTCTAAAAATAACAACATTGAATAAAGCACTTGCTGAAGCTTTATGGATACTCTAATCATCTGTTCCTCGGAGAAGCGCTCATCAGGGTGTGGCATGTTGGACTGCAACGAGATGTACATTCAAACACGAAACACTGCCTCTTGACAACTATATTCGAGCTGTCGGTTTCGAAATACATTGAAGCAAACGTGTGAGGGTTTCTGCCGAATGAAGTGGTTCCGTTCGTATCGTGCTGAAAGATATCACGCTACGATTGGTTATACAGACGACTGCCGTTTAACGTGAGATGATAATCCGCTGTACGACGTAACTGGCTCATAACCAATTTGAAAGGTCAAATGTAGACACTTGTGGCAGGGCCCATGGTGGCTGCCGGGGAAAACGCGGTTTGAAACAACTTAAAGTCAACCGCACGACCTGCTGTAGTCCACACCGAAATGAAGGTGACGATGGCGGACGCGCCAGCCGAACTGTATCACTTCACTGATTAAGAATTGGGTGTGTCGCACTATAACACAGCATTTCATGCATTGAATCATCATCATCGGCGTTGTCATCAACAATTGCGAACAAATAACTGCTAACGTAGTTCGATCAAATTCGTCGTTGAAACTAGAATACACAAGGATAGCTAGCTAGATTGTCAAAGGACGATGCTACCGGAGTGTGCAGCGTATTTTACCGAGTGTGACCACAATTTGATGAGTCCACACATACGTTGCGTGTGTGAAAGACCCACAATCGTTCCGATTAAGTTGTCCCTGTACACGGGTACTAGTCGTCAACTGATCGAGCTTTACCGAGAACCAACTTTTTCAAAGACTCCCGCTAAGTCTCCCGCTAAGATAAGTAGTGTTGTTTCGCAAGATGTCTCAACTCGGCGTGGTCGATATAGACCACTTTTTTGTAATTTCTAATATGGCATATACTATGGAAATCGACAGCAAACACACCCCGCCGAGTTTCGCGTGTTGCCGTTCGCGGTAAAGTACAATCTCGTCTTGCGCAACGCGCACAGAAGATCGAGCGATCGCAGCGGCAGCTTTGTCGTGCAAGTACTTGTTGTTTTTTTTGCAATATGCTAAAATACATAGGCGTAATCATTTTTCTCGTTTGATCCACTGATCCGGTGTTCATGCAGCAAGCCTCACAATCGTACACGACATAAACCAAAGAGTGACGCTTTCCGACGTGAATGTCGGTTGTTACCGTCTCGCTTTCGATAGTATTCGAGGACGACTTGTTGAACAAATCATCCAGCGTGCCTTCTCCGTTACTATTTGCATCAGCGAATCACGTTTAACCAACACACGAATATAACGTGAACATGCGCACACTATGCGTGTGTGTGAATATTTTTGTCGTACTGGCGATCTGGCGATAGTGGTGGCATACTTTGCGAGTTTGTTCTACAAACGTGGTCATTGGTAACTTCGCTGGCTTGTGGCGTCTGTCAGCTGGACGTGTTCGAAGGAACTATGTCCGACACTTATTCGACATTTACAGAAAATGCTGAACGGATCACTGCGAATGAAAGGGCAGCGTATGAGCCGCGATATTCGTATGGTGGAAAGGCATATCGGTATCAGTAACAGGGTCAATATTGGACCGCCTTCAACGTCGCTACGTCTCATAGCAAGTGGGGGGTGGGGGGGCGCTTGTATCAAAAAATCGATACGACAATGAATTTGTGAAATTAAAGTAAAAACATCTGTTTATTTCACTCCCGTGGTCGCAAACAAAAGGCAGAAATATGCGATACGGACCTGATTTTACGACATTTCCTCTGACATAGTTTACAATATCGCTAGTTTCTCTGCATTATGCAACGTTTGATGGCATTCCCGAACGGGTTCGTCCGACGGAGTTCCGCCAGCGCTGCGGCGGGGCGGGTTGATTGCATTCAGCGGGCACGGTGGCCGCGTCGGGCAGATATCGTCTACCGACCTCTACGGTCTGGTGTGCACTTCGGTGTATTTCGCTGCTCTTGCGATGTGTGTCAACGAACTGAGAGAATAGTGTCCCCGACGGGGATATCCTATTCTTCTTGTTTATTATTCATTTTTGGTCTTCGTACAAAAAAGAAAACAGAACACTGTACTGGTAGAGTTACGGATGTACGATAGATGGATCGGACGACGTACACCGTGGTGTCATTTGTTTGGTCAGTGTGTTATAGGAAGACAAACTCAAGAAGACCGAAGATCCTGTTTTCGGTGTTATTGTTGTTGTCAAGTTGTGACCAACATGCGCTCGCTATCATGTCTCATTGTTCTATATATATATATATATATAATCTCGGGTAGAAATCTCTCCGGCGTATTTCGCGATAGAAACGGAAATGAGGGCGACCGCGCGTACATATTTGTAAATCAACTACTGCTATCGCTATGGGTTTATGCACAGATGGAAATTGCAGATCGCCTACAATTAATGTTTATTTTTATGTTCCCTAATTGCCCACTCTTGTGGAGCAGAACATTTTATAATGCCACTTATCACATATCAGATAGTAGCTTTGCCTCGTAAGCGTATTAAAGTATCTCTGTCGTTTTCATAAATCAAAGCTGTGCTACATGGGTAATACGCCCATGGCGGGATCATGGTGCAGGAGTTGGAATCTCGATCGCGAACATGCTGACCTGTCGAGTTATCACCAAAAATCGAGCCGATTGAGTGCAATATATATATATACATGTAGGAGTTGTCGGCCACTACTGGACGGGGTGTGACGTCCAGGGCCATGCCGGCAATCGCCAGAACATCGAATCAGCTGAGGGTCAGCTGTCTATCAAAAGTGGTCAGGTAACTAATCGCTCCGCTGGATTGGGCGGCATCCAGTCACGACGAACATTGGAGTCTAACCAAGTGAGAAGCGTCGCGATGTCGGGACCCCTAATACATGCATCGCAGCGTGCGATTACAATTGGTGTCAGAGACGCGAAGATCCATTGCTTGCCGTAAGTCAGAAACGCGAAAAATAAATTAACTTATAACGCACAAATAGTTGGTTGCGTAGATTCAAAGCAATCTGAGAAAGACATTTAAAATTAAACAAAAAACATATATATATAATATAGATGAACTTCTATTATTGGCAATCAGTTGCGTTCCGCTTCGCGGTCGCGGCCGTCGTCGCTCTGCCATTCGCACTGCAAATCAGTAAATGGATGAATGAGTGAATACATTTATTAAGCTTAATTCGCTCCAGCCCTAAGCAACTGACGAGCTCCTCATTCGAATCCTAGATGGCGCCATTTCTGGCGTCTGGCCATAGCGGAGGCCAAACGATCACAATTGTCACCTTCACTTGCCGCCACCGTCCCCTCGTCGAGTCGACTGACACTTCGTCGATTTTCGGCTGGTCGTCACAGCTTCTGCACCACGCCGCCGCATCGAAGCAAATTTCTGACAATGGCCGAACGACCAACAAGACGTTGCACCCGCTATCCCGTCGTTAGTTTGTGGACAGGGGGGGGGGGGGGCAGGTTTGGGTGGTTGGTCAGGAGAGTGTAGTCTGCGTTACCCTGGGCGTTGGGTCGCCTTAGCTAGCAAGTCGGTCCGACGTTGCTAGCCGATTCAGATGCTGATGCTGCTGCTGCTCTTCATGCTACTACTAAGATTGGCGGCGTTCAGTAAATACGTTTCGTTTGTTAGCCATGCCATCCGTTGAAACCCTGCTAAAGCTGCCGTTGGTGGTGCCTCCTGCGGGCGGCGTTTCGTGCGGCTGCCACTGGCGCAGGCCCTGCGGCCGTGCCTCTGCCGCGAACGTCGTCACCGCGGCCACCATCACTGCCGTCTTTCACGAGCACTCCCGCGAGACAAAAAAAAAGTAGGAGCCGACAGTGGCAGCTGCAGCGACCTTGAAACGGCAGCAGCAGCCGCAGCAGTAGCAGGGGCAACTGCAGCACCAGCGAGGCGTGGAGCGCCGACTGCCGCCACAACCGCCACTGGCACGGGCCGTCCGCAGAAGTCTCCGCAGAAGTCGCTACAACTTCGCCGCGGATCCACTGCACGATTGACGCAGTGGTTAGGCAGCGTAGTGCGTGTAGCAGCACTGCCTGTGCGACGTCTGCGGCGGTTCCCGCTGTTGGTGGTGGTGGTGGTGGTCGGGCTCCCGAAGTGCGATGCAGCTTCTCGCCGCTGGCGTCATTCGTCGCCAGCGCCTCATTCCCGTCCATTGTGGGGAGGTTGTGCACTTCGAAAGAGACGTTCGAATGGGCAGCTGCCGTCGCGCTGGTGAATACGGCTGACCAGTTGTACCTGCCACTATAATAGCTTGGTTCATTCGGGCGCACGAAACAGACGAATCCCCACAAAAACGTCGGCGACTCGGTATGTGGACAATTTGATGATGGGAATGAATGCCCGCCAC
Source organism: Stratiolaelaps scimitus (assembly GCA_019614645.1). Classification (NCBI taxonomy): domain Eukaryota; kingdom Metazoa; phylum Arthropoda; class Arachnida; order Mesostigmata; family Laelapidae; genus Stratiolaelaps; species Stratiolaelaps scimitus. Next base: position 15,390,906 of record JABWDB010000003.1, on the reverse strand, counting down.
GTAACGATGCTGCGATATGTAATAGATGTATAGGTAGATATATAGATAAGTGGTGACGACGAATAGCGAACGGACAGTGGACGAGGCGAAAATAAGCCAACAACGGCTGGCAGCTACTGAAACTGCTGATGGGGGCCACTGCGGTTGGGACCCTTTTGTGCTCTTTCTTAATCTATGCTTTATCGCCCAATGGCGCAAACGGACAAGCAATTCCTCCTCGTCTGATATAACCGGGATTGCTATTGGGTCCTTTTGCTGCGCTGGTGCTAAGCAGGCTTGTTTGTTGTTTGTTCGGTTTTTCTTTCGTCGGCTGCGATTGGGAACGTCCCACGAACCGCCTGTCCCGCGCACCAGCGCCTGTTGTTTTCGCACGGTGGGAGAAGATGATGTACATGGGAGGCGTCTGTGTGGGAGTACGTGTTGATTTTTGCTTCTGGGAAACAGCGCGACAGCAGTAATATATGGGTATTTATTGAATTAATTCCCGATTTGTGCGATTGATCTCTGCCGGCGATCATATTGCGAAATGTTCTGTATGGATAAGTAGAATCGCTCGCAATTGTTACCTTGGATCGCTCGTCTCCTGGCCAAACGGAAATTCTTAGGAAACAGCACATGAATTCATATTAGAATAAATAAATAGAAACCGGGCCGAGCAGTTAGTCGAAGGCGAGAGCCAACTATACTAATAAGTAAACTAAGTATTATTGTATTAGTCATCTGGGAGTCGCACAGCCCAAGCGGGTCAGCAGATACGACGGCAATTGCTATGTAAGCGCTGGCCGGCTAACGTTGTTCACATGGAATAATTAGTAAGCTATGAAGTCACATGGAATAGTCTATTGTTCTATACAACTGATTCCGACGTTTGAATATCAATTAAGAAAGATGATAATATAGCTAAGTTGAGACTAATTTGCTGTTAAACCGATTTCGAAACTCCTGTCCTTGTCGAATACGTTATATTTAGGATAATCATGTGGCATTCAACATCAATGTGAAGGCGATTGAATAATGACGAATTACATGAATATTGAATACCTGATAGCTGAAACAGGTTGCTTTCTAATGAAAGACTCTTGCGCCCCTGCACTGTATTATAGGACTGGGTGACCTGAACGCTATTTAAACTAATTTCAGTTATTTTACACTCTGGACGTAAATGCTATATATATATATATATATATATATAAATATATATATATATATATATATATACATATATATATATATATATATATATATATATATATATATATATATATATATATATATAAATATAATAGGTGAATGAGTAGAAATATTTAAATATGTGGCACGAGACGGCTGAAAGCGGCGTTCCACAGGGTAAAATCATTTTCGTCAGCTTTATGTAGTAATCACTGGCAATCATTCGCGCGGACGTATGCCAAACTTTATGGCACCTTCTAATTTGACAGTACGTCGTGAGCGAGTAGCGAAAAGAGAGGAAGAAAGCGTGGCTGAAACAGCGTACACAAGTCTTACCTGACGAGTGACTCCACTCAGTGAAAGTATTCAATATGGGTTTAGTCTTGGATAGGGATAGAAAGAATCACCGTTCAGATGAGACGCTACAGACAGTCGCCTGCAGCTGGCTAGATATGCTAGTGAAGTCAACGGGCCATCTGGATGTCAACATCTCCACCACCGGCTAAGAGTCAGTGTCCGCGTTGAGATAATTGCTTCGTGCGAGCAAAGCTGTTCTTCAATGGGCGACACTGAATATTCGATGACTTAACCTTGGCGTGTTGGGGGTGCTCTGTGATGATATTCCATGGGAATGTCATAGTTCAATGATGATTTTGAAGTATTTTTGTCATACAAGGTATCTTCTTTCCACACGATGTGAGTTGGCATTTTCTTCAATATCTAAACATTAGCTTACCGACATTCATGCACGCAATAGAGCAGCTTGCTACTTTTAAAGCAGAACACATCAACATTAAAACACGAAGCAGGCACTACGTGGATATGTATGTTAAGACTAGGGGCACGGTACACGCGTTGACGCTTGCCTTAAGAGGAATAGTATTTCTTGAAAATGTATTGACCATTTGAGCCTCAGGTTTTTTAATCTAGAGCTAATTATTAATCGTCCTTGCTCGGTCACGCGCTAATTGCAAGGTCGGGTTTGGTGGTCGCTTCAGTACACCGATGCGTGTATATTGCAACGCACTTGGATGGATTCGTACTGAGAGCATATTGATAATAATAAATTATTACTTCAGTCCCTTGCTTTTCTATCGTACCGCATTTATTTTTGCTGGAGCTCTTGAGGGGCTCGTTGGGGTTTGGGCGCGGTTAAAATTTCACGTTTTTCTACCACGTTGTCATGTCACACAATATTCACTGCGCACGAGCTCCCATATATATATATATATTTATATAATATACATATATATATACGTATGCACATCATGGATGTCACTTCATTTTTCGAATTCAGCGTCGGCGGCTTCACCGAGTTCTCGGAATGAAGGCACCGCGTCAACGGCACGTTTCGGCCGTAAGCGCTCCCTCCCCCGATGTTTTTTTCCATACTTCGTACGGTTTGTCGCCATAGTCCAACCACTTTGTCAGGAACGAATCGGCCCTGCCCGCGTCGGGTTTTGCGTCGTTCGAGTGAACTCCTTCGATCGTCTGGCCGAACTGCGCCCCCAATAGTGGTCGTATAGCTCGCACGCGGCAGCGTGGCAGGTCGGACGACGTTCGTCATTGACGACGTTGTCGCATCAATTTTTTTTGGCACTCACTTTCGTTATCTTAGCTGAACAGACGGGCTTCGTTTGATCGCTTGGGGTCAGATCATTTGTCCACACTCACAGAGACATTGGCCGCGTTCATTGTCGTTGGCAAGCAGACGTCGGGAGAGGGACGGTTTGCCCGCGCGGCCGCTCGATCGCCGTCGACAACGATCGCCAATCAAGCGAAAGAGAGCGTTGTGCTCGTTGGTGGCTGTTGCGACGGTGGTCTTCTGCAAATTCAAGGGAAGATTATTGTTAAGCTGTCGTCATGCCGGCGGCGGCGGCGGCGGCTGCGGTGTGCCGTTAGCATGACATTATTCACGCACGCTTATACATACAATACAATGTGCGCGCACACACACGTCTCGGCTGATAGCGAATCCAGCCAACCGAACGTGGCCAACGCACCTGAATGGTACAGAGCCAAGGAGTGAAGTCACGGGACGGGAGGCCACGTCGAAGTGGCTTTCGTCAACTGCACAAGACCAGCCATCATCCCACCCTCCCCTTTATAATGTTCTCGTTGGTCCAGGTGATACACAAGTGATATTCTATGGGCACATTCGATTTTCATTTCGACGACGATGATGGCGACGACGACGACAACGATCGTATGTACTACGGGCCAGTGGGTATTGTGTGACGCTGAAGACCTCCTACATGATGATGTGGGCTTTTCTCGTTACGCTTTACACGCACAACCGCCCGTACGGCCGCCCGCTATCGCCGCCGTCGAATATGGCACGGACCGCCTTTACGATAGATAGGTTCCGATAGCACAAGCCCCCACCCTTTGTCCACGTGCGACGTACGCCAGCCATACACGTTCGTCAATACCGTCAGCAGCAGCAGCAGCGGCAACGGAGACGTTGCCTAGCATAATCTATGCAGGGATATTCGACGCCGCACACACGGCGAGCATACGAACACTTAGTTCCATTGACAATCGATCGATGCCAATGTGCGGATTGTGACGGTGCTGATTGCGCCTTTGGATCGATGCCCACTGGTATTGGTGTGGGCAGCGGTGCGTCGTGATTCGATGGCGATAGGCAATGTCGGGGGTCACGTCCGGTGACGTGGCGTGCATCCGTGTGTGCCCCCCTTGAAATCGGAGGGGACACGCAGGTTCGATCCACCAACCGTTGCGCATTTGCATTTAGGGGTCCGTATTAGGAAGTAATGCAAAAAGCAATTCTGTCCACGTTACATGTTGGCTGTGAGTCAGATCGACAACATTGAAGGCGGCGTCGCGGCGTAATGTTGATAACGGTTCCACTGTCGATATTCACGTCGTACAACCACTTTCTGCAGTGGTGGTTTCTGTTGGCGGCCGGTGGAGGCGGTGAAGGCGATTGCTGCGTCGTGGGCGGGTTATGCCCGCTGACCGACAGGCCATCAATGGTGCCGGTCATTGCAACGTGTACTACGACTGCAGTTGGCGGTCAACTCGCGTAGGCAGTATGTCCCGGTATCTTGACCCATGTGGTACCACAGCACTACGCTTGATGAAATCTTATAATCCTATCCCCATAAAATGTCTACGTAACAGAAAACGCCTACCTAATTGATGTGCGTCGTGGAGATGGTAAAAACGAGTCCAGTGCGTACACATGATTGATTAATTGAATGCATTCATAGAAAGTAATATGCCATCAGTTAAGCTTGAACTAATTTTATACGAATCAGGCCGAATCGATCGAGTTTCGAACTGATGACCAACACTGACATTATAGTAAAACCCTCTAGAGAAATGTTCTCGAAACGCATCATACCATTTTCACTGACATCCGTTTGTCGAAGGTGGGCCGCCAGATGAAGGAAATACAGGGGGCGTGACATATGTCACACAACGGCGTTCATCATAAGCACAACAATACTCACAATATTAACAACAAGTGAACAATCAATTCGCTCTGTGTAGGACACGATGCTGCGTGCGACTGTACCTTCCATGCATCAACCAGCTTTGTGTATTGCACGAACGTGCACGGTTTGTATAAATAAACCGTTTGAGTGTGCGCGGTGTCCCTCGTTGCGTGACAGCTCTGCGGGTTGTGCGCGATCTGGACACACAATGGCGTGGCGTCACGAACTCAATGACAAGGGGACATGAACAGCGATGTTGTCACCGAATACCAGAAATGTTGTGTTGGATGTGTTACTCACTCTGTCGAGTGAAGCTAAGGAAGAGCCCCTGTGCCTTTTAGCTTGGCGCAGAATCTTCATGCGTTGCTCACGAGTAAAGGAAAATCCGCCAGGAATGGCTTGACAGATAAGGAAGGTTGATATTCACACTGTTTTTACTTGGCCAGATATACGGCGCGTTGCCTTTAGTGTTCGGGAGCCCACTGGATACTGATGCAAACATTAAGTAGAAACTTGACCAGGAGGGGCCGCTTGACAACCATGCGAAATATGTGAAATCGTCTCGGGCCCCGGAAATCCCTTCTCTCTGTCATACGGTCAAGCTGGTAGTACGCATCGTACATGTTGACAGGAGTTAGCTGTAAATACGAATCAAATGGCACTACTTGCCGAGCATAATCTTGTCAGGAAACAGTCGTCGGTTTCTTAAATAGACCGGTGCTGCCTCCTCTTTGGGGCCCTTCCGTTGTAGGATGCCTCTCAAATGCCGCAGGTGAGCCAAATCTGTAGTCGTTTTAGACCATGGGAAAACCTTCCCGTCCCCGTTGTCATATGCCGAGACTTCCAGTTTGTTTCACGAGGACATTTTACGAGGACCACACCTGGAATAAATTTGGGTTTTTGTTTACTATCAGGCGAAACTGGCATTCCTAGTGAACTCTTAAAATTGACATCTTTCGTTCGATTTTGCACTTGGTCAACATTCTTTCGATCAGGCTCCTTTCCGGTTAAATTGAAGCATGCCTGTATAGCCTCGCTGTTCAAGGACAAAGGCGAACAACAGAGATTTTCCTGCAATTCGCAGCCGATTTTACTGGTGGACTACCCATTTGGCTCCGAAAATATATCCATCAAATTCGCCATGGCCCATTTATGGCAAGAAGTGGTGAACTCGCTCGAGAACAATCTCTCATGTATCACCACGCCGATTATACAGCGTTTGTGTTGTGTATTCGGCGTTAAACTCTCGAATTAGGCATTCAAAAAGCGATCGATAAGGTCGAAAGCATTGTAGAAACCTTTGGGAGGTTTGGCCTAGTTGTGAATTCTAACAAAAAGAAAATCTGACGTCCTTTTGCACACCTCAACGTGCAGCTCGAGTGGAGTCGATACAGCTCTGTGGTGAGAATCCCGGTGGCTATTGCAACAAAATATCATGGCCTTACGATACGTGAAACATTTCAATGGCATGATAACTTGGAAATTTTGATGATCAACTGTAATCGCCACCATAAGACGTCTCAGGGTGTGGATATCTCTAGTTAAGTACCTTCTCTCTATCTGCAATATGCTGCTGATTACGCTACTGAGTTACGGGATCTTGAGCTGGGGCAGCGGCTACAAGGTTATAAATTCGTAGGTATGAGGTTATTCAGAACGCTGGCCTTTGGGTAGTCTTTGGAAAAACCCACAGCGACACTGTCGCGAACATCTATCACAAGTATAACATCCTTCTCATCAGTAACTTATGTCTGGTCTGCACTGCGCTTCCACCTTTCAAGATGGTTAAGGAAATATCTCTTCGGAAATTTCCTTCCCAAGAACGACTCGTCGTGATACCGAATTCTTGAGACCTTGGCTCGTTAAACAGTCGTCCCGCCATGCTCGTGCTCATTATTTACCAGTTGTGTGGGTCTCCCCTCATTGGAGTGTCAGGCAATTCAGTTCAGCTACCATCCTCGTTCGGGAAGCAAAGAAAAAATGCTGTGAATAATAATTTTCTACAACGGTATACAGAATACCTATTATATATTCTGTGACATACGCCCCCCCGGGTATGAGGTGACCTACTATAACTATGCTGTTTTGATGATTTTACCTTATTTTTTAACGTGAACTTAAGCATTGCAAGATTACAGTTCCATTAGTAAACTGCAATGTGAATGAATGATTTCTTCCACGTGAGTCACTGGACTAGACGCACTAGCTGGTCGGCTGATTGACTGGCTGATCCATTTACATATGTGCAATGGGCTAGCTAGACACTCGGCGGCATTTAGTCCCCACGCCTGCCCATCCGCTCAATACCTGTATATCATTCTGGGATCACGATGGCATCATCACGCAGCCGGGAGGCTGGAATAATATTATCCGAATTTCAATTCAACGGTATCGCATCCAGTCGACCTGCTTTGCGCATTTCGATAGCCCGCAAATACTCTTTCATTCGGGCAGTCCTCCACGGCAAGCCATCGAGTCAATCACTCATCAATGTGTTGAATGTTGCTGGCTCGGCGAGTGCCAATACACCAAGGCAGCCAAACGGCAAGCCAAAGCCTTACCTTCAGCAGTCGTTTATACCACCTGTGAGGGTAGACATATGTTGTATAATGAAGATCTGCACGTACGACATGCGTGAATTGAACACCTGCTCGTACGCGAACATGATCGTTCGTTTGTTCACAAGTCGTCGGCCTGAAGCTGCGCCACGTATCTATCGAAGCGCGGCGTGTGCATATTCTCGATTATCAATATAATGTTATTGCTCTGTCATTGTGGTAATCATCACAGCAGTAATAAGCACGTCAGCGCGAGAAATCAATACATGCGTGTGTATATAATGCACATTGACAAATTCGGCGCCCATACGGCTGTTTTCCATTTCACCATCTCAGATACTGCGCTTGATAGTGATAGGTAGTAGGCGCTACGCGCGAGACCCGTCCACGGTGGTGCATGCAGTTCGGCTTGCCGGCTTCGCTCAATTCGACGGACGGACGGCCTGGCTGTTAGTGAATGCTGGTAAGCGTCGGCGGACAGTGGCGAGCCGCGGTGGTTTGGTGGCAGCAATTTATAATAGATAACAACAGAAGCGAAAGAAGCGTTGCCGCCATAGGGACACAACGAGATGAAAAAATAGACAAGGCCAAGAAAAACCAGCCGCCACTACCACTGCAACAGTAGCAGCAGCAGCAGCAGCAGCAGCAGCAGCAGCAACAACAACAACAACAAGAGCTGCGAATCAATACTAGCGAGCCGTGTTGTGAAATACCTACGACATCACGCGCCTGTGTTCTGACACGTTCCGATCGTGTAACGGTAGCGGTGATGCCAAGAGACGGAGGGGGAGCCCGGCAAACGAAGCCACCGCAACGGCGAGCAGCATCGCTAGACGTTTGTGAGATTGATTCCAATCGATCGATCGATCGAGTGATTCCGGTTGGCCGGCGATGATTCGGTGAGTCGGCGTAAACACGGGCGAACTGGCTGTCGACGGCGACGACTGGAATAAACGATACGGACAGCGGCAGCAGTAACCGTTTGCTAAAACATAAACAGATAAATGAAGGTGAAGTGAGCGAGTGGAGCCGGCGAACGTTGAAACTACTGGCGCGGCGCAGAAGCCGTTGATAGATCAAGTTGTGGTTTTCATATGCTACTAGTTCGGCCAGCGGTAACAAGTTTAACCTCGATAATGTGGGGTGGGGGGGTGGATTATTTCTTGTGGTGATGGGACGATCGAAGGGATTATAAAGGCCAATTGATGATGATAATGACAGTGATACTATTAACAATAATAATAATAATAATTAATAATTAATATATTAATGATAAGAGTGCTAGGCCTCTTAGCGTCAACGTGACGTACGCGCACACCATTGTCACGTAAATAAGCCTACGTTCAATGATCCTTCTGAGATTACCAATAAAGTGGATGCAACAACAGACGCCTAACATGTATGCACTTCTGGAAGAGAACGCCTGGGATTGCGGATTGGCTATATTCGAGGGGGGAGACCCGGGCTTATGCAGTTACTCAGTTGGCAAGACGAGTGGCCCTGGATCTGCTGTGTTTGAGATTGCATAATGCATGGTCGTTCAATCAGCAGCAATCAGCTCCGCACAATATCCGCCGGTACCTTGCTGATACGTAATCAATGATACAGTGAAGTAGCTACTTGTCGGTATTGATCGAAATAAAAATACTCTACGAGCAAAGTAGTAGTATTTACTTTCAACCGTCGTGACACAATGTCGGTTTATTGGGTCTGTGTCGATTTTGTCAATAGTCGGTAAGAATTGATTGACAACGAGTGTGCTGATTGCTTTTTTGTCAACTATAGCCGTTCCCCGTTCGAAAAAGTTCGGCCACGTGTTTTTTTTTACAGGGGTGCTGAGCTGCGTCCGCGTTTAGATCAAGATTGATTTCAAGAGACAGCTGTAAACGGCGGGAGGGCGAGGAAGGGCAGATTCGAAATGAATTTAGAGCTCTTATGTACACGGAGTTTGCAGTACTTGGGTAGCAATTTCGCTTTTTGGACCAATTTTGCTCGATCGGCCAAAAACGATTGGATATAGTGTATTTTAATATTTTAAATTCTGAGCCATGCAATTAACTACCAGTGAACTGTTGTGTGGATTCATGCACATGTCACACTTGCAAGCTATGTACTAGCCGGCGTATCTAGATACAATTACTTCGGTATAAGTAACTATATGAATAGGTTCTTAGATTTGCTATATTCGAATAATCAAATTTTATATATATATATATATATTAATTTCCATTCATATAATTAATCCTATTGAATATACCTAAATAATAATAATCTATACAATATGTCTGTTTACTTCACACTCGTCACCATTTATATCATACCACTAGGGCACACACACATACATTATACGGGTTATCTAATTTGTCATTTATTGTCCTCTGCGATTTTGTTTTTATTCACATTTCCTTTTGCAGATTTCTCCAGGAACCTCCATAGATCCATCCGTGTGAAAGCGGTTTGACCGAACTCAACTCTGGATCATCGTGGCCAAGTCGTTACCACCTCGAAGAGGTCAACGGTCAACATGAGACAGCTGCGATGGTGGTGTTGTTCATCGTTCAACCTGCAAGGGCTGCTGTTGGCAATATTAACCGTAGGAATGGCATTGTGCAGTAGTCCTGCTGCAGCTAGCCAAATCAAAATTCTACCTTACGGCAAGGTGCGGCCCACTTATCGAGTGCAATGCCTATTGGAGATACCGAATGACGTTACCCTCGACCAGCTGGGCAATATGACCGTCGTGTGGCGCGACGCCGAAGGTCACGCGATCGCCGAGAGTCCGGTTAGCGTCGCTCCGGACGAGCCGTATATCGGGGCGGAGATGACGGTGCAGTACGCCGGTGCATCGGCCCAGTTCAGCTGTGCGTTCAAGCGGCCCGGAGGCAGCGCATTAATGGGCCTACAGTTCAGTGATATCTACGTGTATGCCCGATCGGAAAAATGTGAATCCGATCTAGCCTACTGTGATCCAGGCAAGCGGGTGTGCCGTCAAGCGAAATGTGTCTGCCAGCAGGGTGAGCACTTATTCGACGGGGCACAATGTGTACCCGGCTATACGGAACCACTGCCGTGTCCAGCCGTCTCATTGAAAGACGGCGATCAATGTAGTGGCGCCCTTCGAAAGATTGCCAAACGCAAGCCGTACACTCAGTGTCGGCAGCGTAAAAATCGAACTCTGCTCGAGCGAGTCAAACTTCTGGTGCCGACGATTCGTCCGAGAACGGAGGATTTCAGCCACTGTCCATGCAAGGGAGCTACGGCAGGCAATATCATTGAAATCAACGGCGTCGAATACTGCCAAGACGTCGAGCAGGTGATGTGTTGTGTGCCGTTGTCGCTATTGACGGACAGTCATGACTTCTCGCTCGTCTGGTTCACTCTGATATCGATATCGATATTTATCGGTCTCGTGCTGATTGCTGCGTTCGTCCTCATGGTGTGCAAGTCGCGCCAGCAACTTCAGGCTCAACATCGGGCGCAATTGCGCGCCATAGCCCTGCAGCAACAACACAGCGACGAGGCTCATTTTACGATTTATGACCCCCGAGTGCACCAAAGCGTCTCGGTAGCGTCGGATAAACCGCCCGCGTACCACGAAGTCGTTCGTAGAGAAGCGAGCACACCACCCCCCGCATACAATATGGCGGTGGCTAACCTAAACGGCATTTCGCCAATTGTCACTGCAGCCACAACGACAGCAACAGGCACAGTTACGCCGACTGCAGCCACAACAACAGCAACGACGGCGACTACAGCAACACGCCCACCTAGTTCTACGCCACCAGCGCCGCCAACGCCACCCCGGACGGAATCAGTGCGACCTGCAACACCCATCCAACGATCATCGGAGGCCAAGTCGAGCCACGAGAACAAGACGGATGCGTAGAGCTAGCGATCGAATGAATGAATGGATTGATTGATGTGGCTCTATCTAAGCTATCGAGTCGCTGATCGTTCAATATTTAAGCACAATTGATTATTATTATTATTTCTTTTTTTTATTTTTTTTATTGTTATTATTACGATTCATATTATTGCTGCTAGAGCAGTAATAATTAATCTTGTTGATAACACTGCTATCGAATTTGATTGATATGTCTAGGTATCCTAGTAATTAAATTTCTCTTTGTATTCACATATTCGGATGCCACCTACGGCCGTCGTAGCCAATTAGTCGTAAAGAAACGAATGATCTATCGATTTAGGTCAGGCGACAGTGCTGCCGCTGTAGCTACAGTTCTTGTGGAATCGCACGAGTTTTCTTGAATGGAGGTGTCGTGGACACGGCCATGTTTAGTGCCACACCACAGCGGGCAGTGCAGAACTAAGTAGAAAACAGGCTGCTTCTACTACGAGCACTAGAACCAGATATTATGATTACTCCCTTGTTGGTTGGACGATATGAACAGCTAGAATATTGGGGGGGGCGGGCCGAGGCGGGATAAAGAGGACGGGACTCGACGTTAGAGCTGCAAACAACACATATCAGAACGTTGTGGTCGCGAGCAGGATGAGAGGAAACACCGAAGCGAGTTGGGGACTGAGGCGTATTTCACCGGATCACGGGGTCGGCATCAGTCACAAACTGTGCTCATGTGCTGAACATATTCCAAACACGAACGTGCATGCTGCCGAACTTCTGGAGTTGAACTCCAAGAGGCGGGGCGAGACGAGGCGAATTGGTGGAGCAAGACAGCGTGCGGGTGGCACGGCGCAGCGTGACCTGTGACGACAGAATGTCAAATGCGACACTTGGCGTTCACTACTGCTGCTGCTTGTGGTGGTGGTGCTGCTGCTGCTCGTTGTACCGGGAGACCGATCAACGAAGGTGCTGTGAACGTCCCTGGGCGTCGTCCAGAAAACGTAATAGCCCAAGCTGGCGAGTAAGCGAACTTCATCCTGAACGTCATTGTGTGCTTGGTCGCACACAGCTGAAGAATGGAAAAGAAAATCAGAATCGCGCCGCAGAAGTGCTCAACATTGATTGGAGCACAACGATAATAAAGCGCGATGGCACTGGGGGGCGCGCTGAGGTGGCTCGCAGCAGGCAGAGAAGAACATAAAAAAATGGGGGACATTTTGTAACAACGATGATCACCGAGCATATACCTACATGGGCACAAAGCGACTATAATAGCGCAACATCAAGTGTCACGCTTCTTACTCGGTTGAGCAGGCCGCGGACCAGGCGGCCACACTGTTTCCATGTGCGCGGATCCGTAGCAGATAGTGAACCAGACTGGCAGACGCGTAGCAACGACCTAACAAAAAACATTGCCACTATACTGCGACAGGCGGTGACGCCTTGTCGAATCGAGCCAGCGTTTTTCTTCCTCGTCGCGTTTTTGCGGCCGGGTTGCTGCTGTGGAGGTCGTGCGCGAGGAGACTTTTTAAAGAGGACGACCAAGCGCCGAGAAAATATTCCCTTTCGACGGCGCCAACTTGTTCAGTCAGTGAGTTGAAGATCGATGAGTAAATCAGCATGCATGTCTGCTGTTCGCCCGTGGCCTATGTGTGGCTGCTCGTGGCGGAGAATCTTCTGCCGTGGAGACCTGTTCGTTAAGCGAGCATCGTAGCTGAAAAAGGAAACGTAGACAAACGAGGGATGACGAAGCGGTGACCAGGGGAATAGAGTGGAAGAAGATCGGCCGTGACACCGCCCCTCATGGTCGGCAGCGACGGGAAAAGGCTGCGAAGAATTGCTCTGCCCGTATCGTGATGTTGGCTGTGTGTTTACCGATGGAAAAGATCGTTGCTGCCAGCGCTACGGCTGTTGCTTCGTATCGACCCGAGAAGGTGGGACGGCCAACAGGTCTGGTTGAACTGGAAAGGCAAATTGTACAGCGGCTATTCCTTTATGAATATAGTTGGCACGTCAAGGGCGATCCACGGCGCTCACCACGGGATATTGGGGGGGACACCTCCCTGCCTACAGCCAAATATATTATGTGGTAGCCTTGAGTTTTGAGTTTGGCAGATACAAGATTGCTGCACTTCATTGGAACAGTTATGACTCTGTAAAAAGCAGACGCTAGAATGACGTGTCTGCGGGTGTGGTCATGCATTTGCTATTAACTAAGTTGCTGGATGCGAAGGATGCTGGATGCAATTAGCTAATGGTTCATAGCGAGTTATCGGACTTCAAGCGGATAATACCTACGGTAATAAGTAATGCTATTCATTCTATCTTAATTGTTATGCAATGCCTTTGACGATGTGTTGGTGGTGTCGGTAATATGGTCTTCATTTTGTTTTGTCTGATAAAAGCTACCGAGAACCTGGTACGGCGAATAATCAATGAGTCAAATGACAGCACCTCCAATCCTGTACAATAATGTATTGTAAATACAGCGTTGAAAGTCAAAAGGCGTTGTCCAATTGTTGTCAAATTAACACTAGTTAATTTGAAGATCGCACGTGCAGCAGCGAGGATCGTTGTCAAGATGAGATAACCACGAAGCCGGCTTCAATTTCGTTCAACTGCTGCTAACAATGGTTGGACACAGTGAGATCGAAGCGTCGACACACCGATTATGTACGTTACCTATTTAAAGCGAAGCTGATTGTACGTAAGGTGAATGGCGACAGCTGATTTTGAACAGGCAAAAAAATCCTCAGCCTTAACCCAAAAATTCCGGATTGATTGACGAGTGTGACTTCTCCAATTTAAGGTAGAGAGTACAGTTTCTCCTCATCCAATGGACAAATAAAAAAAAACAGACCGCGTCGAATATGTTATAATCTAGTGAAAGCAATGGACGAACCACATGAGTAGATCAAGTGAGGGGCCTACTCAATCAATTGAGACCACTTTAGTTAAGACGCGTAAAATGATACGCAGCAACGCCGGATACTATACCACCTGCTCACCACTGCCCGCTGTTCTCATGTAATATATATGTATATAGTACTATAATGAAACGCGATTTCTACAATTTCTAATAAACTGTGATACCAGTGATAATTAAGCGATGTTGTCAATTTGCTACGGACCTTATAGGTAGACAGATAGTTTAGGATAGAGCAGGTCCACTAGATCAGTAACATTCATAGCCGTTATATTGAATTTGCCCTGTCCGCTCCTGGTTAAGCAGTGTCTGGAAAATTAGTGGACGTAGTAGTCAATGGTAAAGTAAAGCACGTTTTCATGAAGTGACGTGGAAGAACAGTCTCTCGTTGATAATCGTCTTAAAAACCTTAAGAAAATGGTTCCGAGTACCTGCCACGGAACACGAGGCTCTACACTAGCTAGACTGAGCCTAGGTTAGAGCTAAGGTAAACATGGCTTACTTTGTGCTCGTACTGTGTTCTTTATTTGATTTATTACAGACACAAGGTGCGGTATCGTATAGCATCTACATAGCGCTTATTTCATATGTATAGCTTCTAATATACAAGGTTTTCAATAACAGGCGATCTGCTCAAATTGCTTCTGCATTGGCCTTAGATTTTGAGTCTATCTGACACTCATAACAGATCACTTCAATGTTCAACTTCAACCCAAACTCACAATATAGGTTTGTAGGCACTCTGGTTTATAAATGTGTGTGACTATTTAATTTTGTACGTTTCAAGCTTTTGCACCTATATGCGATGAATTTTGTATTTGCACTTTGTTGTAACGTGTTACAAATGTTGTCACGTTCGTTAGAGCCCTCATGGGTTTCCATGATAGTCTAACAAATATAAGAGGCTTATGCCAAGAAAACACTAGAAACGAAAGGGTGTATTTGTTACGTCAGATTGTAGTTCTTGCCCGATGTTTAATATGGTGCAAATAAAAAAATCTTCAAAGCCCAATTTGTTGAACAAACTTAATAATAAGTCGAGATCCTGTTTCGCCCAATATTTGTTGATAACGAGGCGTGATGAAGATTGCTTTGCATCACTAGACGTTGTTAGGCTCTTCGGAGCTCTTCAACGAGATCAGAAAATGATTCCACAAACCACGGCGCGGAGGCTTTCACCTTATCGCGAACCTTTAAAGAAAGCAAGGAAACGTCTTTTTTTAGTGATCGCGAATCAAATTGACGCAGGCATTTTTCGTTTTGCTTTGCACGCTCCAAAATTCCGCAAGGTCCAAAAGTATTCAGAAGAAAATGTTCCAGCTTAGTTTGTGCTTTGCACAAACTAAACTCGAACACGTCGACATCCAACATTCATTTTTAGCATTTTTACATGCACGTTGTACATAGGTATAAATTGTAACCCTGTTCAAAAGCTTCTGTTAGCTTGCAGGGTTGGAATTAGAGCAAATGATACCTTAGTATCAGCTCCGACGGCCCTGCGGCCTCTGGCTGAAAAGAACTGGAGGCCGCAAGTTTGTGTCCCAGGAAATGACATGCCAATCACTCAGTATTACCGGTTAAATGAGAAAAAAATAGCAGAATAAATAACCGAGCCTTGGTCCTTGCTTCCAGAAGCGTCTTAACACCATCACACACAAATACGTGAATATTGCGCTTTGCTGAAGACACTTTCGTGGCGTTCTCGGGAATGGCGCTACCGGGAAATTGAGTAGCGCCGGCCGGGCACATTTTGGAGATTACTCGGCTCAGCTAAATACAGGACTACGGCATGTGGAGCCATTTGGTTCATATGTTTTTAGAGTAAGTTTATTTATTACGTTACCTGATTGCCTCCGTATCCAATAAACGCGTCAGCTGGAGGACACGCCGCGAGATCTGTGGCGCCGTCGCCAACCTGCAGAAGTTCAAAAAGATATATCACATTGAGGAAGGCCCCAACAGGTGAAAGGCGAGTTTTCTGCAAAATGCTTTTTCCGATAGACGAAGTGTGGGCCACTGGGAAACTCTAACGACTGAAGCTTGCTAAGTGGCTCTAACATGGGATGCACGAACAGTGGGGCCAATTATTTGCCCATAAGATTTTCAATAACCTTTTCCGTAAAGGTTTGCAGTTGGTTTAGAGTTGACGAGCAAACGAAATTTTATGAGAAGGGCGGAGAAGTTTGAATTTCAGATCTGTGTAGCACCTAGACACGGCTCACTGCTAGCTTCCAACCAGTACGTTTTGATTTTTTTACTTCTTCGATTACCGCACGTCCCAACTGGTGCATCCGTATCCAAAATGTATTAGCATTCGTTTCAGATTTCAAGCAAAGACATTGTGAATAGTAATAGAAGGTACATTCTATATATAATATATCGATCTGAACTCCACATGTACACAATACAACGAAAAAAAAGGCCGATTTGCGCCCCTTTCTTTTAAAACATTCAATGTACAAATTGCACAAATGTAATGCTAAGATGTAGGCGCGAACAACCGTAGAGACAAGAACATTTCCGGGAGAAACCCACCATGACAACGCGCTGGTATCCGAACTTTTTCTTGAGGAACTGGACTACGCGTGCTTTGCCATCCTGGTAACTGGTGGGTTGTTCCTCTTCGAATCCAGCATAACTACCGTCGAAGTAAAACTAAAAACGAAATAAAATCATCAACCGCGAGCACATCCTACAAATAAGAGTTTAAGCAGATGAACAGCCCTCAGATTGGACCGTGCTATCAAACATGCATTCTGAATACAATCTTTTAAAATAACCCTTGTACTAATGAAGAAGAGTCAATATCATTGCATATATGTCAAGAGGTAAACAATAGCGAACTCACTTACCTTCAGTCGATTAGCAAATATATTTTCATGAGGAATGGCGAGCTCTGTCGCAACTGACTCAATGATAGATTGAAATCCTCCAGAGACAAGATAAACGGCAGTTCCACGAGCCTGTAACTGGCCAACCAACTCCCTGCAATGAGGTTCCCCGTCGACACACACGCACATGCACCGAAATAGTACATTGTTGAACAGTCAGAATGCGAACAATTCTTTGAGAATGAAGCTAACAAAAGTACTCTTTATCTATAAGTCTAGCTTTTGACGCGTGTGACATCATTTCGAAAAACACGAAGATAATAATTAGCATCAATTATGTGCACCAACTAGCAGAAAGCAGATATACTTCGCCGCGTCCATCCGAATACACGGAGCAAATACTCAAAAGGAAAATTAACCCGCAAAACTGTGCACTATGTTGTTGAACGGAATAAGCTGAATTAACTACTATTATAAATAATTATTGTGAAATACACTAATATCTTCTTTTGTTTATTACACTATTGTCATCTATTTAGATCAATGATTGACTTCGCGAGTTCACGTAACACGTCTGGCTAAGTTAGCGTTTCGTAAAAACACACGCATGATGTTAACAAATGCGGTATGAACGAGTTCCTTCTTATTCAATGAATTCTTGCTAATATAGACTACTCACTCGATTCCTGGAGAGAGTCGCGGTGGGTTTTCCCGGATGAACGTAGCTAACATCCCAATATCCGGTTTGATCAGATCAAGACGTTTCTGCAGCGCCTCACGGAAGGTCATACCACCCTTCATCGCTTTTGCTGTACTAATGGGGGTATGCATAATACAACAAGTGTTATTAGTACATTTATTTCACAATATTTGGTTATTCACCAATAAATTATCCAAAATTGTTGTGAATAATTGTTGTGCAATAGTATAATTGTTGCTGGTATATATTTCGACTCATTCACCGTCCGGGTGTGAGGTGACTCATCGTAACTACGATGTTTTAATTATTTTTAACTTTTTTTTTAACGTGAACTTAATCATTGTGCAATTGCAGATCCGTCAGTAAACCGAAATGTGGATGAATAGAATAAGCAAAATTATCTGATAATTGAGTTCACGTCGAAAAAGGTAAAAATCATTAAAACATTGAAGTTACTGTCAGTCACCTCAGAATATATAATATTATATAGTATATTCTACCCTCTATACCATTTCTCAAAATTATTATTCACAACATTTTTCTCTTTACTTCGCGCATGGCAGTTAAGCTGAGTTTCCTGATGTTCATTATGAAGGGAGCCCCACACTACTGGCAAGCAAAATCATGGCGCGTAAACTCTTTAACGGCCCCAGGCTGTCATGACTTCGGCGTCACGTCGAGCCGTTCTTCTGGTAGCGGTGACGACTGGGCAGGATACGTTTGAAGGGGTACGTCCCTTAACCATTTTGAAAGCCAAAAGCTTATTAATGGAAAGGAGGTTATACTTGTTTTAGATGTCCGCGATAGAGTCCCTACAGTTTCTTCCAAAGACTGCTCTATCCATAACACATTTAGCCAAATGCAGCTTGTCAATTCATTATAAGGCGTTTCGTAGAGTGTAACCTCCAGACATGTCAACCCCGACAAATGGTTTCAATCCATACGACAATGAGCGTGAAACCAGTATACCGCAACAACGTTTCCGACCATATTGGCCCGCCATCAGATATATTCCTAAATCAAAAACTCCTGCTCTATATTTGACCATCTCCGGCGCTGCCACAGGACCAATTCATGGAGAATTACCATCCGGGTGCGTGAAACATCAACTAATGGCTATCCGTGATGACTGTTAGGTTGTCCATGCGTAAGGTGGCTCTCCTGTATAATTCACATTCGGCCTTCTTTCTTTTGGTTAAATAATCACTACGTTTAATAAATAAAGTGAATAAGAGAAAGGTCACGCCACGGCTCATCACCATGAGCTCGTATGTTCATCCGCTTTTCCTCTCGCTCACTTATCGGCGTCGGCGATTAAGTGTCACGCGATTATCGCCCCTAGATATACCTGCATTTGTAGAGTCTGGCATTCTGGATATGCGTGATATTGCTCGCTTGACTGGACAGTCTCATGTTACCAGATGACCACCAGCTCGCTGATAGACTACACTACGTCAAGCGTAAGATACCCGATATGTTGTTTGGACGCTTCGCTTTCTTTCTGAGATACCTGACTCCTCTACGTCTGGCGTACCACAATAGCCGACGCGGCCGGTGAAAAAAGGGCCGGGCCCAAAGCGACACCAACCGGTTCTACAATCGTTTTGGACCAATGTCTCAGGATGGATCTACCATACCAACATGGACAGACATATGTTGTATGTGCACAGGTGACGCGTGCGACATCTTGTGACAAGTTGTCTGTTGCTTAAAGCACAAGACTCATAGAAGTATTGGTGTTACCAAACCAGTGAGCTGGCACCGCCGAAACGAACTTAGTTCTTCTCCTCATAAGGAGGCAAGGGAACCTTTTGCATATATTACTATATATACTATACTCATATATATATATATTATATATATATATATATATTCGATATAATGATGATGAATGAAGTACGTACAGATCGGCGACTTCCTTTTCCCGTCCAGCAAAGCGTGCCAACTCGTCGATTGCTTCATCCATACACACCTGTGAAATAGTAAGAATATGAGAGAAACCAATAGATAGAGAAATGGTTTTAGCATCAGGCTTAGTATTTAACTACAACTGTTACACAAAACTAATTGAAACAACCGTGTTGTCTAATAAGGATCACGATCGTGACGAGAAGCTAAGCCGCGAAGTCCGTTGTCCATGATGCATTTTCCCCTTTAACCTCCACTTAAACAAAAATGCATCAATGCAAAGCTGCGCGATCATTGTTTATTGAACTTTGAGTTGTTTTAGGTCCGACTTGCTGGGTATTCATATGCCTAGCTACACGCGTTGGGATGATATATAGACGTACCGTAGAATCGACGTCGAAGCAAACACAGTCAGCGGCTCGCCACATAGCTCGCGTCTGAGCCTCGGTCAGCGATAAAGGCTGGGGTGATTGAGATGGTGACATCCTCTTGGCGGGCGCCGCTGAATATCTGGGAAGAGCGATTATCGAGGGCTGCAATACAATCCGGTCCATAAAATCGGTCACTTTCGCTCCAGTTTTCGCTGCAGAATGTTGTGTTTGCAACACGTATCATGCTTTGCGAATCGTTAGCACTCAATTAGAAGGGAGGCTTGTCAAAGGTCGTTCATTACTAATTGCATCTCAAAAAACCTACTACCAACGTCTTTCTTAAATATGACGAACGTATCGTAGCAAATAATGGAGGCTATTTTCGTGTGTCCCCGGAGTTACTTTATCAGCGTAGCGTTACCCGGAGTTACTCTATCAGCGTCTACACCGATCTAACGCATGTGCTACTGAGCTTTTTGTGCAATATCGAAACCACACCAGGAATGTAATATAATGATAAAATGCATTTCAGATATCGGACCGATTTGCGTATCCCTCACGTTGTAATTGCGCTCTTGAGAACACGCGGCCCACACTCGATGTGGGCCAGTTGCCCTTAGTCGAGAACAAGTTTCTACCAATTCTAGACGAGTTTTTCGACTCTCTGTCAGAGGGTGCGACGTGAAATGGGGCAGCCCGGAAAGTATTGGTGGAATAGGAGAGCTCATTTATGCATTAATGCTCGTTCAGCCTTCACGCTAGAGTACCTGCCACATCGACGTATCCGGAACTGCTCTACCTGGTCATACAATTGTAAGACCCTTGTGAAATTAAACACAGGTGAGAGAATTCAACAAGGGCAATCTACACAATAAATCCTATCCTCTTTCGATGCAGACGGGGGTGGCACTAAGCAGTCCAACGTGACCATATCGACTACACGAGATTATGTTTGGCTTAATTAAGTGAATAGCGGAATCTTCGACAGGGCTGTTAATTAGTTCATGTACAATAATATAATATAATATCGATGAAGTTATTTAGACTTTCATATAATATCCATAATGTTTTGTTCTAATTTACTCCCCTGATTTTTTCCCCACCAACCGTTGATTGACCACACACACACACAAAACCAAAGCTATTGATTCTCGTGAGTAACTAATGGAGTAAACTAAGACAGTTACGTACTTGCTTAAGCCAAGTGTTCCCCGCGCACGTGTCTTCAACGAGTGCTCATAACAGTTTCTGGGAGTTGATCAACATTGATCCCTGAATCAAATACTTTCCGAGGTCCAAATTGAGGTCATAACACCTTAATGGTCGAAGACAAATCTAAAATTCTAATTGAATGGAATAGTGGAAAGTGCAATATATTTCGGCAATAACTTGTTACAGGCCTAACATGTCATGCCGGTCTTTGATCCACCCAGTGCAGAATCATTGCAAGAAATATTGGAGATGACGAGCTTTCGATTGAAGTCTATCCCACGAAATGATTCACTTACCATGACAGCAGAATAATTGATACACGAATGAGCCAACGGTAAATCCTTCGCCTCTTATGAATCCCGCCAATACAGCCACACTCACGACTAGGGGAGGAGTTCCACTTGGAATATCGTCACTTGAAACAATTCGATTTCCACCTTGCTAGAGCATCTGTGTTCAACCGAAAGTCTGTTCGGCGTCTTCGGTATTGCAGTAACGCCGAGCGGTGAAGGTGAGTTCGCACAAGACTTTCGACAAACCATTCACATGGCGAATTTGGAGAGGACGACTAATATGGTACGTCCAGGCGCGTCCATGTCCACGTCGCTGCTGAGACCACACTGACAGAACTGGTCACCCAGCAGCACTTGAAGCTTAGCAAGAGGTTGTCTAGCCGATCAGGTTTCTCGGGGGACGTCGCAGCCCGCTGTTATCTATTATTCACATAATCTTATCATCGTCATCGTTCCATTTCGCATGATGAACAGTGGTAATCGCGCAAAAATCAACCAGGCTGACGGCGAGCATCTTGCGGGAGCCGCCTGTACACGCGGAGAATTTGAGCGACTTATTCTACCTGTTCAACTCGCACCAGACAAGGAGTGGTTGACACTCGTTTGTTGCCTTCCAACTCGATCAACTTCGTAATTGCGATCGACTCATCGTGGACATTACGGCTGCTTCGGAGCTTATATTCACCTTCGATTTGGAATAATTGCAAGAAGTTCGGTAGCATGGAGGTTTACTCGTATCGATACAAGTGAATCGAATTAAGCGGACACGACCAAAGATGCACGATCGTCATTGTCATAATTTCTCTATTTATCTATTGATGATCAACAGACGATTATGTTGTGTACCTGTGGCTCGTTGAGCCAGTCTGTCTCGAGCAGTGTATCCCTGTCGAAGATCTACCGCAGTGTTGGGTGGGCTTCCGGATATTTTCGAGCGCGTGTGTATCTGTGTGTAGCTATGGCTAGCGATATAATTGGGTGGAAACGAAGCAGTTGACGGTGGAAATTTTCTTGAGCTAGATGGAACAGTCGGCATAGTGTGTATGCTCGAATTAACATTTATCATTTAATTTGCCTTATCGGTGCTATCTACCAGCTTGAGAGTGTACCTGCGCGCGCTTCTCATAGCTAGTCGTCTAGATTTCTATTAACAATAATAATAACAACAACAAAGCGCATCCTCACTATTAAAGCTACCAGTCAGATTAGATTTTCTAGTCTGGCTGATTTACCGTTGGTGATAAAGGTAACATCCGCGCTATTAAACACGAATTTCACAGTGTGTTCCAAAAAAAAGCACATCTATCGCATATGCGGCAAGAGGACCCATATCGAATAGGTCATGGGTCCAACTTCTGTGTGGTTGCCCTTAAATCGTCTACACCAGCTGATATTCCATACCGGAAATAGTCGAACTAATCAAATTATTGAACGGCTTTTACAAACGCTGCCACTATTGTCAATGATTGTCAGTGGTTTGGTGCATTACACCAGTCTGATGACCAGTTAATTAGCTGTGGCATTTTAAGTCAAATATTTGAAATTTCCCTCAGATTCACAAAACACATGCAGGACCACAACAAAGCGAAGATGATTTACCGGCTGGTTTCACTAACAGCTAAATTCGACCTTTATAATACAATTTGCTAAATTAGGCCCAACATCACAGCTGGCTCACCTTAGCGCTTGCAGTTGCACAACCTGTGCCACATCGCCCATAACTAGATGCCAGCACCACTTTACGTAGGGTCAACCACACTCTATTACCTCTTCGTTAGGTGGCTATTATTAGCCCTTTGCCGAGACAGGTAGGTTTGCTGCAGCAATAGTTTTAGGTAGCAATAGCCTCCTCAACGAGAGAAATACTTACCGTTCACGAAGTGCTACTTTTTCCACTTGTTTATTTAGCGCACGAACTGGCCCAGTCACCAGAAGGTTGTAAGGCTCATTCTTCAGTCAAGTGTTGCCATCTTCACACTCCAAGGTAAATCCGATTCGAATGCAAAAGTTCCTCTTCAAGATTTTATAATCAGCAACCCCAAGGGATGCACATCGTTGGTTGCGTTGTTGTCTTTCGGTCGGCCCACAACGATGCACAGGCTCGCGAGAGTTTCCAGGAGAGAAGGCAGAATCTGGGCGGTAGCGGCTAGTAAGCAGCAGAGCAAGGTCTCGTCGTAGTCAGGGTCGTCAACATCATCACACCCAGAGTAGAGGAGAGAGCTGAGAGCTGATTCTCTCAACAAATAACGATCCGACGGGCCGAGACCAAGCCGTGGTGACAGACATCAGCCTCACAAGCTGTCAAACCCAAGATCGGGCAATAGTCCCGATGCCTGCATGGATATAGATACACACGGGAAGGACTAAATCATTTTTTTGCAATTGTGTATACTTCGAGTTACTTTTACGAACTGTATGCTATAGTTATTTGTTGTAAATCATCGTGTACATATTGGACCCCCAGCATAGTAATAATAATATCTGTATCAATAGTTATGCCAGTACAAGGCCGCATCGGTTCGCATGTGAACTGTGGGATCCGAACCGGAGACCCGGAGACCCCATTTCTTTACAGCGTCCAGGGTAGACATCAATATTCCACAGTAATGCTTCGCTTCTTAACGTAACGTTTTGAATTCGTGTGATGTTTTTGTTATTGTTGATGTTGACGATTATCAATGACAGTGTAACTTACGTCATTTGAAACCGAATTAAATTGATACTAATCTCATGTGAAGTCTAACACTCGTACCCATCTGACTGATTTATTATCATTACTGAGCAAATGACAGACGCCATTATCTCAATATTTAGCCAACGAAGCACATTTATCCATTGTCATCGATTATGGACACCCACGCTCAAGAACATTTTCATACCTGTATTAATAAGCTTCGTATCCCACCGGTCCCGCCGAAGCTGCCTGCACCTACCAATAGTCGTCCTGTTTCAATGATCTCGTTACATTTTCCCCCTTACCCCAACGTCAGGCAATCACTGCATTGCTCTCATCACCTCTCGTTACCTCGGTGCTGTCATCCATTACCCCGTTTCACCACTTGATTGCGTTGTTCCGTTGAAATAGATACCGCGTTCCCGCACGTCAGCCATCCAATTGAAGGCATTGCAGACATCCCCTTGCTTTGCAACCGTGCTCACCTATTACCCTGTTGAAATAGCCCCATTGCACTGAATCTGTGGTTTCAATGTAGAGTTGCATTGAATTTCTGATATGGTCGAACACACTTTTTGTCACCCCCATATATCGAGTGGGAAATACGTATATTTTGCATTGACCTTTGGCAGGCTATTTCGACGAATTTTGTAGAGGAAGCTTATTCGACTGTGTGACAGAAAGAAGGGGAACTCGGTTATTTGTCGAAAGTTCAATTCTGTGTCTATTGCATAGAGCTACAGAAGCTACTTGCGCGTTTACATGTTGTACCAACTCCCAATCGTTGCCGGAATAATCTGTGGGGAGGTCATATTTTGTCACATTGTTACACATTAAAATGATATTTTCCAAACAAGCCAGCTATTACTACTAGAAGAATCACCAAAATCGTTAAATTCGTTTTTGAAATTGCCGGCACATATGTACATAGACATACCAGCGTCATCAGCCTTTGAGTTAGGATTTGATCGTTATTATTATTATGAGCCTCTGTTTTCTACTGTTGCTTCTACTTTATTTTGATTCCGGAATTCACAACGACATTGTAGCAGATCAGTAGTTACATTTAAATAAATTCAAATTCAAACAAATGTTTATTGACGGAACTGCTATATACATGCGAACGAATAGCATCGAATACATCGAATATAAACGAATCGAATAGCATCGCGTAAGCATACGGATACCTAGCTATGATTCGTAAGGCTGTTAGTACGTTAGCGTCATAATAGTCCGTAGTCGGGCGGACTTTTGAAAGTGACCCTTAATGAACAGGTTCATTATTCGAGAGAACTATAAAATAGTACGGTGTAAGTATAAGAGCGAATACTCGAATGGGCCACCCTCAGCTCGTTGAATGGATTCTATTTTTAGGTGGAAGTTCAGAAGAACCAAACAGTTCCTCTTTCCATTTATATAAATATGGTAGCAGTTATTTTTTACGAATGGTACAATTACGACATTCACACAGCACACTACACGACGCACATCACCAACCATTCAGTTAGCGGTCGTTCGATCAGCTGTCCATTGTTTAAATATATAAGCTCATTGTCACCGAAATAAGGAAATATACCGGAGTTCCGTATCGATAGTATCGTTGTTTCACCGTGTAACGAAGTAGATTGGTTCGTAACTTCTATTTGCGTAAATTGAAGTTTTTGCACCCCTGGCACTACGTTCAAATTGTCTTATAGGTAGCGGCGAGTGGACTGCTTACAATATATATATATATATATATATCAATCAGGATTGGCCATTCGAACAGCGACACTTCGATGTTACATCCCGACGCGCAACATGCGGCCAAACGACGACGTCAATTATAATATATTTAACGTATGTTTTATAACGAGTGTGATTCTAACAGGGTTTTATTGGCCCACCAGAGGCCATGAAAAAATTCATTATTTTTGATGACCATAGGCTTACAATAATTGTAACTCATGCCTGCGATAATCAGTTTGCGAAAAAGAAATATATATATATATATATGTAACATAAAAAGTGTTCTGTAAAAGCCATTGTTTGAGCTTCAATCCGTCTCATAATGATTATAATTTTTACGTCTTGAAGATTTCGCTCAACATGCCTAATCTAATATAACTTCTTGGTAGCCAGTTCACCGAAGTTCCGAAAATAGAGTGAAATCTAAGGGATTATGTGAATCGCTCAGCGGCCCCATATCCGATGCATATACAAAAAAATCACTGCGTCGCCGTCTTCAAACGCAGGAATGCATCGTCGAAACATCAACCATGTTAATAACAGTTGCATTAATAGAACATTAGGTAAAAGGCAAATAGCTTAGAGAGGGGCTTGGTGTACTTTTGTTATCCTTAAACACAGGTAGCACCTGCTCGCGGCTATTAGTTACTACCCTGGGACTGGTCATACTTATAAGCGCTGGTTGTTGTCAAGCGCATCCTGGATGTGGCTTCTAACCAATCTCTATATAGGAATTTTGTCGTTCTTAAATTTACATGAATGCATGCTACAAACCGAAGTGCAAGCAAATCTCATCGCTCGAGCTAACACTAGAGAACTGAACGATGACCTCGAACACACAGTCCATATTGGGCATTAGAGCTGGGTACCTAGGTGCTCGAAACATTTGAAACAGGTTTACGTTCAGATGACGACGATATTCCTCGGGATTTTCCTGCTTCAGCAGTTAACCACAAAAACAGTACAAAGTACTCTCCGGTGTTCGTCCAACCAGATTGAATCAAAATTACCAAGGGTAGGTTGTCATTAGAGTGGTTAATCCGGGCACATCGTTCTCCGGGGAAGCTCGGTTCGGATAGAGTTTCCTTATGCCTGGATGGCCCTGGGACAGAAACCTCTAGCGAGCAGCCTGAACAGATGGCGACTCCTTGAACGGGCAGGGAAGCTCCTGCTGGCGCTAAACAAGAGTTGTACAGCGGATTGGGAAATAACCTATACCCGTTTCGGACGGGGAATTAAATAAGACACTATAGTTTTCACTACAGAGTGCCCTCTGTCGGTTGTGAATGAGTTCTGGAGGAAGCCCACATTATTTATATGATTATGATACTCTGCTCCACAGGCCCTCCATATGCATTTCCTCGTGTTAGCTTTAGGAACTCGTCACATAAACCATTTCCTTTTGTACTGGGACCCCGTGATCGACACACAGTTGGTACTTACCGTGTTTATTTCGAGATGATCGTGTTCTATGGTAACGATTATTTTGTTGACCTCCGAAAGCTAGGCTTTCATACTAATCATGATCCGACAAACCGGAAGCCTCCTTATATATAATAGTTCTCTCACCTTTTACTAAATGACTTCCTCTTTCCGGAGTGACTTCAGGTGTTCCGACTAATTATTCGCCCCCCTCTCTAAGATCATTCCATGGCTCGAAATGATGCCGCACGATGTTACACCTCAGTACTTCGTACAGCATGGCTCTCACCTGAATTGCGATTTAACTTTTCATATAGAAATGTTTGATGCTGGTCCGACCACAAGCAGTACGAAATGTTATCGCATTGAATAGCAGAACAGATTCTACAGCCTCTCACTATACGTATGACGATCGTATGATAGCTGATCAATGACTCAATTATAGGTATACCTGTTGTTGTGGATTAGTGTTAATATACCCTGCATGGGTTCATACGAGTAGAGTCATTGAGTTTCTAACTCGGGGGTGCAGCATGTAGCGCAGACAAGAGCCACCTTTCGGAGGGCAGAGGATCTAGAAAGTAATGCAACATAAAAGTGTATCTGTAGGCCAAGCTGCGTGCCTAAGCCACGTAGGAGTATGCCGACAAGCACGACTCATTAGTTACACATTAAGAAGCATAAAAGATAATAAGGTATATTTTCAATTTTATAATAATACAGTAAGGACGTACACGACAAATCTGAGAATATCCCATTAAAATCACAGGCGGATCTCGCTCTGCCTGTAATTTTAATGGGCTCGTTGCAGCCGAGGTCGCCATTGTTCCTGAAACAGAGGTCACATTGCCCCTTTGAGGTAACGTCAGAGGCTATTCTATTCGTTCCCATACCAATGTTCTTCGGATCCAAGTTTGTTTCGACATAGGGAACAGTTCGAAATCCACTCCGCACTCAGTGAAAGTGAATGACAGCACTATTAGCAACAAC
The DNA here is from genome assembly GCA_019614645.1 of Stratiolaelaps scimitus. Taxonomy (NCBI): domain Eukaryota; kingdom Metazoa; phylum Arthropoda; class Arachnida; order Mesostigmata; family Laelapidae; genus Stratiolaelaps; species Stratiolaelaps scimitus. Next base: position 15,362,797 of record JABWDB010000003.1, on the reverse strand, counting down.
ATCGACGGCTGGCGAGAGCTATAACATACACATTGTTGTCTAGCTGCTATAATGTTATGTTTCTCGTGGATATCTTACCACCTGTTTCTGCTCTCGCCGCAGCCCTTCTACCATTCCAGTAATCCTCTCTACTGAGGACGTTAAGATGTCCTATTGGGTGGGTGCGTCGTCGTAAACGATACCAAAGGCTCGACATCGTACACACACACACACATGGACATCTACTCGGCATACACACACTCGGATGTGCGCCGGCCTGCCCTGTCGGCGAAATCTCGAAATGGATCAACGCCACAATGGCCGTCCTTGAGGCCATCCAACACCAACTGCCTCCACCACTACCTAGGCACCCTCGAGATGGCCCGACCCGCCGGCCGCGTCCACTCGGCCTGAGGCGTCTGGGAATGGTGTCCCATTCTAGGGTCGAGGCTCTTAAAAATTAGGGTGTAAGATTTCTTTGTTTCTTCTTTCGCTTGTCTCCAGTTCTCTCCTGCTCGTCTCTCCAACCCAGTAGTAGTCTACGAATCGGTCGAGTGGTACCGCCAAGGCAGCAGCAGCAACATCGAAATGGCACTGAAATTGCCAGCGGAAAAGGTCCGGTAGGCTGACAGAGAGGGGTGGAAGATGCGGACAGTGAGGTCTCCAAGCCGTCCGAGAAACCGACGAGACTCCCGTCATATGGTTGTTGCAGGAGGGCAGCGAGGGCTCTGCGTGCACCGTCCCTGCAGGCCGTCTCTGCTACTACTGCCAGTGGAGTAGCACCAGCCGCCGCCGCCGTTCTCTCTTCAAGTGCGTGAAACGGGTTGACCGAAGGCCCACTTGCCTCCGGTGATATATCTCCTCTAAAAGTGACACCCTGGGGGCCCGTTGCCCAGAGGACAGTGCACACGGGTGCACGGTTTCACAGGCAGCAGACAGAGCTGCCCCACACAGACACAAGCGCTCACAGTACACATTCATACATACATGCTCAGACCGAACGAGACACCGGCAGACAGACGCTCACATATACGACAAGGCAGGAGCGAGCACGCAGGGGCGTAGCAGGCTGAAGAGGAAGTCGAGGGCGCTAGGCTAGCCGGATGGAGCCCGAACGACTGGCGGTCTGTCTAAAGGGCTACCGCATTATTCGCGCCATGTGGCTCTTGGTTTCAGACTACCCCAGACCAGACTACCCCACCCCCCGGGCCCGCGTCCCCGTTGGCCCCTCCCTCAGTAGCGCGCAACTCCCTACGCGTTTTTTTCGAGCCCATTTTTTTTCTGCCTCCCGCCACCGGCCGCCTGTTTCTTTCTTTCTTTCGCCTTTCGTCTGTGAGACAAAACGACTTTTTTTACGACTTTCTCCCCTGCCGACGGTCCCTGTCGACCGATCCAGTCGGGCCGGCAACCCCTTTTCGGGCCCAGATCCTGCTCCCATTTCTCTCTCTCTCTCTTGGGCTCTCAATGGCGACGAACGAACAGGCGATGCCGCCTGCAGAGCCCCCTCTTGCAGGCTTTCTTGCTTTCTTTCTCTCCCTCTCTCTCTCCCTCCCTCCCTCTATCTCTCTGTTCTGGCTGGCTTCGTTCTGTCGCCTCCAGCGCGCACGGCGTTGCCATCTCGTCTCATCCTAAACGTACATACATATCTATTATTTATTTTCCTCTGTCCTAACCAGACGCGACCAAGTGACTAGCTGCTGCTGTTACGAGCTGGCCAATTTCGGAATGTTTCCCTATTGTGTTCCTTTTTCTACTTGGCCCGGCCAAGTATAGCACCGTACCGGCAGCAGGCCCCCCGCACGACGTCGTCCCCTGCGGCCGTCAAACGTGGCAAGCAAGCGTACAGCGAGCGTGTAAACGAGGAAGAGGATACGGCTGGGAGAAGGGCGGCGGAACAGCCTCTAACCTCGATTCAGTTAGCTGACTGTCGTTTTGTTCTCTTTTATTTTTTCTCTTCTCTTTACGTCATTTTCTTCTTCTCTCTGCTGTAACCCGTTCTTTTTTTGCATTGCGTTTTTCCTTTTGTTGATTTCATTTTGTGTTCGGCGAATGCAGCATACGCTTTTGTAGACCGACTGGGACTGTTCTGAAAATAATAACAACAGCAACACGAGCGACAGGAGTGGCAGTAGAGCATCTATCTACCTTTGGCTGGCGTAGTTACGCAGAAGCAACGGCGATATAGCGGTGATGGTATAGAAGTCGCAGCTGTAAACTGCTAGCTCAGAGGCGAACGTCATTCTTTCGGCTTCTCTGTCTGTTACGGCGAGCTCAATGGTTCTATACTGAGCTGCAGTTCGCTGATATACATGTCGTGGTACAAGAGATACGATATAGTATCTCATACATCCAATAAAACAATGGTCAACGATGCTAGGGCACGACCCAGTGTTTCGGACCGTGAATCCAACATACACTACGAAAACGCAAGTGTTATCTGCCCAAAGCAGCTTTAAGTTAGCTGGTAGCTGAATGACAGCTGTCCGGCGGTAGGGATCTCTGACTGAAAGCAGTGCCCGCCTTCGAACGACGCGATTGATACAGTTCATAAACTTCGGTATCAACCCGCTCGAGATCGATTATCTGCATCGTTAGATCGAGCACGAAGGGAGAAGTTATACAATATTTAGATAGCAGCGTTAATTGTTACGTGCATTTAAATTTCACTGGTGTTACTCCGAGACGACGAACAACTTAATTGGTGAGTTCAAAGGGTGAAACCGTCCGAAGCGTTCTTCGTTGAAGGGAAAATAAAGCGCCCGCCCGGCCCGCGGCAAATTTTCCGCTATAAATGAATGCGCATGTATTTCCACACAACACAGTAGCAAAACGAGCCACCAAGAAGCTGCCTCAAAGGACGTCAAGATTGGTGACAGTCGTACAGTACGAAAAGGTGGCACCTCAAGCAAAGTTAGCCGTCGGTTAGCCAGTGTTTCACCTTCATTTTCAAACGCATTGCATAATTATCTAATTGCATTTGCCACACAAACGGATGTCGGCAAGACTTTGGTTAAGACGATTTCTCCGGGGGTCGTTATTGTGACGACTGTTGAAATTTTGCTAAGTATCCAGATATAAAGATTGCTTAATTTTTCGATTTCGTTCATTTTCGTTATGTACACAATGGATCGAAGAGTTAATACGGAACAGATGTCTTCTGTTAAGGTTAAGAGCTGAGGCCTGTCAGATAGGGGAACAGCTGAGGGTCAGCTCGAAAAACAGATGTTTTCTGTTGTATTCTACCTTAAAATAACAGAATGACCACTGTGGGACAACGACTGTTAACTTCAATAGCCTGTTTTCAACGGCTCTGTAGTCTCAGAGAGAAGGGTCATCTGCAGCAAGTAGACGACTCGAACAACGCAATGACAGGTAGCATTGCTCTCGAGCTTAACTGAAAGAGTGTACTGTTAGTTACAGCGGATCAGTTGAGATAAGGCAATGCAAGGAATCAGCTCTCGTATATCAGCAAAGTCTTTCTTTTCTCATGATTGGCCCTTACCAGCTGACAGTTTTCATGGCAGGCCTCGATACCGCTGTGTAGCATTACTTCGACGATGTATCATGCTTATATTATATATGTTAGGTTTGTAAAATTCGCAGAGCAATCTTTGCACGATGAGGGTCTCCATTTCAGGAAAAAAGTGGAAAAGTGCGCTCATGGTTACAATACCTTGTTTCTCATTCGACCTCTGCAGTGCAGGTAGCCCCACCATCATCATTGCATTTCAACGTGCGGCTTCACCGTTCTTGCTGTCGTCTGTGGGTTCGACAGCAATCATATGCGCTGCTGCTGCTGCAGCAGCAGAAGTGACTGTACAGGAAGCCACCACCAGCTGCCAGCAGCACCGCCAGCTACTGCTTCAGTTTCTTCTATAATACCGGCTGAGTACGTTCGTTTCATGCCCGCCACGGAGTAAGCGCAGACGAACGACAAGACGGGGTAGGGTGTATTTAGTCCGGCGGAAGGCCATACGTCTTGTCAGTGTACTCACATGGCTGGGACAAGTCCTGGCCGGCTTTGATCCTAGTCTGTCCTTCTCAGGCTCAACGAGCAGGCCTAGTAGCCCTGCGGCGCCGACACCGGCGCCGGTTCTAAACCCGCCAAACGTGGCTGCATGTAGGGCCAAGGGTCGTGGTGTAAACGAAGCCGGATTTTAAAGAGGAGCCGACAAGGCGTACTTCGAAAAGAACGAAAACATAAATCACAGAGCTCAAGACATAGGCGTTGTTCTCGGGCGTTAGTCGCGAAGGGGGCGGCGGCAGCGGCTGCTCGACTCGCTCGTGTCAAATAGCGCGCCGAGACGAGCCACCAGCGTTAAGGGACGAACAGAAACATAAAGGGCCCAGAAAACGTCGTAGAAAGAACAAAAACGTGCACGTACAACGCCCGGAATTACGACAACTGCTGCTGCTGCTATTACAGAACGCGTAGAGGAGACCTTGCGAATCCTGCAGTGAATCCACGCGCTGAAGCGTGCTGGCAGTACTGGCGGCACCCGAACCTGTGCAGGTATATCAAACGTTTAACAAGAATTAGGTGAGGTGCGAATAGAGAAACAGTTTAGAATGGCGGGCGTTGAGTCAAGGTCAGTGATGTTGAAAAGACATTATGAACAAAAAAGGAACGCTTCTCGAAATGACTAAGAGGATGCTGCCAGGGCGGATGCACGAGTAATCCATTATATCTGTACATGAGTGTGGATACAACGTGAATAATACTTTGCAAAAGGTGTGGTTGAATTCGATCAATTTAAATGTGGAAATGTATTTGGAATAGCAGTACCGAAATAATGCGGGGAGAAACTAACTAACAATTGAGATGAAAGGACGAATTAATAGTTATTTCTTTAAGATGTATTCAATACATGACATATTGTTATATATATATATATATATATATATATAGTTGCATTAAATGACTAATAAAAGAGTAAGGTTAATGATCGCAGAATAACGTGGACGAGGTCAAATAACAGCAAAGCCTTCGAGAAACGAGTTCTACTCACCACCCAGCATTATGTATCGCCTGGCTCAAAAACTTCAGTGTTCTGATACCTCCCATACTCAAACGAATTTAAATGTTCGATAAGGCATTAATCATTATTGCTCAGATTATAGCAGATGCGATTGTACATATAGATTAAATTATATCGAACTTAACGAAACGGAGCGGGAGATAAACGGGTAGAGGCTTTATTAGTTAAAGGAATTTCGATTTTGCAATGCTTATTAAATGCAATTGGAAACAGTACGCCACCGTAGTTAATTGAAATGATGTGCGTTTGTCCACGGCCACCCACGACCAATTAGACAGAATCTCCCTAGAACCCCCGTCGGCTGATATACATACATGTAGAATCTGACAGTGCGTTTGACGTTGACGGCGAACTTCGAATGTAACACCAACGAATGACGGGCCTGTTTTCTTTTTCTATCCAGAGCAGGATGCAAGGCAGCGTCTTGGATCGGTTGGTCGACGGACCGATTGATCCCGATAGGCGGAGTAGTAGTAGTAGTGGTAGCAGCAGCAGCAGCAGCGTCACCTCCACTCTCCACGCGGACGGTAGCGGCGACAACGACAATGTCTCTTCTGATGCGAATTGCCCCCGAGGTGAACGCCCTTACTTCTCCGTCTCTACCCCACAGATGATGTGGGCCCTTTCGGTTCGAGTCGCTTCATCGCGCACTGATTCCTTCAGCTGGCGGCGGCGGCGGCGGCGACGGCAGCAGGAGCAGCAGCAGCAGCCGACCGAGCCAGCGGACAGCAATGTGCGCTCGTAGAGGACAAGTGAGGTGTGCGGTCGGTTGCTCACGCGGACGGGAAATGCCACGGATGATAGGACAGTCGGCAGAAGGGAGCAGGGGCCATAGCTGCAGCAGTGCCAGCGGTAGCAGCAACATCATCTCAACGCCTCTCACAACGTAAACCCTAGCCTGGCTACCCAGGAAAGCAGGGCGCGCAAGGTGTCCTGTGCTGTGGTGCGCAGAGGCCAACATGGTAACGTTGGCAGCGGGCACTGCCGCATGGCGCCTCGTCCTTTAACGTCGACAAGGAGGGTGCCAGCACTAGCTCACTCGAGCATGAATGATTCTCGGTGGGCACCCCAATAGTGCTCACCCGATTGGCGGCTGTGGCGCCTAGCGGACATACAGAGGCAGACAGAGAGAGATAGCGACGAAACAGCAGGTTGCAATCACAGCAAGCCTAGCTGTCGTTTGTGTGCGATGATTGGATAGACTGGGTATACCGTCTTATGAGGGCTGACTGTGTGAATGAGAGAGCGAGCGAGCTCACATAAGTGGACGCCCAATGCGAAGGAGAGTTCCCCCCCTTCGACCAACGAGATTGCTCTGGTGGGTGAAGTATTTTACGTCTCACCGAATCGCTTTACCTCAGAGTTCACTTGCGGGAGAGTTTCAAGTTGGCTGGCATCGGCTCTTCGCTTCGTGTGCTACCTCGTAATACCTACGCGACCGGTGGGCGACGGCATTTCAGGAGGAAATCCCGAGATGAAACAACGAGATCATGGATAATTGTCGGCCATAGCCAGCTCGTGCACGAGTGGTAGCATTCGCTTTGTAAGTGGGAATGGAGAGCGAGTTAATCCTTAGTCGAGCAGCGAATATCTTTGAAGCTCTTATCGGCTAAAGTTGCTTGAGGCGTTCTGTCAACCAAAATCTAGAACGAGACAAGGAAGAGCCTTCCTGGCCGAAATGATATTTTGAGATACCCACCCCTAATTGGTAAATCATTGTGTTACGTTAACAGTTGACCCTGTCACTATACGATATATGTTTATTTTTATTGTATTAACTTTGTATATTTCATTATATGCTATCTATTAGCATATTGGTCCTGTCAAACACCCACTCACGATCCGACCTGATGTTATCTATTCCTCTATGATTAAATAGATTAAATAAATGCCGCTTGAACGTTCGCGGCCACAATAATCACAATGGAAATTATTCATCAGAATAATGGAAACGATAAACAGCCTCACCGAGTTAGAGGCTAAAAACCTGCCGGGTTCGAGTCGCTCGAATCGTGGATCATTTCATTGCTTAGAATTATTATGGACGAGCAACACTGCAGCCGCTGTAAGGCCAGGCTTGGCAGGAATTGACGTGTGTCTGTTCCGTGATAGAAGGTTCGAGTCCCGCGACGAGATGACATATCGAGAGCTAACGCGTTACGAAAAAAAAACTGCAGTTCCGTGAACAAACCAAAACGTCGGATTGTGTTGTTTTCATACTGTGGCCTAGCGTGGAGCACAGAGTGATCTTCTCGACACGCTAAGCCACAGTATAAAGAAGTATATTTGCCTTGAAACGGCTCTATTCGATGTGTCCTTATATATATATATATATATATAACAGATAAGGACACACATATGTATATACATACATTATAATTTTTAATCAGATTAATTTTCATAAACCTTAGGTATACGCTGAAAGGCTAACAGCTTAACTGGTAACAGAAAAAAAAATCTCATCGTTGGGATTACCAGCACAAGCACTGGCAAGACTGTTATTCTTGTCGCTATTTGTTTTAACTGTACACATCTAATTGGCTGCTCGATTGAAGACATCGACAGCCATCGCTGGCCGATGCCTTGCGCTGCTGCTGCCGCAGTGTGAGGCGTTTTACTCACTAAGCCCCTTTCTGATTGCGAGACCTTGCTTGTGCAGCTGCTGCTTTCTCCCTTTCAACAGCATCGCAGACGACGTTAGCCCCAAGCAGCAACGGGGAACGGCGGACGCCGGCGGCCAGCACAGCCTGTTAGTTCTCATAATGATGGGACTGGCCGAGGATTTCTGACCGAAGGCCTAGAGCAGCTGCTTGTACGACAGCAGTTGAATATTTAACTATCTTTTATCTTCCGTTCTCCCACGCGTTCTGTATCTGTTTTTCTCTCTCGCTCTCTCTCTCTCTCCCTCTCTGGGTCTTCACCGTCTGGCTCTGTGAGGGACGACTATGAAATTCGGTTGGGCTGTACTCATGGTGGTACCGACTATAGCGTACTGGTTGCGTTGTTGAGAATTCTGAGAACGGCTGGCGTGTAGGGAGGGCTGCTGGGGTTCGTGGGCTGACAGGGGGTCCGGGTAAAATCGGAACTTGGAAAGCCTCTCAGAGAGAAACCGAGAGAGAGAGAGAGAGAGAGAGAAGGACAGAAAACAACAGTGGTGTTTGAAGTGACTGAAAGAGTGCACTTTTAAGCCTGGTGGCAACGACAACGCCAAGAGACCACGTGCTAGCATACCAGAGTGTATCTGAAGCTGGATTGGACGTCGACGTAGTAACGCTGCTTAAGGCTGGAACAGCAGGGCGGCGGCGGTGGCGGCAGCCAAGAGTATCCATGAGGTCCTGTGTACCGGACTAGCCTCTCAACGAGAAAACCTTGTCAGTCCTCGTTAGCACTTGGTGAACGTCGGAGGCCGCCCAGCAAGAAGCTGAGTGTTTTCGGGCTGACTCTCCGCCAACGTTTAACGTCCACGGTATCGCTTTAGCATTCGAGCCCGGTGGCGTACGTTTTTCAACCGGCTTTGCAACACGATAATGCACGGGCTCGATCTCCACCGTTGCATATTTGCATCTAAGGCGTCTGTCATACGAAGCCAGGTAATAAGCTAGCTACGACAAATGAGCAACACCATGGAACTGCCTGTGAATGAATCCTCAGTATCAGACCATGATATAATTAAATTAATCAAAGCTTTCCTTGGTCATCTTGGTGTTAGCCAAGATAGTTCGTTTCAATAATGTTTGAAACGTTCACCGATTACGATTACGGTGTTCGCGCGAATGTCTTCGATCGCCGCCTGTTCATCGTTCTCTGCAGCTACCAACGTTATATATATATATATATATATAGCAACAACAGTTACGATAATATAAAACATAATAGCTGCGCGCATGAAGATGAACACATATTACGAGTGAACGTTCAAGGCTTACTGTTTCCTTAGATGTTAATGGCTAAAAATAGAGTGCACGGTATTGAGAAAACTATTACCGTTTGTTGTCGCGAACATCGTAATCGTAATCGGTGCACGTTTCAAACATTATTGATTATGTTGTTCTCGCCTAGGTAGAGCCCATTCACTTTACGCAGTGATGGCTGGTCGATCAGTGTCAAACTCTCGACCTTTGGGATGCATATCGTACGCAGGCTTGCGTTGGCTCTGACGACCTTCCATTGCCGGCGAATTCCTCATTGTAGAATTATTTTCTTATAGTATATATATATATATATATGAAGGAATAAAATGTAAAAAAAAATATATATATATAGGCAAGCCTATGATGACGTGCACATACTAACAGTAATAACTGTATGAACGAAACGCCTTGTCTTGCGCCTGTACCATGTAGCAGTTTGTCGGCATACGATAAAATTGAGTCCGCGATAATGTCAACACCAGCTTGTGTAGTCACAAACCAAAAAGGCAAGGGTGGTAGTACGTAACGTTCGAAGTAAAGTTCGCCTCCCCATTCATTCAGCAGACGTGGCAGGCGATACCGCCATGATAATATGGCAGAGATGATATAAAACTTTGTCCCAAAAACATAATATGCTGAACTTTTTTTGTCATTAGTTATATATTTCTACGTAGACCTTATACGGCACAGCTATGTACCCCACTGTGACCCTGCTCAGCTGTGACGAGTTTTCGACAAGCTCCTCATTGCTTGGAGAATCAGTTACACGTCGTGCGTAACTGCATGGTAATACTCTCTCTTTATATATATATATATATATATATATATATATATATATATAAATTTTCTATCTCGTATGCATTGCATAAATAAAAGTGCAATCTCACTGAGTTATATACACCCTTAGGATACTTGGTGCCTGATTTCTTAGTCTGAAGGATTCCATAGGGAGAGAGTAAGGAAGAGGAAATACCTCTAGCCAAGCTTTCACGGCCTGCATCGCCATAGTTACCTTCGTCGTAGAAAGGGCCAGAAACGACGGAAACAATTCATGAATACCTGACCGAACTCCGCACCGGGACACATTACTTGATGCTGTTGATGAGATCGGAGCAGGATGAGATGGGACAAGACAGGATATGCATGTGGTACCCAAAGGTGCTTGGCTTCCAGGACGTTCCAGTAGCTTGCCAACCGTCCGACCCTTGGGATGACAACAAGCTCTACCATCCATGGCGGCCGTTTCTGTTATTGGCGGTTCTACTAAACATTGCGTTTCCCCTCAGAATTATTGAAACGTCCCTCGTGGCTGCCTTGACGACGGGCACCTTCAATGTTCCTAGAACGAACGAAGCTGCCAACCATTTTCCCGTTATCTAACCCCCTGAGGATGTGACGGGCGCATTAGCCGACCGACACTCTAGAGCTCATGGCTCGATTGGTGTTCTCCACAATTTGTAGCAATAGCATCGTCACCGGAGGATAAGTTATCTTAAACAAGTTGACCCATCGTTAAGAATCGATTCAATCACCAGTGTTCAACAAAGCCAGCCAGACGAAGCCTAATTGTGCCGTGTTTCAAGAGAAATCGTGGGTCTCTTCGATAACTAACGGTGTAATTTGAAGTTCAGAAGGTAGCCTCGTCGATAGCTGATAATAGAGTGTAGTTAAATTTCCAGTCAATGCTGAGCGTTTAAGGCCATCTTGTGAGATAGCCGCTCGTTATAATTGCCAGTCAGTATTTTTGTTTTGAGAACGACAAGACAACGATGACCACTACGAAATCTGTGCGTACTCCCAACGGACAAGTGACGCTTTTTCTTGTGTTTTACTTGTTGGTGATACCCCGTAGAGTCGGAGGTGACTATGATCCCAGTGATATTTCAGGTTTTCGGCAGGATCTCCTCGATCGATACATGGCGCGCATCAAAGAGCTCAGTGCCGTTGGAAAGGGGTGGCACGAAATCGAAGCAACGATGATAGCTGAAGACTCAGAGAGGGTCAAGGAGCATCGAAGGGCTTCGATACTAGAGCTGCCTTGGATGCGCTATGAATCCCGGGGCAACACCAATCATAACGTCGAGAGGATATTCGAAGATCTATACCGACGATTAGCGCTGGATTTGATGAAGCTGGAGAAGCTTCAAGGCAAGTCTACAATCATGCAGCCTGATCATACCATAGATATCATCCGCTACGTGGCCAATCTCTACTGAGAGAGCCTATTTCTATGAGGTCAGCGCCGAAATGTTTGCTTATATACCACCGAGAGCAGAGGACGTGCTTCATCGAGCTGCTGGATTGCATAACGAACACACGCTGATGCGACTTGTCGCCCATGGACGAACTGCTTCTTCAATCGACCGGTTCTACGGAGACAGTGGCAATTGTCTGCCGGTCATTTAGCAAATGGGAACATTGAGGAAAATCGTTAGACAATTTAATATTCATTAACCTGACCTACTATGGTTGTATTGTACAGTTTTTGTTGCAGAAATGCTCACATATTCCAGCAGAACTGAAATAATGCTGACGAAAAAGCTTGGCTTTCGGCAGTGGGTTGAGGTTTGTCAAGTGGCATCAGTTGAAGCCAACTTTACAACGCAGGCACGGCTCCCGGGCATACATTATAATTAGATCGCTTTGAAGGTATCAAATAGAAATAAATGTCAATTTTTTATCATGATCAATTAATTGAGCAGATATATTGTGTGTAAGTAAGCGAGTATTTCTAGCGTATTTTCAGCTGAGGGTTTCGTATTTCAGTATTTTAAGCGTAAGCTTAAAAACAAACTTTAACGGTTACGCTGCCCTCGCCATATTATGGATTTTTGTGACCGGCTGAGAAGGACTTTTCCAATACTGCTGTGTATGTAACATGTCGATTTGCTACCATTGGGCGGATTTCCACATTTCGTTCATTCTGTTGATGCTCACATAACCCCATTAGTTTATTGTATTGCTGCTATCACTATGAGCCAGTATATTATTTACCGTGTAGCTAACCAACAATAGTACACAATAGGAAGTTGCCTTGTTGAATAGTTATAACAATAACAATAATAATAATGCTGTTTAGATGGCAGCTTACCGAGCATTACTTTACCATATATAACCATTGGCATTGCTAGCGATTCTATTATATGATACAATATGGTGGAGGATCGGTTTGAACGTGACGATATGCAATGACCCGAGAACCGATTGATAGCCGTACAAATCAACAATGCATATCGATCTGATTAACAAGCAGATTGGCTTCTGGCATGCTGACCCATTGCTGTGGTTAGTCAAGTGTTTGTCATGTGACTAGAACAGGGTAGAAGCGGCATAGACATTGATGCTGACAATCGCAAGATGCTATCTACTGTTGGGCAATTTGTTCGTTTCTACTTGCGAGCCGCTGATAGCGGTGACGTGCCACCAGAGCGATTTGGTTCAGTGCAACTGAACCAGCGCCTCCTAATGCTGTGCGGCAAGCCTCTCACTGCAATGCGTGTAATGGTTGGTCGTTGGCGCCATCTGTTGAAGATGCTTGCCGGTGAAATGATGAGCCTTGTTCGCCGCTAGGCGGGCTTGCCTGGCCGGAGGAAACGTTGTCCAGTTAACTGGAGGTTATGAGATGAAAGAGGGCGTTTGTAGCGCGATGGCTGTGCGGCACACGCTGTAGTGGTGATGGTGTCAGCGGCAGTGGAAGCAGTCGCAGCAGCAACAGAGAGAGAGCAAGTGGCAATGAACAGGCAGCGCAGAACGAAATGTCGACTCCATCTCCGACGACAAGGAGCGCTTGGGGATTTTAGGTTAGTGACTTGCTGGTGTGGTCTTCGAGAAACGGTCGAGGGCCGAATGCTAGCGGGTGGCGTAGCGGGCGGTATGGCGGGTGGCCACGAACTGAGTGAGCTTGCTGAGTGATACTATAATGATAATAAAAATAATAATAATAATTAATAATAATACTGAAATGATAATGGACTTAATGAAAGTCGTCCTCATGTCTCTTGCGCTCCGTCTCGCGCGCGCGCGCGCACACACACACAGAGACACACGGACTCTCTCTCTGGTTCAGTGTAACTCGTTCCTTCACGACCCCTCTGGCAGCGAAGGCAAGATTCATCAGAGCGGTAGCGCCGTCGACGGTTGGTTCTCTGGGTGGCAGGCCCTACGCCAACCGTGCGGTGCCAGCCCCCGTGCCCCGCTGGTGGCAGCTCTAGTAGCAGTTCTGACGACCTAAACGGACTCCCTTACCGCTGACGGGATCGTTGCCTTCTAACCTCGGAGTGATGCTGGACTGTGGGGATGACATCATGGATCACCCAACGAAGACAGTCAGCAACACCCGACGAAGTGCAGAACCCGCTTGCCATCCGTTCCATAAGTAGCAGCGCCCTGGTGATGTGGGGATCTGACTCCTGACCAGCCCGACAGGCTGGGTAACGGTGGTGGCGGCGGCGGCGGCAGCAGCACCCCCGTGGGACATGGGAAACGACAACTGGCCGCGTTCGTACTGCAATTTGCAGCAGAGCGAAACAGACAAAGAGAAAGTCAGGGAGAGGAGAGAGAGAGATGTGGTCGCTAGTGGAGGGTCGAGGGACGCACAGATCCAACCCATTCAGCAGGATTCCTCCATCCCTTGTGGTAATCGTAGTAGACCATGAGCAACGGTGATGTTGAGAATGTTGAGAATAGATGGCCACTCCCTTGGCTACAAACGATGTGAGGAACTAAGCTTTATATATATATATATTTGCGTTCGCTTGTGTGTACATATGTATATATATATATATATATATATATATGTACACACAAGATTCGGTAGAATGGTGCTAAGACGAAACAACACAACAATTGAGAACAAGGAACATAGTTGCAGCTTCTGGAGCATTTGCTTTGCTACAAGCGAAGCTATGGTGCTGGTGGCAGATATAGCGTTTAGGAATAAACAGGTGTGGCGTGTATATGATGATCGTTGGCCACAAGCAAATTTGAGGGACAGCCAGGAGCTGTTCATCACCTTCCAATATCGTCTGTTTGGGGGGTGGTTAAACGAGCTATGTGAATGCAACCAACCCTTATATACTACATGTACAGGGAATCGCGCAACTGATCCTTCAAATTGATGAAAGCAAACGATATTCAGCTCTCCCCCTAAACATCGTTTCCCGGCTCAGTCCAGGACAATGCTGTGAATCCTTTCTAGTTTGCTCTGTATAACCTATGGGGTAGTTCGAAAATTGGAAAGAAAAAATCCAATCCAGTGTTCAGTTTCGTCCGAAATCGTTCTCTTCATGCCGGGAAAATTTCAAATTAAGCACAGCGCTTGTCAGGCTCCCCTGCGAAAAGCGCAATTGTTTCGTCATTGTTACCTTTTCATTTTTGGTTACGACGACTAACGTCTGGCACAGGTGTGATAATTCACTGGAAGAATTTTCCAAAAGTTAGGCTAGACCAGCTACAGTGTTGACGTTTAAGTCAGAAACACAAAATGTATCTCCGTATGACAAGAGAACTTTGCTTACTATGCTAATACCCTTAAGCTCCTCCGGTTGCTGCTACCACGCGTAAGTGGGTGGCTCGCCTGATAGCTCGTGTATAAAAACGATACCTGAGGTTTGAGCACGAGGGGATTTACATTTGTTGACTTGAAAACACCCTTCCGCCCATCATAACCCAAGTATAAGGTCCGTTCACAGCAACGAGTGTACCAATCAGGGTTTTTTGAAACGATCGTGTACAATTGAACCAGTTGCAAGATTGAAATTAGCCTTCTATAACCACGTATCTATCATGGCACGGATAGCTGTTATTTTTGTTCGCCGCTGAAGGGTTCCCAGCTCCTTTTCCATCGGATATTTTTCGGCACTTTTTAAAGTTACCCGCTTAATGGCATTGTTACGGTACTACCGTTGTGCTTCGCTGCACTACACCATTACTCATCTGTCTGCCATATGTAGAATTACCTAGCGGCGACAAGGACGTGTGGACATACAATAAAATTCATTACGAGGCGAATGGATATATTTCTCGACGGCGGACGCCATAAAGAGGAGCGATGCATACGCAAAAGCCCATTAGCATTGCAATGACGCAGATATCAATGTTGCTGTACTGTTCCGCCATTGAACAACAACGTTATAAGCGTAACGGGAATCGCGGCCAACGGCGGCCACGGCAACATGGCGCTCGGTTGCACAAGATCTGTAAGGGGCAAAAAACAACAAACTATTGTGACGTCCGTCGACATCGGCGCTGTCAGATCGTACAGCTCAGTGCAGGCCTCTTCCGAAGGCCACCAACTGGGCTGGTTGCACCCCTGGACATCTCGGCTCTACAGGAGCGTCAATGGGAAACGAGCATCTAGGAGGGCGTAAAAACGCTGTTGATTAATGGTCGACGCAAAGGAAGTCCCACGCTGCTTCTTTCACGTGAGCTGACGAGCTCGACCGCTTGCTGTTCTCGTTCTCAGCCACCCTCTCTATGGGTGGAGGAGCAGCTAGCCATGGACGACAGCGTCAGTAGCCAGTGCAGATATATAATGTAATAGATGTGCCACTTGGACGTTGCGTGTGGGGACGCGAAGCCAGAGCAGCTCCCCCGTGAAAGTGATGAAACACGGACAAACAAATGAACGATTCGCTGAACTCGTCACCGTTCGATTTGTTTGTTTGGAGGTTTGGTAGTTTTTTTTCTTGTTTGCCTCGTAATGAGGATGCGCGACAGGTCGGACAGAGATCAGCTATCAAGACAGCTAATAGGCCGAAGTGAAACGCGAAACGCTTCGATTCGTGGCTCGGTGACAGCTCGTCCTCAGAGACAGTAGGGAGTAGAAGTCGTTGGAAGACAGTAAACGCTCACAGTGAATGCGAAACTACTTATTATACAATCGTTGGTTATCGTATTGCTATTAGTTCTATTATTATTATTATTATTATTATTATTATTATTATTATTATTATGATTCAACTGGATACCGCAGTAGCCGTGACGGCCTCAGGGGTAGAGGTAAAGGTTTATTGGTTCATTGAAGGAGCTGCAATTTTACAATGCTTAAGCTCTCTTTTTTATGTCACACGGCAGGGCTCGAACCTGCGGCCTCTGGCTTCCGATAGCCAGAGACTTAGCCGTCCAAGCCACTGCGCTGATTGGGAATCCAAGGATGGTCTCTTACATTCATGTTGAAGCTGTAATGATCAGGCAGGTTTGGTTACATAGGCAAGAGTACGGGCTGTTCGTGTCCCTGTGAGGGTCTAAGCGGTAACATCGGTGGTACTTAGGGGTACAGCTTAGTTAAATAGACCGAATATCGCAGGTTCAAATCCCGCCGTCACAATCCCGTCGTGGCTTCCGGGAGCTATGTATTTGTCCTGCCGACGTTTCTCGTAGTAATCCTATACGGATCAGTGCCGAGAGGTCTGATGAGTGGAAGCCTGGGAGTAGCTATCTGTGCATCGATAGAAAGATACGTAATGATAGAAGGTTTGCTACGACTTTGCCGCAGGGCCATTTCGTGGTGATAGGTTTCAGCCTCTACAAATGCACAAAGGTAATAGTATATCCTTAATAATAATAATAATAATAATTAATAATAATAATAATAATATAATAATAATAATAATAATAGTGTATCCTTGATTCAGTCATAATAGTTTGAATAGCGCATCAGCAAATGATATACGTTGCATTTCACTTTCTAGTAACTAGTAAATTCTCCGGGCTGACTCACAGCCAACATTTAACGTTTACGGTACAAATTAGTTTTTCGGGCTGATTCTCAGTCTTAAACATTTATCATGCGCGATATAACCGTTTTCTGCATTGATTTATAAGACGAATCCCATAAATGTAGGTGTGCAACGGTCCGGATCGAACCCGTGCACCCACGTGTCCTCCGGTTACAAGGTGCACACGAATGCACCACGCCGCCGGGCTCGACGTCCACGGCACTGCCTCCCAGTAACCGGTCGTCCCTCTATACAAACTGTATTGATCAGTTCCGTCAAATCCGCTCATCAAGCAGTCGTACCCCGATTATATAGATTATTTGAGTTCTCATTCGGTAGCGGCAAGATCACGACACACGAGAACAACGTCTAACTCTTCGTTGAAGAGAATAAAACACATAGAACAGTAGATAATGTCTAGTGTAGACTGGTCAAAAAAAGGCCGTGCCTCAAAAATACCTCTGTGATCCATGTGTCACTGTGGACGGGGCTATTGGGCCGGTAGGTGAGACGTCAGACATCGGTGTCATTCACTGAGATAGTGTTGTTGAAATTTTACGACCCTCCCCACGCTAACATGGCAGTCTTACCAGGACGGCAGAATCAATCAAGCGGCCAACTGAGGCGGAAAACGGAGCTAATAGAAAAAGAGGGCGGAACTAAGATATCAGGACAATGTCCTGCAATGTCCGCCAGCTCCTGAGATCACCCCTGCGCGAAGGTACCGCGTCTCATGGCCACTCGTCATCATATCGTGATCATCGGTGCGACTGTGCAGCCACCCACTGGCAAAGTGCCTATTATTTAGACATACCCAATCAGGGAGAGGTTCCAATTACAACGACGAAAGACTCCCTTGTTACGGTTGAGCAGATCGACTCGGCTGACGCTGAATCCGTACACTTAGTGCACACGTGCAGCCCCAACGTATACGGGGTGTCCAGTCGCATATGCGGCTACATGCATGTAACCCCAACGACAGCGGAATTGCGAGGGAAAACTGTCCGAATTGCCGAAGAATTCCGAATAGTACAGCAATCAAAACATTCATTTTAAAGAAAAAAAGGTACATTTTTTCAGCTCTACCTGCTTCCGCTGTGTTCAGGCAGGCGGGCATTGTCAGTATAGGAATATGGTCTACATTTCAGAAAGCTTCTACGCTTAAGTGCTTAAGTGAATTGGCGTACTTGTTCGGATTCTGCTTTCCTGACGAACAAGCGAGATAGCTGAGAATTTGACGATATAGGGCATTATCTGAAAAATGCACTGAAGCAACGTTATTCGATGTTGTTATCAGAGGAGCAAGTTTGAACAAAGGCGGGCCACTGCACCAACGTACACAGCAAATAGCAATGTATGTCAGGGTAAGGAGTTCGTCTGATTTTATTGTTATTTTTAAAAGAGACAGCCGTCAAGAAATCAGACAGATCATGGCTGCATCTTCACTATCTGCAACACAACGAACGGATCGAGCGCAAAGAGCGTGTATACTCATCTTAAACAGCGAAGTTCGTAGGCCTACCTTCGAATGTGCTTAGCCCGGCATTGGGTTCCCACCATTGCAGGGCCGTTTTCATCGAGTACACTTTGACATGAACGATTCGAAGTGGACGAGAGCAGCACAATCGTCTCAATCTGTAATACAATAGAAATAATAAGCATCTCAAGTATCATTTCATTCGAAATTTACTCAGCATATGCGTAATGTTATTTCAATGTGTCTGATGGTGCTGACTATTCTGGTATTCACTACTATTTTGGTATTTACTACTCACTCTCAATTAATAGTTAACAAATGTTCTCATTGGAACTACTGCACTCCGAACAAGTACATCACGTCCACTGTAAAGCATGTAAACATGAACCCCATGACATATTGTAACATGTTCAAATGGACATACGTAACACAAATTCGATCAGGTAATTAGTAATTCGATACAAACTCAGATCAGGTATAAAATTGTTGGGAGGACTCAAGTTTGGTCAAAAATGCCTAAAGGTAACAGCGCATATGATGTCCCTACTGAATATTAGCATCGTCCGCAGCGCCCTAAGTTACGAAGGCAGTATCGCGCACAAGAGAAACTCACCTTGGAATCACTATGACCATTATATTTATTATTTGATATAATTATTTGATATATTATTATTTGACCATTATAATTATTATTTGATATAATGACTAAAGTTGAGCGATAATTATGCCCCGTGCACCTGTACAAATACCACTCAAAAATATACCTAAATGAATCTTTGGAAGCAGGGGCTCTTTCATAGTCTCTAAGCCCATGCTCGAAATAGAAATAGCTCTGATCTTTGAGTGTCTAAAGACCTTTAAGAGTATTTGCATTAAGAATTCGTCTGCGCGTGGTTCCCCTACAGCGGTCGATGGGTTTCGAAATTTGAGGATAGTGTCCCTGGCCTTTCCAATGCTTCGAAGGCCACACATCTAAAGTAACACCCGTCCATTAATCAGGCTTATTTTCTGTTCTTGGCTTGTTCAACTGCATTGGCCGCTGAGTATTAGGTGATATAGTAGACTAAGTATGGTATACGTAGATAATGTATAAGATAAAAGAAAGATCTAATTATATTTATAATGGGGGTAACTTTTGTGGAAATCGACTGAACGGTTCGGGCCTGCAAATATGATTCGTATAATTGGAGGATAATATACTTCATATTTTTAGAAACGATCCATACGTACTGTTAAGTCATGCTTAGTCCAAAATGGATTGCGGGATGTGCCACAGCTGTGGAGACCGACTTGGCTCGATTTTGTATCGTTCACATAACATAACATAACATAACATTTGCGGTTTATTTCCGGAACTGCAATTTTACAGGACCGATACAGTTGAAAGTGGTTTAATGGCTGCTAGTAGCGTCGATATAAGCAACAGGACAGCAGTGTTAAACCCTACTGTGGTTACGTTTCGAGCGTTTCGGAGCATATTTCCCTGCCAGAATAATGGAGCGCGGCTCGAATGTGTACTATCATCCACATTTGCAAGTGCTTAGTAGTGAAAGATGCCTATATTAGAAAATGTATGCGTAACAAGAGCACTTAATAATGACTGATTAATGACTGAGTATGGGGAAAGGCAACAGAGTATTTAAAAGAACTTGGACAGTCGCAGAATGGTTAGGGGGCTGAAGCTTAAGACACCGTGGCGCGGGTGTCCAGCTGACGGATCCCCAGCTGGGACGTGTAACAGGGAGAGTTATTATAGCTGAGAGGTTTCTCAAAGCTCGCTCGACAACTCAAAGAAGGTGAACACCATTTGTGTATTGACCATTCCGTGCGCGAATTTATCCCAAACACGTTACGGTAGTAAGCTCTTGGAAGGGGAGTCACCAGGCTGTCGGGGCTAAGAAGTTTCATCGCTAACGGAAACCTTTCAAGGTAAATGTGGGCGGTAGTAATTGATACTTCAGCACGAATGGCTATTTCGAATATTAACTCTATAAATTGCTTGCGTTGCCAACCTTTTCAATTGTTGGTTTTCGTGACCGTGCGATATTTCCAGTGCAAGCGATTATCCTCCAAAGCAATCAATTTCCTTGTATATTTACAGTTACCGTGGTGAAGCTGGTTCCCGTTACTCTCTGGGGTTAGTTCTTGTACAGCGGCTCTGTTTGAAAATACTGTGTTTGGTCTATGTGTTTCACAAGCTGAGGAGAGACTTCGTAAGATCTTCGACCACTATTGGCAATTCTGCCTCAGAGACAATTGAACAAGCGCGCACAGAGACGACTGTGAGCTAAAGTTCAGTTGGTGTTAATTAATCATTTGTTATTCGGCGGCCTAACTTGTGCTTTCCCCGTAGCCAGCCCACAGAGTTCGTAAGCCTAACCTTCCGCAGCTAAATGTTCTTTCATTCGTTCAAGGCAGTGATTAATATTGATTGCGCACGCGGTGTTCTCGCAGGCATTTCGGCTGTTATTTGTGTTGAATTACCATCGCCGACACAACGTTTGCTGTCGAGTAAGGCGCGAGATTTATGCTTCAGCCATTTTGACGGATGTTTCATTGCTGGCCACGACTGAACAAAAGCTGATAGTGGTTAGGAATAGGACGAACTCATTTGACGTCACGAACTTAGTAATCGAAGTTCCGCCATTTACAAGGCCCGATGAATTCAACGATAGAGAGTACTTCAGAAATATGATCCGATTTGTAGCTTTATTTCTTCTATATCAGTATATACCAGACGTAATTATGTGGCAGGACGCTTACCTGCAACGTTAATGACAATAATAGTAATAATAACAATAAGTAGCTCAATTAGTTTAATAATAACTGCTTAAAAGCACCACTCCCAGCGACGGAAATTGGAGCGTCTGGAGCATGAACACGAGACGTTGCTGTTCGGAAACCATTCCGAGATGGGAGTCAGGTGTCGAGATTCTAAAATAGATAATCTAAGCTGAGTAAATGCAGACTGTTCGGAGGGCTGTGTAATACCATGGGTGACTAACCAATGTTCAGAGGTTTCAACGGTAACCTTCTGTTGATTGATGTTCTTCAATTTTTTGTAGGTACGCATATTTGTATAGTAGCGTATATTTTACAATGAAATTATTGACGACAGCAAACTTTGCTTAAACTCGCATAAGCACGTCACCAAGAATCGGTGAAGATACGATCGGCGTTTCGGATCCGCAAAAGTTCATTGTAGGTAGACATGACATTACAGCATCGGAATAGCTCGTATCAAGAATAATCAAATGACGACGTGAAACCTAATGTATATTGAAAGATATCTGGGATCATTTATTTTAAATTTAATAAATGGACTAGGAAAGCACTAAACTAAAGAACAAATACACCACGAATGAGAGAACAACCTATGAAAATGTATAGAAAAGTTAATGAGCATAAAAGAAAATCAGTCGTCGTAGACGAATCCGAATCAACAGCACATAAGCGCTTATCACTACTGGGTTGTGCTCGTCATCTAACGCATGTGTGTGTGTGTCTCATTGACGCGAAAAGCTCAGTTTGTTGTCATTTGCGTTATATATTATATTTTTCTTCCACCCTGAGAGACACTGGACTGCAGAGTGTTTTTGGGGTCCACTGGTGAAATTATAATCTATTCGATCAATGGAGAGTAGAGGAAGAGTGGATGCGTACGGTGATTTTTCCAACTGCGGTAGATAGAAGCCGTTTGTCGACATCGAGAAGTGGTAAGACTTGTTTTTGTGTCTCCGTGGAGATTGCAATTCGCGTTGTCATGTGTCACCTCAGGGTTGCTGTCAAATGCTTGCTTGTCTGTAATGCCTTTGCTAAGATGCTTTCTCAAATGCATAAGAGGCCTTTTCGTGTAGAACGAGCGTGTTTTAATTCCCGATTGTTCTTCGTAGTTTTGATGTTTACTGAGGTTAATTGCGTGGGAAAATAATAAATCTGTTATTCTAGGAGGTTTTCTTTTGCGAGCATTGTGTTTTGCTGTACACAAAGGGCATTGTGGTATGTTTATTCGGAGTACCATGACGATAACCGCAATCCTCAGAGTTCATTCTGTGCAGCTCTGCTTTTAGAGGGGGCGTCCATTCAGCGGAGGTTAAGAGCTCTGTTCTGTTCAAAAGAGGCTCGATGACACTGGCCTCGTCGGGTGGGACGATTTGAGATGAAGCAAGAGATGGAACGATCCACTGTTCCTTGGTTAGCTATGAACACTTGCTGGTAATGACCCGTCGAGATTTCGCAATACTTCTATGCCGAGAAAGGAAGACTGGTGCGCGATTGGGTTTCCACTTTGAAAGTGGATTTGACATACACTGTTCACTGAACGAACATCTTTAATGATGTTATTTCCTTCTTTTCTAGCGACAACCGCTAGAACGTCGTTTAGCGCACACTTACGAGATTTTACAAACGATCGAGCCGCACCCTCATTGTGTGTCATATAAAGCAAACCGTACGAGAGATAAATACTCGAATATTGTCAGCATAATTCATATCCTCACATACGATGTGGCGCTTAGGGCTAACTGGAAGTCAAGAGTTCTGACACCACGACGCACTTTACCTTCATAGCCTGCGATTATTTATGATGATGCATATCTTGGCTTGCAGCCCAATCCAGCCACAACGTGGCTACTCGACACGAGTGATTAAATTACGGAAGTATTTCAACTTCATAATTATAAGTCGCGAAGTCTTCGTTCGCTGAGCGAGACAACGTCAGGGTATAATGTATGCGTAAATATTCAAGAAAGTTTCTACATAAAGAAACCTATCCTCTCGGTTTAAGCACCGCGTCACGCGGACCTGCTCCAGTTAAGTGACGCCAGCGCTGGCGGCAAGTGCCAAAGAGCTAAAACTCGTGCGGTTCATGTGACGATAAAAAAGGCTGTTCGACATCAAACCCGTTTCAGGAGAACTAAACATAACAATGTGAATTACAATGAACGCTAAGATGGCATGGATATATGGCTAGCGGAAAATTGAGATACACATATTAATCACCTTTGTGCTGTGCTTCGCAAACTAAAAGAGGCAAACGAATCGATATTTGTATCTTGAATATTTTAAGAATATAAACCTGCCTTCGATATATAAGTGCCAGAAATGATTTTTTAGGAGGGGAAAAAGGTGAGTTGTCTGGAGGGCGGCATACATCCAGAAATGGTGCTCTTTTAGTGTATATAAGTATAATGTATATAAATATCATTGGCCCATCAGCGCTCGGACACGCGTGGAAGAAGATACAAATTTTCGCTTAGTATGAGATCGTTCATCCGTTTTCTCCGGACCTGACTTACTTATTATGGTTACCACGCCGTCTTGTAACCAATAAGCCTAACACTTTCGATTATTATAAAATTTATATTTTTTCCACCTCAGTATGAATTGGATCATCTACCACGAATCAGGTATATATTAAACAAGGCTCCGCGAAATTTAGATATTTTATTTTTCAGTCCCCTAATCGAAATACAAGTTCCATTTTCCTTAAGGCAAATTTACAGAAGCCCATTGTGTTTTCGTTCTTGATATGGCTAGTATGGTCTGGCCTCTCTTTTCTTGAGAGGAGGTAATTTTCTTCAAAACGCCGACGGACCCCACCAGAGACATTCCAATCTCCATAAAAGTGGGCCGATCAAGGGTTGATGTGGATGACAAAAAAACGCCTCTACCTGCTAAAACCATCCTCTGCTGAGGGTCTCTCTTCTCTAGAGTCGGCACGCTTGGCATTACTGCTCTCTGATTATACATATATGCTCGCTAGTAAATGTAAAGGAAAAGGTTTCTTGGCTTATTAAAGGAGCTGCAATTTTGCAATGCTTAAGCTCTCGTTATATGTCACGCAGCGGGGCTCGAACCTGCAGCTTCTGGTTTCCGATAGGCAGAGACTTAGCCGTCCAAGCCACCTCGCTGACAGTTAAGGCTGGTAGTTAAATATTCTCTTAATAACAGAATATGCAAGGGAGTTATTGCAATTTCATATCTGACATTAACCGGAGCAAGCGTAAAGTCATAATTAGGAACTCGATGGTAAGGGAAGCGGTACGCGCGCGTGTCTGTATGTGGATTATTAACAAACATGCTTGACCGTAATCTATCTCGTCGTTGGTTAGCAGTGGTTACAGATTTGCCAAGGACAAAGTAAGGACAAAATTTGGCAGCTTCTCTTCTTTGATAATAGTACAATGTGTAGACTAAAATCTTTCTTCAAATTTGTTTAAGGGCCATGTTTGTTTAAGGGCCACACGGGGCTCAAAGCCGTTGCGAACGTCCTGCACTATGCTTAACCCATGTTCCATCAGATCCACCCGCTAGAGCAGGATTCGTCACTGTCGCGTTCCGAAAATGCTACATCTGTCAAGTTTCCAATTAAATCATTTAAACGAGATAGCTGTCGCGGAAGATGTCCCAGGATAAGTAAAAAATACCTCATGTTAAATAATGCTTTATGTTTTGTATAAATCTACGAGCACAGTATGTCCAAAGCATTTTTAGAAGATCCCGTATTTGGCGCGAGAGGCCACAACTCTATGGGGACTTTTTCGACGTTTTGTGGACACGATGATGCGACGGCGTGCTCTTTGGTGCTAACTTCTATTTTTATACTAAAACATCTATCGTCTCATTCCACCTGCTCGTGCGCTCACCAGTTCCCGCTATTTGAACTAATTAATTGAGTTAATTGGTGTGACCTTATGTTGTTCGCAATATTGAACATAATACCATTTATCAATTGGCACTATCTTGCACGTATCTGCTATGACATTGTTGTATCCCATTATCAACCGTAGATACCATTGACTTTTTGGCTAGCTGACCTGAAACAGGGGCACCATATACACGTCATGCATCAACTTAGGTCAGAACCAGAATATGTTATGTAGACATTGGGCATTGGTTTGCCTTCGACAGGGTGGACTACCCAACAGTTAAATGCAATGGAGAGAGTATGCAGTAGCCGTTAGCGTGATATCCCTGATTAAACTCATTAATCACTCGGAAGTTTGCCGTGATTGTCTCTGACTGCCAACTGCAGACCAGGTCCTTGCAGACTGACTTATCTGCAGACCTACCCTGGCCACAAAGGCGGTTGCATGATCTTAACGTGCGAGACTAACCCCTGTTGATATGGGTCCCCGGTCATTCGAGGTTCAAACCTAATGAAGATGCTGATCAGCGGGTTCCCCCGCTAGCTGGTTCTTCAGTGTCCGTATGCCAAACGAATCTACTTTACCGACAAATCCACTGTTCGTGGAATCCAATCTGTCCGAATGTGGGGGGAACGTTTTCTCCAAGGAATTGAAAGGGAAGCGCCAAGGTGCCTTTTCAATGCGATCATTTCCCTTGACGATTATAGCACATTGCTACGAGCAGGAGTCATCAAGTTGCAGCGTCTGACGTTCAGACGCGATACTAAAAACCGAGCATTTGACCCCTAATTATATTTGTTCAGTTATTGTAATCGTTATTACGCTTACGATAACACACTAAAATAAAAAATAAATTTTCCGAGCTGAGCCACAGCCAACATTTAACGTCCACGATAGTGCTTTCGGTATTGCTTCATAAGACGGATCCCTTTAAATGCAAATGTGCACCTACGTGTCTCCTCCGATTGCACGGCGCAAACGAACGCACCACCCCATCGGGCTCGACACGACAACGCACTAAGCAATTTCATAATTACGCTGATCTGACTGCAGGTTGAGGCACGAGCGACTCTTTTGGCGTAGTCGAGGTTAAGGTGTCATATTCAGTGACGTATTTGCGAGTAATCAACTAACAAAGGAGTTGGAGAGGAACGGGCTATCTCTGTAGAAGAACGTCAATACGGGAGACTTTCCGCCCCTGTCGTTAATGAACATAGTTGTTTATCATTGTCGTTACTTATTGGCCTTCTCAATTTCAATCAAATATGGGATACTTGTAGTGACGTAATATAATATGTACATATTTTCAGATGAGCTGAGTTTACTAATTGATAGGTAACTTCAGTAACTTCAAGTATATCGTCCGTATTTAATAAGCGTGTTCCGTTAACCCCTTTCTTGATAAATTGCTTCCATTATCTTGGTTTTTGGTCATTGTTTTGTGTTTTGGTCATGCTCTCGGTATTTTGTAGCAGAAGATATGCGTGTGCGTAAAGTAGGTTTTCCTGCGTGAAAAGATATGTTTATCGAACAGGAGATCTATTTAAAAAAATCGGTTTTCGTTTTTTTTAAGTACGGCCTCCATATGACTGAATAGTAGAGATATTTAGGGATGATTAGCCTCTTATTGGAGTGGCGGCGTGTGTTAGGTAGCTAACGCGCATCTCTTTGAATGCGGCTGGGAAGCACGAAGAGGACCACGATTTGCGGTCGCTGGGTTCGATGCCCAGAAATTGTGATTTGGCTGGTACATTGTTATTCTTGCCCCACCGTCACAAAGTTCTATTGGAGAATGCCAGGGAAGCCCCGCGTGGTGTATTCGTGTGCGTCTTGCAACCGGAGGAGACACATAGGTGAAAATAATTCCCTTTCAACCGGCCTATCACGTGGGACAAAGTGTTTCAAATCGTCACCATACAATTTATGTACCATGGCCCTGTGCAGCTGATTCTTAAGGTCCAGTATAAACATGTAAAACAAAAGTGGGCCTACAGAAGACCCCCTGAGGTACTCCAGGTGGTCGCGTTCCACGATAGCTCAGGTTACTATTTAACTTGACCTCTGAACTGTCTATCAACTACATAATTACGAATCCAATTAATGGTCGGTTTAGGCTGCAGTTCCTTGAGGTGACGGATTTCGCAAGATTTCGTAAAGTTTTCTCGGGTACTGGAAGGATTGGAAACGGCAAGGCGCCAGGGCTGGACGGCGTCCCACTGGAAGTGGTACGAGCCCTGCTGACGGAGAGGCCGTGCACTTTTCGACACGTAGCCAAGAAGCTACTGAGGGAGGGCCGGTTCCCGCAAGAATGGAAAAAGGCATGCCTCGTGCTAAGCCGAAGTCAGGGAGCTCCTTGAGAACCCTAGGTCGTCTAGACCTTTGGGTTTATGAAGTGCGGCTGAAAAGGCGTTCGAGGTGCTGATAACGGACTTGGAAGACAAGAGAGACGGAGGAGCAGTGCGATTTTTGGAAAGGGTTGGTCAACAATTTCTGCCCTAAGAAGCGCATTCGAGGTAGTAAAGGTAGACCCGGAGAAAATTGGGCATCTACCTCGTGGTTCTTATGGACGTTGGGAACGCCTTCGACTCAATGAGTTGAAGGGTAGTACTGAACGCCCTGGAGGGGAGGTCAAGCACCTTGGGCTGATCTTCAACCCGCACGTCACTGTGCGGTTAAGAAGGCAGCTAATGCGGTCAACGGTCTCGCGAAGATTATGCCGTGAGTGGGCGGAGCGGATGAAAGCGATCGACGGCTGCTCGCAACCGTCTGAGAATCAATCATCATGTATGCTCCACCGATCTAGGCAAAGACGGACCTCCGCGGGAAACGCAATCAGAAATCATTGACGGGTACCCAACGACAGCTTGCAATTTGCATCTGTGCGGTGTACAGAACAATCTTCACCGAAGCGGCGCGTGTGCTAGCAGGCATGATTCCGTGGAGACATTGAGTGCTAGACACGCGCACCCGAAATGGGGACGAAGCGGCAGGCAACCGCAATAGGAAGCAGACACTCTAAATCTGGCAGGAGGAGTGGACGTCAGCGGCTGCCGTGGAAGACTCCGGCGCAGCTGCGCCCGTTCCAGGCTACTGGATAAGGAGGCTCATCAAGGACATTAAGACCTGAGAAACAGACTCCAGGAACGTCATCAGATAGAGGAGCTAACGGTAAACAACATCGTGCCATTGATGCTAAAAGGAGAAAGGGAATGGGATGCCATCGCAGGCTTTGTCTTGTGATGAGAGTCAAGGAAGAGGAGGCGCACTCAAGATGAGAGAGAGAGAGAGAGAGCGGACAAGATCGAACAATGAGAATGTGGAGGTGGGAGACTGGGTCCGCGGCTAGGTCAAGCTGGGGTCTCAAAGGCATCTAGGACCCCGGAAGCAGGCCACTGTGCCAGATGCCGGCAAGGAAAAATTGATGCCCCCGAATAAATGCGAAAGCAGTCCCAGTGGCTTCACCCCCAGGCCACGGAGCAGAGGTATACGCGTTTCGTCTTGTCCGCAGCACACTGCCAGTGTGTGTACTACCGTTCTACGCGGTAACCTCTATAATCTAACAAAAAAATTAGCTCCAAGTTGGCCGTATTGATGGTTAGCTCACGTCGGTCTAGATGTATAGGAGTGGTTGATTGACTGATATGTTTGGAAATCCGTCTCTGCATTCGGCCATTTAATTTCGCACGAAAGCAGCGTACCGGGATCACTGAAACTCAGAATATCCCGTGTTGTCAGGGGCAGGTAGACAACGGGTAAACGGCTTTGCACTGTCCGTCAGTGAAAATTGAATCTCTTCTTGGCCTCAACAGCTACAAAAACGTTGGGGTTTCGTTGGAGTCTGAAACCCCTCTGCTTGGTCGACTCGACCTAACCTGTTGTCATAACGAAGTTAGCTAAGTCCAATGCACAGTAAAACGTTGCCCGGTCGGTGCCCAAGTTCTGGAGATAAATTTCTTAACCAGTCCCCCATGATGCTAGAACTTAGAAAATCAGGCGGAAGAATTGATGGAGCGGTCCAGTACAGATCCTCAACACCGTGGCGAATGTCCGAGAATTCGGGAACAGGCCATTTCTGTCGCAGAATTACAGGCAGGGGCTATTGCCGATGCTTTATGCAAATCGACAATTCAACAAGTGTAAAACAACAAAGGCGACCAATGCAGACCATAGCGTTTAATCAAAGAACCAACAACTGGGAATCAAACGCAAGCACATCTTTCGCTGCGCCTCGATATTCCATAAATTCTTTCACGGAAAAGTACACACCGAAAACTATAATTACCCACATGACTGGAGAGAAGTCAAGACCCTACGATTTGGAGGCATTCCAACAACGCGGAAGCGGTGACGCGACCGGGGGCCAGCAAGAGGCCTTTCCATAACAGCTCAGATTAACAGGAAGAAGCAAGTGTTTCATCGCCACAATGCGCCAGGTTCGCTTGTACTCGGCTCTTGAGGTGTATTTTATTAATGCTGATTTATGCGAGGTTCTTGTTATGCAGAACGACTGGTGGTCTTGTATTGCTGAGACCACACATGTGATTTTAGGTGTGGCAGCTGGTGTGTCAAGGGACGGAGAAGGCGGTTTGATCACCGCCAACTTAACTCGAAAGTCTCCGTTCTATCTTAAGTTAAGTTCTCAAGTTATCTCGAATCCATTATAAGATAGGACCTAATTCTTGTGTTTTCTTTTTGCAGGTCTTTCGAAGCTTCGCGCACATTGACAATTTTAATTAAAGTGACTCATTTCTCAATGTAACTACGTAACAAAAATGGACGGAAGAATCTTTTAAGGAAATAAATGTCTACTTGACGACCGTTTACAACAGGGTTTGTCTTGTTTGAATGCGCAAAGTGACACCACTGCGTGACTTTACTGTACTGCCTTAGCTCTGTGCGGCAGCGATACGGAAGGGGAGGATTTTAGGGAGATTACAGGGACAAAAGCCAGCGACTTCATATGCCTCCTTTTTTGTACTGATGCTATTCTGCAGTTTTTGGATAAGGTGAGACTCTTGGCTGAGGTCAGCTTCTCCTGTCTCGCGACGGCAAAAGGCTTAAGACTAGCTTTCCAGGTGACTTGAGGTAGTGCACGCAGGTAACTGCTCAGGCGTCTGAGTGCTATGCAGTTGAAGTTGCATCTATATTTACGAACAAATCTATATAAAGTAGGTTGTTGATATTCTTGTAGAAACTGCGTATGTTTCACTCGGTTCAATGATTTTCTGCCATTTCTCCACGAGCTTCATTATCCCTCCTTTATAGAAGTGCTAATATTTATTGGTAAGGAAATCATCGAAGGTTAATTTGAATACAATACAGTACAAATGGTGGTTTATTGACGAAACTGCAAGTACAGTAATGTTCAAGTTCGCAAAATAAAATAATGATAAAGGAGTGTACGAAATACTTAGAACATCAGAACATAATTGTAAATAACATACATATACCTGAATAGGCACAGATTTCACAATCCACGGTATCTACATTTTATTAATATTTTAATAATTCGGTGATGAACTGCCTGGTCGATAAGTGTTCACAGCTTACGAGGGAGGGAACCTCACACTAATGGCAGGCTGTAGGCTAGAGCGTGTTTGCTCGATTCCGAGAAAACTAAAGGTGTTACGAACATGGTAAAGGTAGAGCTTTATTGGTTTATTAAAGGAGCTGCAATTGTACAATGCTTAAGCTCTCTTACATGTCACGCAGTGCCGCAATGACTGTATTGTACTTAGGTGCCAGGGCTGTCAGATGTTCTACTATTTGATCATTTTGAGATTTAACCCAGGCATTTAACGGTCTGGGTAACTACGCATCAACCATTCTTTGAGGTGTGCGGAATATAACCAGCCCTGTTTTGCTGGCATTGACAACTACCTCAACCATCCTGAAAGTTTCCATGGCCTTTGGAACGTAATCCAGAGCCCTCTGAATCCCAATGGTAAGCTTGGCGGGGTCAAGTCAAAATACCATTGAGAAGTCTTCTACATATGCAATAGTCCTACAAATATCGCCTTCATAGATCTTGAGCAGAGCAAAGTCGCAAATCTTCTGACAAGCAAGACTGACTAGATGAAAAGAATTTGAAAAAATAATTCCCAAGATGCGTTCCAAGGCTAACTTCAGCAACTTGCTGGGAACATCGGCGGCTTCCACTACCCATCCTGCTTTAGTACCTTCGGAACCTCGCACGCGTGGACAGGACTAAGTCTGAGTGCGGTATCCTCTATCCACCGAATAGCTGCTAGCAGACCTAACACCTGGATGTCAAGGGAGAACAGTCACAGCTCTGATGCTTGCAAAGAGATCGTAAACCTCATCCGTTCCGGCCTGAGGACTCCGCAGCTGTTGACCTGAATCAAGGTCAAGTATCGGTGACAAACCCGCCTTCGATTTATCTCTGCCACAGGACGCAATGATAAACTTCCACAGCGTAGTAAATTGCCTTAGAATGCTCGGAGGCGCATCGCTGAAATTTCTGCACAACTCGTTGACGTCCCCCCTAGGTCGCCTTAGACCAGTTGTGAAGCCGAACCTAGCGGAACCAGAGGCTAAACTCACATCAATGGCAACTTCGAAACATCTATCGTGTTCGTAATATATTTGCTCACGAAGGCCTCAGATGCCGAGTCATCATCGTAGACAGGAAGGCAAGTTACATATTGACCCCTATCGATGGACCGTTCTACAGGGGACCGTGTTGTTAAGAGCGACCTGGAGATGAGAGACCGGATGGTACGTTCTGAGCAGTCGAACCGCAATTAGTCAGATGACAAGGTAGTGATTATAGAAGAGCGGAGTCATCTAGACTCCACCCGTTACTAGTGAATCTTTCTCACAGTTCGTTACGGAAATGTGGTCCAGCACAAGTTTACGAGTACGGGCGGGTAATCTTGTCGATGACGTGCGGGCAAAACAGTCCTGACAGTCAGGCGTACCCAGAATATTTACATTTGAGTCACCCAGCAGGAACCACCTGTGTAACTCTCAAAGCCCGAATCCTTTTTCACTCGAAGGCGCACAGCCTGAACGCTACCATCTGCACTACTCTTTTTGACTATCGAAAGAACGGTGCAACGAACCGTCACGAAGATGTCCAGGTCACGGCCGCAGCCAGTAAACCTAAAACCAAGGATGTCATCGCTAGCATAGTCATGACTTTTTAACCAAGACTCGCTCACAACTACGACAATAAAATGGGATCCCTCCTAATTTAAAAAGGCACTGAAATTCTTCGGCTGTCCATCTTTCTAAGACCCCTTGCTCCCGCATTAACATGAATGGCTGAAAAACCATTTGACAGTAGTCAAATTTTGACAATTTGAGGAGCAGCATACAATAATTGACAAGCTCCGATGTTACTCGTGCTACATGCTTATACAAAACCTATTTATAAGTATTATACAGAGAGCATTTTGACTCCAAACTGATGGTGAGTAAAGCCATTAGCGGGCCTAGGGCGTTTATGAGACCCTGCAAACATTTTGCAACTTTCGAGTTCACTGCTGCGGATCCTCAGGACTGGAGTCAATGATGAGTTTGTTGTTTTTACCGTCCGAAAGACGCTCCGACCCGGGGAATCACCGGCCTTCTTCCTCAGGCGCCGCGCAGGTTTACTTGTCCGCTTCTATACCGCACCAGGCTTTGATAGAATTAAGGATGAACCGGGGAGATTCACTCTGATTTCCTGACCAGCTGGGGTTTCCACTATGAACGGCCTCACAGCAGCCGCATACGACTTTCCCAGGGCTGTAGCAGAGTCAGACTGACCAACCGAGTCCACAGGTTGGATTGTCGGCAGTGGAGTAGAAACGACCTCAACATAGGTCGCCTCAGGCTGCTCGAACCTAACCTGCAGCAGGAACTGACGTTCCGTTTATATTCTTCGTTTCTCGATTTCGTACGGTCTCAAAGGACAGATTGCCGAATTCGCAAAGAAAGCTTCCTTGCAGTTGACACGCTTGGGTGGACCCCTGTCCCCCACAGCTGGTAACCCCGCACCTTTTAGATTTAAAGCTGGCACTCTCTAGTATTGCACGATGCACAGGATCACCAATTATCGGGACACCTGCAGTAATTGCCAAATTACTCCCTGGGACACGTTTAAAACTCCAGTTTTGCTAGGAGCACAAAGCTTACATCCACTCCGTTGGAAAGTTCCGTGTGTCCAGGGAACTGAAGGTTTGATTATTCAAATTATTTTGGAAACTTTCGGAACAAGTGATAACCTGATGGCTCACTATCCGGGCTATACGGAAGATGAACGTATCAAAAACATCCCAATCAGGCCCCAATAATTTTTGCTATCAAATCATCAAAGGACCTTGTAGTCTGACGTTGTCGTGCTGTAACCCATCGCTCATTCTATTGGCTAATTTGCGCCACTTCTGACCGATTGTTACGGTTGTGTCCGATCTCTCTAGCCGTCAAAGGTCGTTCGAAGCCCAGCGAAAAAAATCATATCCTTTACGTGTCGGCTTTCATTTATCATACGACATTTGATATGCTCGACACATGCGGGGGCGGAAAGACAACTGAAAACGGACCCCTACGGACTTATGCATCAAGCCAACACTTTGCGTAGTTGAAAATAAAGCTATTATTATTATTGATATTGCGCACCACCGTGCTCGACTTTGAGGTGTCAGCAAGTAGGGTTCCGCCAGCTCCCTGCTCAGAGTCGTGGTCAACCGCCCTAATCGTCGAATTATGTCGTTTCAAATAGATACTCTTCGTTGGTGGCAAATTCTAATAGACCTGGCCTGAATCTGAAAATTCTTGCCAGGTACGAGTAAGGCAGAGCAATAAGCAAAGGTGGTCCCGACAGGTCCTCATAGTAATACCTAAAAGGTTAAGAGCTGACAGATAGGGGAACAGCTGAGGGTCAGCTCGAAAAATCAATGAAGTCTAATAGACGTGCTATCGCCAACCTGGACCAAAACTGGAGTTCCCCTTTCTCAAAATTGAATCACTCACCAATCAATGAAACAGTTTTTTTCGAAACATATTACGACCTGCAAAGGGGAATCTAGATGTAGAATATTCATATAGTCGTATAAACATTCATGTAAATAATACCATTGTACAGTGATTACGCTATTGAAGATACGTTATGCAATATGATAACCCCTTTACTATTGATAGTCTTAGGAGAAGTTGAGCGTGGTCAATAGCCATTGGCAGCATCAGATCCCTGCTCATCCGATCGGTGGCCTTTGTCCAGAATGAAGACGAGGTAGCAGAACAGCTCGGCTGATTGATTTATCGCTGCGGTGATACATGCGACGTCATCGTTTCTTCAGTGTTCATACAAATGTATCAACTCGGAACCCTTTCCATAGAGAGCATGCATCGGGATTACGCGGTACATAATCGCCGTTATTTTCACCCCAGTCGGGTAACCGTTATAACGTCACTCGTTGCGTGCAACATAGAACGCTTTGTTGCTTTTTTTTACACCAAATTACTAAATTGGATTGTATATCGCGCCTGCGATATATCTACAAGCCGTGCTAGCAGCAGTATTCGAGTAGCAGTAGACGAAGTTGGACCACGCTGTAGGTCGCGTAATTTACATAAGCCGCCACCACCGCTGCAACAGCAGCTATGGAACAGCAGCTATCCCGTAGCTGGTGCTGTTGAACGCCTCCGTTGTTCTGTTCACGTCAAAGCTTCACTATCGTCCGTCTGTCCGAGCCACCCAACGCTTTTATCTACGTTCCCGTCGTGCTACGAACCAATCGCCGACCATCGTCGTCGAATGTAGTCGAAGACTGAGCTGAGCTTAGCCGAGCCAAGATCTATTCCTCCTCGATGCGATGCCCACCTTTCCTGTTTCTTTCAACTTTGCTTTAACGGACCTCGCTTGAAACTGCTATTCCGCTGCGCTGGTCTCGTAGGCGCTCTGTCTGGCACGCATAACCCCGCTCCAGTTTGTGTCTGTCGACCGACCGCCCACTCAAGCCATCTCCATCTGCCATCTCTCTCTCTCTCTCTCTCACCTGCGCGATCTGTCACCACGCTCTGAACAGACGTGACACTGGGCAAAAGGTGGTTGGCTCGAGGAGGCAAAGAAAAAAGACAAAGGCGAGTGAGTGGCCAGGCCTGGCTAGCAGCGGCAGCAGCTACCCACCCACTCTCCCGAGTGCGTGGCCATAGCAGCTCGCGTAGAGTCTTGTCGTCAGCAATTCAGGGCACGCTTCCGAGCGATTAATTGAAGCACAGGAGACAAGGGCAGGCAAGAACGACAGCCGCAGCAGTAGCAGCAGTACGTGGAGACGGGCAGCAACGAACCTCGGCGTCGCCAGCGGCGGCGACGCCTGTCCTGTTGCCGAGGGCTACGCGATGGCATAGGCAGGCAAGGAGGCAACGGCGGTGGCGCAGCCTGCTAGCCAAAGCCTAGGTGGAGGGGGGCACCCTGCAAAATAGTAGGTGCAAAAGGTAGGAAGAGGCAGAGCGAGAAAGAGTACGAGACAGCGAGGAGAAGGCAGCAGAAGATGGCAGTGCAGGCACCTGTTGAAGAGGCGACGGCGCTGTTGGACGAACCACTCCTGGCCTGCTGCTGGGGGTACAATTGAAGACAACTGGTGTTTGGCCCCGGCGAAACGGGCTGGGAGACATTCGTCCAGGAGTCGGCAACGGCAACAGAGCTAGTGGAAGGAAAGAAACACGGCAAGTGCATTAAGGGCGATGGATCGTGTCTCGTGCAACAGAGCGCGGTGGGATGGCTGCACAGGTGGCCAAACAGCTGCGGGCAGCTGAGGCTCATTGAGGTTCCTTCGCCTGGCAAGAAGAAGAAGAAGACTGACTATGGTACAGGAGGATTGGTGTATCGGCCGTAGCTGCTACACAGGGATATCCTTGAAGGTGTCGTGGGGTGAGACGCCGGGCCGCCGACGGACGCCACCGAATGAGTCTGATGGAAAAGAGAGCGAAGGGCTCACGACAGAGTCAATCTTTCGGAGGAGATAATCTGTTAGCTATTATCTAGCGTGGTATGTGGTAAATTAGCAACCAGCATAAAAGGATAGAGAATGGAGAGCGTATTCTCCGCGTAAACGACCTGGTGGTGCTTGTGCTTGCTACGTAGTCTACAGCATTGTCTGTCCCATTCGTTCCAGCTACCTGACAGGTGACGCGGAGCTAAAAGGTCAGCAGGTGGCTGACTTTATTCGCGTGTGTAAAAATGTAATAACCTCCGCTCGGCTGCTGGCGAGGTCTACCACACTTCTAATCATTTACTACTTCGTACAATTGTAAGCACTACATGGCAATGCCAGATAGAGTGGTACAGGGTGTGTCGAAATTCACAGTACGCGTTTTCCGATGCACTGATCCTTGGCCCATGTTTGCCCAGGTCAGCCAAACGTGACCAAGTGGGAAACACTTAGTGGCGTTTAACTCACCCTGTATATCTGCACACAGTGAGCGTGCGAATGTGTGCCGGCAATTGAATGTACCTCTTCAGATAGTGAATAGAGATTAGAAATTATTATGAGTTTGACAACGATTCATATTGAGACTACCTAAACAATACGTTCGATATACGTGTTCTATGTGGTTGAATCAAAACACCCACGAATCCATTTTCTCATTCTCAAGTTTATAATCGCTCCACTCCTCGAAAGTTTCCCAGTTCGAAATTTATACGAGTAATTCAAAAACCGCTGTCGACTCGTGACAAACGGTTTAAAACAATGGCTGTATTCTGCGTGTTACCTTGTCAATGCAAAAATGATCAAAGTATTGATAGCTAGATAACGTGGGTGAATCGGAGAGTATCATGCGCATATAAAAAAAAAACTGTGTCAAAAGCTGATGAGTTGTTATCGAAATAATTTTGCACAAGTGTTCATTTGGGCTTATATATATATATATATATATATATAGCCAACTTGCTGGTACAAACGTGCTCCACGTCATCCTACATGTATGCATGGAATTTAGAAAATGGCAGAGCAGCCAAACGATCAAACACAAAATCTGCGTAGGCGCTGAGCTAGCTAAATATAGCAGGGGAACCGTAGTAAACTACGTGTTACAATTTCCCCGTCGAGTTTTCACTTTTTTCTCTCGTTCTTCCATTCGTCTTGTCCCGTACAGGGGAATTCAACCTGGAAAGTTCTCCACGACGCCCTGCCCCAGACGACATCCACTTACGATTTCAATTTATCCCACTCTTTCGTCTCGTGATGCGGCGAATCTGTACGCAATCGACGAGGAGCAGCTGGCGACTTGATGTAAGGCAAATTCGCCGACACAACGAAAGCCAGGCGAAATTCGACAGTGAACTGAGCATGGCGGGAGCGAGAGAGAGATAGAGGAAGACACAAAGAGAAGTGCGACGTTGCTGACAGGTTGGTGCGCGACTGCTGTTCTTGATTGAAAGCACCTAAACGTCCAGTGGTGTGTGTGTGTGTATGGTGAATGAGTGCGCAATGTGCATTCATTGTAGCAACGACTATTACAGGGCGACTCAGATTAGTAGCAACAATTAAAAGTTCCTTTGATTAACCCTAGCCGTCATCCCGCGACAGCCCTCCTTCCCTCCCCAGGTTCTAATGCCCTGCTGTACTCGTTGACTACCCCCCAAAAAGAAGATCCCCACATCAAATTCGTACGTTTGCCGCTGCTCGGTTTCGTGGAGAACGCAGAATAACATTCACCCCTCTGATGCTCCCCCTGGATAGGGACCAGACACATAGACGGCTGGTGATAATAAGCTCTGGGCAACCTTCCTCCGATGCTTCGCTGACATCATCTGTAATTCAAGGTTCGTCGTCGTTGTTGTTGCTGTTGTTATTGTTGTCGTGGATGATGATGGTGATGGCCGCGGCGGTGTCGTGCTAAAGGGAGTGGTCCAACATTGGCCCGCTGATAAGAGGTTGTGTCTTGTGCCTGCTCTGGCTGCCGACTAGCACTGCTACGTAGATTGCGGTAGCGGAAGAAGCTACGACTGGAGCTGCTGTGGTCAGCAGATAAATAGCAAGTTTGTACCAGCCGGTGGCCGGCGCAGAGGGGTGTCACTTCGGCCAGGCCCCGGGGTCGGCACGCTTCGTCGCTAATCAATACGGCTTCTGCTGCTGTTGCTAGCGAAAAGCACGACGAACAAAAGACCCTACGAGGACGACAACCCAGCCCAACCCTGCTGGTCCCGCACAGCGACACGTGGCACCTATAAGACTGCAACGACCTGCGACAGCTATGCCATTATAAATGATACTGATAATAACAGCCCGAGTCACAGAGCTGAAACGGAATCGTAGAGCATTGCCTGCCTGGGCTCTTGTTGTTGGTCACAGAATTGCGAACCTCGTTCACGTGAATTCATCAAGCATGATTTGGACGTCACGCCGAATCGTATATTATGCTTAGAACGACGTCGTTGTTGTAATCGACGCGAACGAAACTGTTATACTATAGTATTAGATATTAAACTCATTTTGTTTGATGCCACAAAATGAGTTTTAATATCTATATTATACTATAATAACACTACACTATTTATGCATACACAGTAGCTGACTTGAGGCGACTTCTTTTATCTTATGATTAAAGTTGTGCGAGTGTAAAAACATTAATCAAAATGTCACATTAATCCCGTCAAGGAGAATCTTGCACTGTTCATTTGTGTTGTTAATATTATCTTACCAGCCGCCGCCAGCGTTCTAATTCGAATAGCGTGCAAACTAATCATATTCTCATATATTCTCATGGGCATTGTTCATCGTTGTTCCTACGCACCCGTGTGCTAATCCCTGTATGTCTGTACTACATCACATCTGTACACGACGCCGACGAATCTGTCATTGTCAACTGTTGGCATCTTGTTCGCCCACTCCGAGTATTCCCTGTCAAAGGGCGAGTTATGCATTCATTAGCGTATTCACGGCCTGTATTGACATGGTCGCTCACGACAAACAGTTCTTGGCAAAGCTGCATCGTATGTTCAGCTATCCAACTAAACATGCATGTAACGCGAGTTGGTAGACAGCCGTCTAATGACCACCAATATATATGAAATGCTGACCCGCAAAATCGATAACGCCATTATCCGCTCCCTGTCGAACTCCACCTGGATGCGGCTAATCGTGGAATGATACATTAGCGGATGTTCCTCGAGAGCCCTGAAGCGTTGGCGCGTATTGAGTGTCGTTGTCGTCTACAACTTAGTCGTGTTTCATGTCTCGCGAATTGCAGGCGGCATCCGATTGCCCACCCTGACGAGTAGAACGGTGTTACCTGAAACGATCCTAGCGAGTCTTAGTGACTTAACAACTTTTGCGAGATGCCCGTGAAGAAACTTGGAAGAAGAAAACTTTTCGCTTTGACCAATTTCCATTTACCGGAAACGTCATACGACCACCTATTTTCCATCATATTCCAATGTGTCGTATTTTTCATCTGTTTCTGCGGCATGTCCTATCAAGTAAGTGACGAAAATCCACGATCGTCTGTATTAAGAAGTGTGAAGGTAATCTGCTCGAGGTCACCACCCATTGCCTACATTGTGAACTATTAAGAAAAATAAAGGGTGCTAATGCGGCACCTATTAGTAGCTGCTAGCCGGTATCACAAATATGTCCCTAGCTATTTATGATGATCATCAAACTTAAATCTGATTTAAATGAATGGTTACAGGCGGGTCGAGCGATCAAAAGCCACCTCGAGTATCCTTCAGTGGTGTCATCAACCCTCTCAAAGGAGTCAGTCATATTTCCCGCAGTTACAGTGTGCCCTGAACATTGGTGCGCGTATTATAAGCATGTGGTTATCTGCACGTAGCCTTAACTGCAAATGCTTATTAGGTTGCACGCAGGTAACGATGATAGTCGGATGCTCTCGGATTCACCCGCCCCGTCGTTGTCATTGTTGAGAGCGCGCAGCTCGAATAGTGAACAGGCCGCAAAAAACGGCAACGATCGCTGAATCTAGACCCCTTCGGCCCGCGCTGGTTTCCACGTTTCGGCAATGATTTTTGGCAAGCTACAGGTAACATATGTCTCGGTCCCCGACCTCAAGTCGACCTGTTATAAATCGCGATAATGTCGCGCGTTGAGGATGTTGAGGCCCCCACCTTTATGGACGAGGGGGTGTTGAAAGTCACCACCAGCGGGCAGAGGGCGTGTTCTGTCATCTTCAGCTGGTCTTTTTAATAACCAGCCAGTGGTACGACAGACAAGATCGGGCTGTTGAAGGAGGCCAGCGGTACATGACATATGTGATTATGCGCGCGAGAGAAAAGGCGAGAGAGAGATAGAGGGAAGGATAGGGGAGAGTAAGCTTGACATGGATGCCTACCCGGCTACATGACCGCAAACTGCAGGTGCCATCCGCAACTTTTTTGTGATGGCAGAATCTCGTCCTGCATGGACGTTTGGTGGCGCCCACTCATGACGCTGGTCATGTCATTTATTATGGTCACTGGATTTCACCAGTATGCAGTCATCTGGACAAACGGATGAGACATCAGATCTGAAGGACTGCGTCATCACCTCCACGTGATGAGCCGTAAGACGACTGGAGCAGTGGGGTCCTCCTGTTGAACGCAAGAGTTAGACAGCGTTACCTAGCCTTCAATGGGTGCAAGGACACTGTACCCTGCGTGCTTCGTAATACAGGCTCTTCTCTAGACGATGTAATTCTCAGACATGCGCGACTTGCACACCTGACTGATCATTTTAGGTGGAACCAATGAGCGAGACTACGCCCTAGCAAAAATCATTTGGCAAAACGCCTCTAGATATTGGCAGATGGCATGGAGTGCATTTGTAGTTGT
The DNA here is from genome assembly GCA_019614645.1 of Stratiolaelaps scimitus. NCBI lineage: Eukaryota > Metazoa > Arthropoda > Arachnida > Mesostigmata > Laelapidae > Stratiolaelaps > Stratiolaelaps scimitus. Next base: position 15,322,242 of record JABWDB010000003.1, on the reverse strand, counting down.
TTGATCGTTGGCGGTCGTTTTCTCGATGGCCAGCAGGTAAATTTACGTTTTCTCAGCAGTAACAAGCCACTCGATTCTAGACTCAACGAAGGGATCAACCTTATTACATCCTTGATTGATTTCGCCGGCAAATACGTTCAAAGATGATTTGTAGCATTAATTCATCTCATATGTTTGTTAACAACCGATCTTACGATCTTCTTGATTTTTCGGGTGCCTTCAGGTTCAACTTATCACGTATCTGCAGCTACTATCCGAAAAATTGCACCAAAAAAGATGTGGTACGTTGACGCCTTAGGGAAATCAAGTATGCATAAGGTAAAATTTGAGCTTCGTTTGATTGCTCCATTTTGTGTGTGCGCCTTCAAATGTTACCGGGGGAGTCTTGGCAACTTGTTGAGTTAAGACCGATATGATTTGCCACCGGAAGCGTACCAGCTGCTGACCAGTGCACTGGCGGGAAGACTGTAATGAATGTGCCATTAAAAATTCACAAGGATTTATGAAACTTATTGCATCGGTATATGTATACGTATATATAGGTGGACATTTTCTCTATTTCGATATTTTTTATCACGGATCCAATGAAGTCATTTCGAGGTAGGCAGCTATGAGAAATAGCTTGGAGCAACAATGTCTGCCCTATCCAGCACTACACTGTGCAACTGTATCGTGGCCTCGTTAATCATGTAAAAAAAATGTTTTTTTGAAGCTGCCCACTTTGTTGCCACGTCAAAACGTATATGGCAACGCTGTCGACACGATATAAAACGCTAACATTTGATAGCTGTAACAAATTTTTGGCGTAACATAGTAGATAACTAAATGCCGCTACACCATTGTACTATGATTCATTGTTATGCTTCAAAGGTGAGCTGCCGATAACTTCGGTTTGTCCAGTGTACAAAATATCTCGAAATGAATCCACCTCATTGGCGTGCAGGAGCACCGAGCGTCTTCGCATCGATTCAGTATCCTACCCCCTATCTACCGAGTGCATGAGAACACCTCCTCACATGGATTTCTATGTATTCCCATTTTGTATATTTGTAACACCGAAAATATGACTACAACTGCACACAATCAAAATGTGCCCGCCCATCATCTACGGCAATTTTCGATACCCACGAGTTCTTGCCAGCTGCGGCCAACATTTAGTTTTCTAACGGCCAGGATATCTATCGCTTCAAAAGCGTTGTTCAGTTTCAGTTGCATTGAAGTTGCCACTGCTACCAGTCGTCTTCAAGGGGATATACGAGGCCAGAGGGTAAACACAGCCATTTCAGAGTTTTTCATTCTAGGCGTATTTATTTCCGATACGAAAACATGACTACACTATCTACCGAACTCCGACTTACCCTGTATCATATAGCTGGGTTTCATCTGGGCAACAACATTTCATCTAACTCCATTATGCGGCTACGACTAGGTTGTATAGGTTGATATTACAATATGTGGTTATAGATAGATCGTTCGCCCAGACTTCACTCTGGTGTGCTTCAGAGAATGATTGCTTTGTGGTGATTGCGTCCACTATATTATATGTATACGGTCTGTTAGACCGAATCTATTCGTGCTATGGTATACTAATAGTTGTCAACGACGCACCTCGTATTTACCTTCCCCGCACGCAACACCATAATCCGTTCATGGGAATGGTTAACAGTTGATATTTGATGTACATATATTATAGTTATATTTTATGCATAGTCAACCGTGCACTGTATATTTCTGTATAACTCTGGGATATAACTGTATATTACTGTGTACTGTCCTGTATCTTCGGATGAACAATCTTGAATCGTTAGTATTATACCACCATATTGTCTTATGTGTACTATCATATGAATGTGTCCCCTATCGAATGTCCTTGTATGTCATCTGACTATTTCAATATATCTAGCAGAAATCTGCTCCAGAACAAGCTAATAATAAACTAAAAACCTCGAATAATGTATTATAGAACATGGGAGGCTTGAACGACAAGGCTCCACCGAATCGATGCTGCCTGTCCCCTATCCTGTTAGTCGAGCAATTAAAAATGCCCTGTCGTAACAGGGTTCTGCAAAAATGTTTCAAACTAAACTAACGCTAATCAAACACGAATCTCGTTTACGTCTCTGTCTTCGAACGAGTCGAAGACGCCCATTCTTTTCCTCTCGTCCATATGTTACCTAATAGCGATCTGTGGTCCCACGTCCTCACGACGTGTTCCTCGTTATGTTTCCCAGTGTCAAGAAAGCAGTGTACTTGTTTTTCTTCTTGTTAATTTTCAGATGTATCGTTACTCGATTCCGAAAGTAGCTCTCTACGCCGAGTGGCGTTTCTACGGGCAACCGATTATCACCGAGCTGTTTGACTGCCATATGGTCAGCAGGCACGAGTCGTGTCCTTCGTTCGAATGTGACCAATTGTGAGAATCACCTGTACGCTCGACATGTTTGTCGACAGTGCTTATTCTGGCGGAGCGCCGCCCTCTATTATTTCTCTGCATTCCCGGAGGGCGGCGGAGGTGGTGACTAATAATGACCGCTTATGAGCATATTTACGTTGTAAAGATCTCTTTCGGCCGTTGTTTCCAATTCGATTTCTACTCCGACCCCTAAAAGTGCACTCTCGATTGTTGACGCCTCGTCAATTTTGGCAAGTGGCATGGTCGTAGGGGGCGACATCGGCTGTTGTCCCCGCCAATGTGATAGATCTATGCCTCGCACATGGAAATGTCGGAAATCCTCTTGGACTTCACACGATTCGATGGTCGAATTGTGTTAACATATCTTAGAATTCGATCAAAATACTCTAACCACTATTATCAAAGTAATATACATGAATCAGCAGTAATTCATAGCAATATCGGTCAGTCAGTCACGCCGGTTATCCTCGACCGCAGGCCAATCCATCAATCGAATGCACCTCTATTAAAACGAGATTATCAGCACCTCAACCTTGAGCACCTAATGAGTAGTAAACACGTTCTTGAGGCAGATCCGGGCTCTTCTAGAGTCCTTAATTGCAATAGACTAGCACTATTAAGAACCCACCCTACTTCACACGTTACTTGTTCGACCGTAAACCTAAATAACTAATAAATTATTTATTCATATCATATTGAGTGATATTCACCTACTAATATCAGCCTTTTCATCGTTCCCGTAAATTGTCCTGCTTACCATTTAAGTATGCGTCGTGCATACTTCAAGATCCCGGCACGGTTCTGCTTTGTATTTGATGCTCTGCAGTTACCCAAGGACCATCTCTTTTACACATGCTCATTCCCTTGGCTATATGGTTAGTGGAATATTTGTTTCTAACCACATTCTACATGTATTTTAATTTCGATTTAATTTGCGAGACATGGAACATTTGTGGAACACAATTGAATTATTATTATTATTATTAAATGTAGTTTATTACCTTTCATCAACTCTGTAGTTTTACTGTGATATCCCCATGTGCAAGCGAGCCGGTAGAACGTATTTGCGAGACCATATGCGACGTAGACATTTCATGACTATTAGTAGTGTACTGGCTATGAAACATTTCAACTGCGGCAGGCTGGTTGTCATCTTCTGATAGTCCTTCTGTTCACTTGCGTAGGTGAAATATTGAACATAATTTGTGCACACATTATGTTCTGGACAACACATTTTGACGACGCATACAATATGAAGGCTATTTTAAATCATCTCATGGGTCATTTCTTTATCGATTCGACGCATTGGCAGAACTCCAACTGACCGTCACGTGGAACGACACCTATATGCTATCGTTTATGGGGTCGCACACCCTTCCCGTATACGTGCACCGAACTGGGACCAACCCTCCGATGTCCATCGAGGCAATTTCTATGTTTCCTGACATGCTCGTCGAAGCGTCGGCAGTTCAGGTGGGTGCTGGTAGGCAACTCTCCAAATGTACTCGGAAATTCCATAAATTTCAAATCGAATAGCTGTGTCCTTCGCAGCGCCCTGTTATTCACCAGATGGGGTCCCGGGTCGAGGTTCCGGGATGAATTCCCCATAGATGCTGCTAACACCACCGTAGGGTAAGCGGCAGCCGGGACGACACATTTCCCGAGTAGAAAATACACGATTGATATGTCAGATCATTAAAGGGCATGACATACACACGATCAATGTATTGTTGTATTTATTGATTGACTATTAATTGAATTATTATTATTGCTGCTGCTTTATTGCCGTCTTTTCCTGCGGCCGTTCTAGCAAACGATCGAACGTTTGCCACGGCCTTTCCGCACAGACTGCGAGCCCTATGAGAAGGGCGAGTCACGCCCAACATGGGGAGGTCGTCTCACTTTTCCAGGTTGTGTGCAACAATGCAAAATGGCAATCGAACAAGAGATATGCAATTGCACGATGCCAACAAATGAGTTCTCCGGCGCGTACGTGGGTCGACTGTGCGAATTCAAAGACTTCAGTAAGTTAGTAGAAAGAAAGAAAGAAAAGAGAAACTGACGATGTTTCTGCTTCTCTTATATCGAAGTACAGCATATCGACTAACCATTTGATAAGCTCGATGATAAAATCCTCTCAAGCAGAACTCTAACTCTAATTAAATATCGCGAATCAATGACTAGCCGATAAGCGAAGCTCAGCAGTGTATTCCTATATGTGGTGTATTTTTCAGAAAGTTGCGAAGATGCCGCCATAGAGAACCAGACCATGATCTTGTGTCAGCGACGCTGCCATCTTGGTTGCCAGTAAGCATGCCAGATTTTTTTTTTTACATTGAAAAAATTTTGCCAATTAATTAGCGATATCACTTGCTTGGAGCCATTCAAACACGTTAGCGGATACCAGATTTATCCCTCATGAGGACAATGCCAAGACGCGGGAACAATGCCGAATGTCCGGCCGTATCGAAATTAAGTATTGTATTTCGTGGTTTGAAACACACCGTTTGTCAATCTTGTGATTAAAGCGTGCGATTGAATATGCATAAATGCGTATTAGTGATAATAGTAGAAAACAAATGTATATATATATATACATATATAGCCCCAGGCAAAACCATACAGGCCTCTTGTCACCTCTACTGATACCTGTGTACACCTGTCACCTGCTCATGAAATTAACCTGCAGTTAATTGCACTTCATGACAAATTTTACAGGGACGTGCTATACGATGTTAAATTAGCTGGACTGCAACGTCTCCGCCAGCCAGCTAAAAACATGTGAGTCTCAAATTTGCTATTGTAACGTGCGCGAATGGTGTGTCCAGCCACACAGGCTTATCGCAGCGGAAGTATTTGACGACAACAAGCGTCAAGTTACGTGGAACCAGCCGGTGCATGGCACAGTTTCAGATGTTCACTAGCACAAGGTCTCTATTTATTCCACTCATACAATTGACTCCTTATGCAAAAACTACTTTTGCCGTACAAAGGCCTTCGCAGCTGTTACATATACCCCCTGTGATCGGTGCGACAGACGCGAAGCACCCCGTTGTTAAATTACCTAATAGCCGGCTACGCGGGCGGATTGCGGTGCTTATCTGACGTGAACGTTGTTATTATTATGAGCGAAGTCGTCGAGAAGACGATCAGGCGCTTGAAGGAGATTACCGAAGTAGACCGAGAAGCTGTTGTACCTGTCTGCCCCAGATTTCGCTAGAAAAGCTTCTATTTTCCTTCTGAGAATAACGGACAAACACATATTGTCACTGGCCAGCAGTTAACCATTGTACACGAACACACACACACATATGTCGTGTTATGAGGTTTTCTCTGTGATTGCAACCCCTAATTCGTATAAATTAATTATGCGTTTGTAAAATTGAACGAGTTTCAGACATCAGTCGGGTCTAGTATTGTCAATGGCATCGGCCAGTGTGGAGACATTCGTGTACAGTCAAGCGATCGAGGTAAGATCGACATGGATTACATTAACGAGACTCGCGCAAAACCCTTTGTTTCACACTAGCCATCAAATATGATGATAATGCCTCTATCCACAACTCGAAAAGTTCAACATGCCGAAGTTGTATCCTAGGAGACATACAGTGATTAACGAAGTTTGAGGCATACCACCCCGAATCACGTCATTATACGCCATGGATACAAACATACTTCATTTTAATTACGATGAGGTATTTAGCAAACTCGTATAGTCTATACATATGCAGACTGCCAAACATAGATATACTGTGGGCCAAACCAAAAGTATGGGAACAAGCTAGAAGAGGTTTCGTTAAGGCTACCTCGACTGCCTTGAGCATTTTTGTCGCACGTGTGTCAATTGTGCTTTCCATCTCTGCGTGTGATAGTATCTGACGTTGTTGCTATGTTGTATTTTAGTCTGAAATGACGTTCGGGTACGTGAGTGGCTACATCGGCGTATGGACAGGTCTGAGCTTCGCTGGAATCGCGGAAGGTATTTTCCTACGAGTGGCGAGATTGCGATAACTCGACTTGATTTCGTCAAGCAATATTCATTACCACTGCCGTGGTCTGTCATTACATCCAGGCGATGGTGGGAATATCTTCGAAGCAATTTTCAACGACTGTGAGGTCTACCCCTCAGGGCTCATCATATACCCGAAAGAATAGGATTGCCGTCATTTACTATGAGACCTTCCTCATATTAGCGAAGTATATATTTATACTTCGATTCAGTAGAAAACTGACGCCAGACAGCTGGTATATGTAATCAACGTTCGAACCAGCGTTTAGTTCTTTAGTACTAGTATACATTCGACGAGATCAACCGATACTTAATATGGCTATAACATTTACCAGAAGTGAATCCAGCATAACTAAAGGCTCATTTTTCTAAGGGCGATACGGAAGTGTCGGAATTCTGCTAAACGCTCAAGCAATGCTACACCACGCATAGGAAGCGCTGTTTCTAAGGTGTATCTAACTGTAGCTAAGGTAAAACTAACCAAATCCTTAACTATAAATACTTGCGCTGGGTTTCCAAATGGCGCATTTGATGAAAGCATTCATCGACGGGCACATTTGGCCAAGAAGCTAGGTGAACCTATTAGTAAATTTGTATGATAGAAACAGGAGCAGTACGCCCAATAGCCATTGTATATCCATCGCATATGAACTATCATATTATTCCGATTTGTCTATATTTGTCAATTTTGTTTTGATGGTTCGAAGGGTCATGCTGCGTAAGATTCTATGTATCAAAAAAGCGCATGAGACAACGTGTAAAACTTCGAAATTAGCTTGGATTGGGCCCGCAACGCCTTGAGGCGACGAGGATATAACAAGGGACCAAGAGAAAGCACACAGTGCTAAATAAGTAATAGTACTAAATAAACAATGGCGAACTTGGAAGCTTTGAAAATATTACGCCTGATGCACTGAGGCTGTTTTGAGAGCACTGTGTGTCCGTGTACTCAAGGCTGCCCTCGTCGATAACGTCGTATTGTTTGTGCTAGAAGATGTGGCTATTTCAAACCGCCCGCCAGAGCAGCGCAATCAAGAGTATACGACACTGACCATTGCCAATTGAAGAGTAAAGCTCTACCGCCAGTCATATACGACTCTTATGTTATTTATATGTAAGACACTAACAGTTTAGATATCAGATGATAGCACTTATTATATAGTACTAATAAAACAGCTCTTCGCTTATATATCGAGTACTTTATTCGAGTATTTGAAATTATATTCTGTACATATCACCACTTCGTCATCGTCGTCCTTGTGATTGGCTGTGACGTATATTACAACCCGTTCCAATATATAATACATGGTATATGCGCGTACGTGAGTGAATAAGGTGATATATAGCTTAATCTGACACAACGATGCTATCTTTTGGAAGTGGAAAATACCCTGTACACTGGATGTACTGCCGCTGCCATTACGGTATATGCGTCTGCCATCAACGGCATTGGCCATTTGAACTGGAGTTCTGAATTCAAATGGCCCGACTCAAGCTACCACGATAAAATCTTGCCAAAATTCCTCCTATCCACGTGGGGGCTCTGCTGCAGCCAACGGCCGCTGAGTACCAGGGAGGGGGGTCGGGGGAAGCGGGGGTGATGGCGGACCGTTCTGCCCAGCCGAAAGCGCCTCGATAGTCAGCGCATAAACGCCACAAACCGGACAAGCGAATCTGTCCGTTATGGTTCTCCCGCCTCTGTCGTCGGGTGGGCCTCGAATGGTCTGCCAATGACAATTTTATGCGAATCTATTCTTTGTAAATTCAGCCACCACCGCTGCCGTCGCCCCCGCCGCTGGTGCCATGCTCGCCCGTTCAATTCGACGGCATCCAGCGGCGTCCAACTAGCGCTTCGTTTCGTTTGGTGTATTCCATTTGGCCTTTACCAGCTCACCCGAGCGAACCTTTGCTACTCATCGCAAATGGCGTCCTCTCAGTGATGGCCGGCCGAACAACCGGGCATGCCTTCACTTACCACCATCGCAGCGAACAAACACATACACACACTGATGCGGATATACTTATGAGCCTTGTATAAAAATGCTGCCCCTAATGGTTTGCATATATACATACATATCAACATGATCAGATGTGGAGGTGGAATGTAGGACGTCTCATGAGATCGTTGAGGAGGACATCCGCGGGATTCTGTATCTGTCCGTGGACAACACACGCAGAAGTGGCACTTTTTTTCTGTGATATTGATTAAATCATCATTCTGGGATGAACAGATCTGCTAACAACAAGATTTGGTAGAAAATCTCTGCCGAATGAACGTCGTTCAAGTATTTTTCACCTATTAGGTCGTTTGGAGCTATTTTGTACGTTTAAAAATATGAGTAACATATGAGCTAAGCGTTATAGCTAGATTATGATCTAGTAAATGCTGGGGTCTATAATAATTAAGTTTTTATATCAACTCAAATAACTGCGCGCAGATCTGAATAAAAAAATGTTGATAAACATGCGTTGTAATATTATATATAATATTACAAAGGTTGCTTATCAACATTTTGCTGATATATTGCATACCGCTTCCTGTCGAAGGACAGTCTATCCACTAAGCAATAATTCACTCAACCAATCAATTTTTATATTTGGAAATAACAGCATGTTTACATCAGGGAGGAAGCTGTTCAGTTTATCGCGTATGATCAGTCATTGTGACTGCAGTGAGTCGAGGATCAGTTTTCTGATTATGGTTTCCGAGAGGCGGTGTAATAGCTAGCTGTGATAGCTGCGATAGCTGTGATAGCTAGCTAATTCTGCCGGTGGCTTTGCTATTTATTATCCTTAGTGCTTACACCCTGTATAGAGTTGATAATCGGGGATTTCTATTCGGATCACCACTTCTGAGAAGCTGTGAGATGGCCCGCGATAGCTAAACCTGCTGGTGTCTATTTTACCAATCACCTTTAATGCCAACACCCTGAACAGGGGTTGACAATTCGATCTCGGTGGGATTGCCATGGGTGCGGACTGATCCGTTTCTTGGAAAAGGCAACATTTCAGCAACAAGAAGCAAAAACAACGACGCAGTTTCCTGTTGTGGCGCCCTGTAGCATGAGAGCGGCAGTTAATAAATGACCGAGACGATCGGCCAATCCATTTTTTACAATGATATTAGCTCAGTGAAAGCAATTGAATGTAGTGTGTTAAGAGCTTTTGCAAGCTTACAGATTCGATCTTACGGGTTACGACACAGATGCACCCGAGCCCGCTAGCTATAGGTCATGTTCGATCCGTCTAAAATTAATACTGTATAAGATCACCATCACGGCGCTGGGTTCCGTTCTGCTCAAGGGACGCTGTTCATGTAGGACTATTCCTCGCAGAAGTGAAGCCTTCACCTTGTTGCATGTTTGAAGTTGTCGCCGTCTGTATCTTCGTCGAAATCACTTCCTATGCCTACTTCAATGCAATACAAACACCTCCATGTAGATATATATATATCTATATAATATATATATATATATATCTATAATATATATATATATATCTATATAATATATATATATATATATATATATATATATATATATATATATATATATATAATCCCAGTTTTATTGTCCAGCATTGTGTTATTTTTTCGGGGGAGTTCTCTTATGTCTCTCACGGAATCAGGCCAGGGACATCGCCGTATCGGGCAATGTAATAACAAGGGATACACCGCGAAGAGGAAATATCCTTTACGCCTTACTTACGATCATATTTGCGAACCACCGAACTTGCGATCATATTTACGTAGCGGTTAAGTGGCACGTGCTACAAATAGCAGCAGCAGACAGGAACGGCTAGAGAGATATTTCCACAATCGGGACTCTTTGATGAAGATGACCAGGGATGGATGGCAAATTTGTTGTATTCGTGTCTTATTTACGTTCTGCTCTAGTTTGGCCTGTTTTTGAGGATGTTTGCTTGAGGTGCGTGTATATTATGCATCGGCGATGGTTCCTGACTTTGGTCATGGCCGCATGACAACAACGAGAATAGTTACGATAACAAAAAAAAGAACTTCCGTGCGAGCGGCTTTCCCAAAGCTGCAAATAACCATTCGCACGGCATTATTGTCTTACTCCATCACGTAGTAAGATTTAGGGGGTGCAAGTTGACACGAATTAAGAGAAGACGTCGACACAGCGCCGATGACGCCGGCCGAAGAGCAGATCAAGGGGGGTGGGGGGGTGGGTAATCTCTTCTTTTGACGAAATCTCTTCATCAGCCTCTACCTAATTCCATCCTATCCTCTTCACTCTCCGTCTACGTCCTTCTTTCGACTGCTTGATGAGAATAATTAATCATAACACACTAATACGACTGAGCATAATAAGCATAATAATGTATAATTAATTATTTGTTTTTACGCACATACACACGCAATATATATATATATATATATATACTCGCAGACGACCCTTGATGATCCGGTACTATTTATAGCGGTAAAATTAGCAGTAGTAATCAGCAGCGTGATCTGACAGAAAGGAAAGCCTCGAACAAAAGAATATGGCATGGGTTAAGCCGTAACGGAGAGAGCCAGCCATCGAGCATCGTTGTTCGTTAACGCGGCGACATTGGCATTTACTACAATTGAGATCCACCTGTTATCTCTACAGTCATCCTCTCTAATTGCACTTACAGGAATCGAGAACGCTTATTCGAAGGACTAAGCTGGCGAGCACCAGTGCGGGTCGTTGTTCGCCAAGTGAACGAGCCGTGAGAGCTTGTTTATCTGTGAAAGGTCAAAATATCCCTCTCGAACAGATTTGTATTAGTAAATTGCAATTTGTGATCTAGGCAATCTCCATAGTAGTAATAGTGCTGGCCATGAGAGATTGTATTGAAAACTTGAATGGACGACTGCACACTCCAGAGACATCTGCGTCGGCCGGTTTGGCTCACGGCATCGTATCATGCATAGTAATTAACATCTTCTGCAGGTAAAGCGATTCCATTACCTGTCGCTGTCATTAGATACAGGGAAACCCCCGTTTCATATTTCGTGTTCATTTTCCTTAAGCGAAAAGCTCGTTTTCTCGAAGCTAATTTCGTACACCCTATAATCCTTTACTGAAATCTACCGCGCGAGCGCACTCTATCATAGCCCTCTCCTTATTGCATCGCTATGGCATAACCCTTTTGATGCGCCAAAAGCTGGACTTAACTCGCATGCATACTAACTGTGTGATTTATTTTCTTCCATTACTCCCCTTTTCTCCATCTCTCTCTCTCTCTCTCTCTCTCTCTTCCCTCTGCGTCTTGGCTAGAAGGAAATTTGTTATGCAAATAAATATCAAGATGTACGAGTACGTGCCTGAGGTGGCTGCACATGTAGGTTAGTGTGCACAGTGCGTCCCATGATCCCATCAAGGCAAATCCCACCATTTACTTGGTCGTTAGTGAAGCATCGGCAGCTAACTACCTCAATCTCATGGCCAGGCTCTGTGTTATGGCAAGCCCCGATGAAGACAGCCGGGATGAACTCTCGCTCCAGAGGAGGCTATGTGTGGGCAGCGTCACTAGTTTAAAGCAGGCTCGGCAACCGCGGAGTTACCGCCGCCAAACCAGCCTGAGGGGTTCCTTAAGCCAGCTCTCGTATGAATCATAGGATTCTGAACGTCGCTGTTACTTCAATGTCCTACCCTTGCTGGGCGCGTCCGGTTCTGTATCATCCCACTCTTCAGCTGTCTTTCAGCCTCGCATTTCCTTGCTTTCGGCAGCTCATTTCTCGAAGGAAAGGAATGGCGCGTTACAATAAAGACCTTGAGACCTGGCTTTATTGGTGTCACCGACACTCTGGGGCCACCCTGCCGTCCACCTGGCGACTAAATGTGAGTCGTATTTGCGCAGCTTCTACGGAGTTTCTTGCGCGTACGTGGCAGCTCTCCGCCTCTCCCCATTTCTATATAGATATATATATATATATATATATGGAGAGAGAGAGAGAGAGGACAAGGTTGCAACGTTTTCCTAACAGGTGGAAAACCTCATGCCGCTCTGGCTGCCGTGGTTACTCCTGCTGCTACTGGCACTGCTGTTAACGTTCCGCTGATGGAAAAAGTTACTGCCGAGATTTCCTCTGCAACTTGCTGAAGGAGCAGTTCACGGAGCGTCGTTTCCATCAGGCATATATGGAAGCCCGTCATTTGTATAGTATGACGGCACATGAGCTGCGCGTCAAGGGAATCTCGAGACCTGGCCCAGTTCCACGAATCGAAACGTGGGCTGCCGGGTAACAGCGTAGCGGGTCGCGAGTTGCGAGCGGTGCCCGACTACACGTGCGGGACGGTGCACATAGCCAGTTAGGATTGTCGGCGGTGGAGGGTTCAGATGTTGATAACGGTTATGGTGGGTGATCCTGAGAGGTAGAGATAGAGACGAAGAGGGAAAAAAGCTGAGTGGATTGAAAGATTCCCCAGCTTTTTCCTTTATTGTTCTCCCGTCATGAGTTCGCCATATCCGTTACAGCGGCACCGAGGTCGCTCGGTAGCTAGCTGGAAGGGCAGCACAAGTGCTTAACTATGAATGAGCTTTGTCCAACATCCAGCTGTTCCTTGTGATGGCGAGGAAGCCGAAGTCTTTCTCTCTCTGGCGAACCACCGCAACGACGACCCCACTGGCCAATTACAGAAAAGCATTGCGCAGCGAATGAGGTGGCCACGAGGCAATGCAGCAAAGACGAGGGCTCACGATCGCGCGCTGCACAACGTTAGCGAGCTATAGGGAAGGGAAGGTTTTCACTGATGGTTGAAAGCACCACAGATAAGGGTTGCGTCGAAATGGGATTTTTGCCAACCTGGTACACAGTAGAATGGCTACCTCTCGTCGAAACGCCTGTAGACAGGCCTTTAAGATACTGAATTCTCGACTCAATCAGTGGGAATCTTGCTCCCGTGTGCCTACGACTAGTGGCTAGCACGTGCGTCTAATTTGATGTGCATGATGGAAAGAAATCGAGAAGTGCTTGCGTAGAAAATTCACCAAGAAAGTTCTGAAACGGGTCGCACACAGCAAAGGCACGCTCGATGCCTTCATTGTGCTGTATGTTCGATTGGCTTCGCCCAGGTTGAGCTTCAAATTAGGCGTCAGTGTGCAATGATGTTGCAGTGTCCGATTGTTGCCAGGTTGTAGAGCCTGTCCACCAAATCCCGATGAAACGAAGCTGACAGTATTTGTCCTTGAAGCGAGGTCACACCGTGAGGATGTCTGTCTTGCCGAGAACGCCGTGAGACGGAAGCTTGGTAGACAACATGTCTCATGTTCAGGGTTTACTAGACATCAGTCAATTTGATTAATTCTACTAACTGGCTGTCTGCGTCAGACTGAAACTCGTCAAGGACATCTCTCAAGGAACGTCTGTGCTCACGGGTTGTAAAAGAAGTACGTTCTCAGATTTGTCTTGATAGTTTTTGTCCTTCTGAGCCATTTGTTCTTCTTATGGAATAAAATAGGTGGGACAGCACTGGACAAAATAATAAATTATTGTTTTTCTTTCTAGGTTTGAATTAGGAACTATGAAAAATATGAACACATTTATTATAGAATCGTGTTATACCGTTTCGGTGATTACCTCTATGAGTCCAAAGACGAAACGATTATCGCCAACGCTTTAATAATAGTTTAAAACTTCTGTCTTTTTTAAGGTATTTGGCTCAGCCATTACTGTATTATTAATGTACTACGTTGTTTCAGATCGTCTTCGGTGACAAGAAGCAGTTAAATTTGGATGGGCTACATCGATGTAATGGTTGTTGACATGATGTATGTAAAGAGCCGCGGTACTTCGGTAAGCTTCTCGAAACGCAAGTTCGGCGGAGCGTGCTTTGTAGTTTGGGGAGATTGGCAACTCGCACTCGCTTTCGTCTCATTTCGAATGAATAGCGAGGACTATCTGCCGCTGTTGTTAAGTCAGCGCGAGTACACGTGAGTGGTTAGGACGGCACAGGTTAAAACCCTAGGGTGACCAGCGTGTTCTCCGGGTCTCAGCCCGATGGGAAACCTCTTAGGAATCCTTGTCCGACGAGTATATGCGTCGAATCAGCAGCATACATTTGTGGAAGCATTAAAAGAGTCGTTGTTGGAGGTCTGGGAAGGGGTCAACGCCCAGATTCTGCCAAAATGTTGTTGATCGTATTCCAAACCGAATCTTTAAATGTATGATTAGCGAGGGCGTGCCACACGGTACTACTTAGTACAAGAAAGCGAGAATCAGCCCGGCGAAAACAATCGAGAACTGAGGGTGATTTATCAATTTGCACACCCGAAAAATGACACATTTCATTGTGGCAGGCTGTTTGCGGCGTCATATTATCTGTTCTTTGTAGTATGTATGTCATTTGGAAGGCACATTAATCTGATACAGAATAAATGCCTCAAATATGTATTCTTTGTAACGATTTCTTGAAATATAGATGTGTCTTAAGTTTGCACACCACTGTATATATTATATTAATATAATAATATATATGAGTCATATAGACATACATATATATATATATATTTGACTCATACGACATCACCATCCAAGGGGATGTAATGCTCATATATATACACATTATATATATATATATATATATATATATCCGCTTGGACGTTGATGTCCGTGTCGTGTGAGTTTTTCACATATCGTGGACTTCTATAGTCAAACTTTGTTTCCACCATCTATAATAGAACTCACCTAAAATAAAACAGTGAGAAGAGCTTCAAAGAACATATATAATAGAAGGAAGAGTTTTACGATCCCTGTCTGTGCATGTCACAATCGTGTAATAATTTCTATTTAATGGCCTTGACGATGCCGCTACCTACATCCAGCATTTCTGCTCGAAGTAGCGACCTCGTACCTCACTAAAATGTCTTCTGAGTCGCCGCCGCCGCCGCCCTTCGCATCTCTCTCTCTCTCGCACATCCTCTCGTCTCACAAGATTAAAACGTCATAGCTGAACGATACCGCACGAATCGCCGTCATGATCATCGGATGACATGACCCTTCTCGCTTCGGCCATCAGACCACGCGTCTGACGTCTGACGTTCTTCAGGATTCTTCTTGGGGTTTTCTTCTCTTGCTTTTTACATACTCCCCCCCCCCCTCCGTCATCCTCCCTTGCGTCCTCGTCTGCTTGTGCTTCTTCGTCGTCGTAGTCGTCGTTGACATCGTCATCGTTTTCTCCGTCTCCGTCCTTCTCCCAACCACGATTTTCCCTTGATGCTAGTGCTGCTGCTGCTGCGCCCTTTTTCTACCGCTGACATTCACGAACACACATAGAATGGCAATATCGCTTTCCCTTTGACTCAGCCTGCTGCTACTGCTGCATGTAGGACCCGTACGTGTGTGTCCTACCTATATGTCTGCGTGCAGTAGTCGTAGTAGAATGCAGTCTTAGCAGAACAGGCTAGGTCGGGCTGGGTCAGGTTAGCTTTGAAAGAAACTTTCAATCTCTGCCCGACTGCGCTACTCGTCCCGTTCCCCTGGGGGAGTTGGTTCGGGCAGTCAGCCCGGCGGGGTTGACTGACGCGAGCCTGCTGAGGTGGCACTGGGGCAATATCTGAGCACTGCTCCACACGAGAACGCCTAGTCGGCAAGAGGAGAACGGAAATGTTTAGGGAAAAGAAGTGGGATGAAGGCAACCAAATGCTTCTGGTTACCCCTGCTGCCACCCTCACCACCCTGGCTGGCGGCTTACGCCAAACTCATTCCTGCTACAGCTGCTCTAGCTACGCAGCGTCCCTTTTTTTGAAAGATTTCAAACGCACACCCGAATGTTCCAGAGTGGAACGTTTGATATGAGATTGATTTCAAAATTCCGCCAGGATTTATTCGAATTTCAGAAATGCGGGAGGCCACGCGACACGGCAGGCAAGGCTTGGCTGCACCGCGTGGTGGTCGACTGCCACTGGCGACGCAGGCCGCAGCCTTCAGTCCTGCCTCGGGTCATGCCAATGTGCGCGGCCGGAGCAGTAACGAGTGTTCTCCGTCGCGGTTACAAGTCGCTCAGGGGGACAGGGCAGCTGTCTTCCACGAAGGGAACGCGAGCTCGTGCGTTCACCTTAGGCTGACCGTTATTTCTTTTCCCTTTCTCGTTAGACATGACTATGTAGTTTGCGTATGAAGAGGTTGTGTGCATGTGTTTGCTATTGATGTTTGACTTTAACGGGTGTATCGTATTCCCGCATTCGTCTGTGATGTCTGGCTTAGCGTGAGCTGTGTCTGTGGCCTAGAATATGAACCGTGAGTGACACACATACAGAAATGTATCGACTCCTTTCAAAGCTCTGAACACAAAAGCCCTTATTATAATAATGATGCTGATAATATTGTGATCATGTCTGCAATGTTATACAGCCCTCCCGAGTGACGTTTCCAAAGCATGATGTTCAAGAGCACCGAAGCTATAGGGGCTGAGAGTCAGGCTAGCATACAGCAGAAGGATTCAGGTTCCGATTCATTACGGCGATTTCGATAACGTTAGTTTATGGTTAGGATAAGCAGACTGTCAATCAGGGGAGTTATTTTGCTTGAAGCAGTTAGAGCAGATGCTACTTCAAATGCAAGCCTACCATTTTCTTAACTGTGAACCTATTTTTCCCTAATCATATGCTTAGATATTGCCGTATCGTGACGCCTACTTTTCTCCCCACCGCCTGTCAATGAACAGAAGAACAAAAATAAACTCTTGGTAACATATGTTTGTCAAGTCGAAACGTTGATTTCTATGAATGAGCATTACAGCCTTCAGACTGTCGAGAGTTTTCTATGCTTGACACTGCATGCGCATTAGCGGGTGCAAGAACAGTAGCCCTATCACAATGGGACGACCAAGCGAACAGGAGCGTATTTGAGATAAGGGAACTGTGGCGTAGATATCCTGAAGCCGATAAAGCGAACCCATCCCCTCGACACTGTGACACAGGCTGCGGAGGAAGAGAAGGATCAAAGACCTCGCCTGAGACGAGGTATGGCAAGCTAATGGGCCTTCTGAGCAGTAGGAAAAGCTGCTGTGCAAGCCTTTGAGGAGGGCAACGCACCCACTGACACACCAGGGATCTAGGAAATAGAGACGGCGAATAGACCCTTCAGGCAGCACAGGAACCCGACGTGCCACGCTATGGGTGGTAGTTGAGCCGAGGGATTCGGACGTTAACCCTAAGCGTATAGGCAAACAGCGACTGTACGAAGGATGCATTACTGAGCAGCGAAGCCCTTGACGCTCCAACGGCAACTGATGCCGCAGTTTCGTTTAAGTCAAAGAGAAACGCGTTCAAAATGGTGCATCAGCAGGGGGATTCCGGTAATTCAAGAGATAACACGACGTAGGGTAGGACCCACTGTCGTTCCTGATCTATTAGAACACAGCAATTTTTCAACGGTAATTGCTGATAATACAGCATCACGACGATAGGATGATGACTGTAAAGCAAAGGGCTATTCCTTTGGGGAGGGAGCATGTTCTCACCGCTCAATTCCGATTGTTCCTCGTTCCTGTCGGAGGTCAGGCATTAGTTTCGATATATCCCCCGTTGATACGAGAAATATCTAGAGCACAAGGAACGCCAGCGATTGTTTATCACGTTACTGTTACCGAGAATGCTCCAAATGTTGACTAGACGCATCGACCCGGTTTATTAACTGATTCTGTACAGAAGAGGTCTGTGAATTGTTTTTATTAAGTGCAAACATTATATAAGTTTATTCAACAACTTAGTAAAGTTGTGTTGAACTCAAAGTGAACGTCTATCTCGTCGTGTAATTTAATACGCATGTCTCAGCCTCTTGACCTAGTCACACATCGCCCTTCGCATTTTCAAACACATGGCAAATAACGCAAGGAGTTTTCCCTCGCTGGACGCAAAGAGCAACTCCTTGTTACGTTGTATACTTTTAGGAGGGCACAGCATCGTCGAGCATGATGGTGCATTCGTGTGCGCCTTGCAATCGGAGAGGACACATAGGTGCACGCGCTCGAGCCCCACCGTTGCGCAATTGCATTTAAAGGGACCCGTCTTATGAAGCAATGCCGAAAGCAGTACCATGGACGTTAAATGTCGGCTTCGAGTCAGCCTGAAAAATTTATTAGGAGGGCCCAGCAGCAACGTATCGGTGGCATCCATCCGAGATTCGAAGGTGTTGGAGGCCAATGGCAAGTTGTAATTTCACCCCAAAGCGTGCCTACTTCGTTGTCTCACGGGCCTTCGAAGAATATAGTTTCACGTGCAGAGACACGCCTATCTACTTCCTCTTAATGGACGAGGCGGCACTTGACAAGCTGTTTTCTTATAAGTAGGGCACTGTTAACGTGTGCAGGTCAGCGACGTTCAGCACGGCACTATTCTGATGTCTCTATGAAGTAAGGGTGGCACGAACAGTCACGTCGTTTACTGACATCGAGTGATTGCTACCACAAGAGCCACTGCGCGCAACAGCAACAGGGTCCAATCGTGAATGTAATCTAATATGCATGTACTATGCGTGCGTGTATTATGTGATGTGCAGCACCTGAAAACAAACAAAAGTGAACGTTTCCGTCGCGACAAAAAATCAAGTGGATGCTTGATGGGCGCCACGGTGTGGCGTGGTTTTCAAGTATGCTGTCAAAGTCCCTAAGACCTTATGTTGGGAGACCGTGGTAATTGAAGTGCCCGCCCATACAGCACCCTCTATCGGCGAAATGACTATGTCCATCACAATGCACGATCAATAAATCAGTCTGCCCGTAACTGTGCTTCAGAACACATCAATGCAGAACACCTTAAGTAAAGACGGCATCTGTTCGTATGTCCCAGTGGGATTCGAACCGGAGACCCAATGATCCGGCGTTATCCCCTATCCCACAGCCCGAATTCTACCTCGCTGCCTAGTTTTTACAACAGTAATACTGATGATTTGTATGTTGGCGGATCTGTTTGTGAAAGCCATTCGAATTACATAGCTGCTTTATATTCATTCCGAAGCGTAGGGTGAACGCTGTGCGAGAAATTGCTATTGCCCACTATACGTATGTGTGAACAGGGCAGACTACATGAAACTAGGAATTCCGTCAGCCCATAATTGACAGTAAATGCTCTGACAAATCATGCAAATACTAAAGTGATAAATAAAGAATACTAACTATTCTGTTCGATTATGCAGACACTAGTTTACTACATGCTGCTGATATGCCGACTCGATTTCCTCGGTATACCTCTCAGCTTCTTCCCTCAGCATTCGTCGTCTGCCGACGCCTTGTACGTGTGTACATTTATAATGAACTATACGAAACGGCTCACCTTCAGCCCGTTATCAGAACTCGCGAATGTTCCAACCAAAATTCGGCAGTGCGTAAGTGCTGCCTGAACCCTAACAAGGCCTTGTTTAACCATCTTCTGTTCGCCGGCTATTGTGACCAGGTATTGTTCGTGCTTTCTCTCTCTCTCTATCGCTCTATCTCCCATCTCTCACTAATGACGAGGAGATGTTTTCGCGAAACTGCTACTGAGTTCGTACCATTATCATATGTTCCCACGATTATCTTATCATCGTTTGCCGTGCGCGTTTCCCGCCTGAACGCCAAAGAAAATAGGTAACATGGTTTCACCTGCACAAAACGCGCTTATCTACTACTACTAGTACTACTACTTCTTCTTCGGGTGCGCCTTGCACCGTTCACCCTGCGCGCGAATCATTTGAGAAACGATGTCGGCTACGTGGCCCTGCGATGTACCCCGAATGAGACCCTCGGTCGGCCCTCCGCCATCCCTGTATAAGGCGTCTGTCTGCGAAAGTCAGTGTGCAACGCTGTTGGCTGGGTATCAGGTGCTCATGCGAGCAGCAACTTTTTATTATCCTGTTTTTATCTCTGCGACGGAGGTCATCTATTTTCCAGAGGCCCGGAGGGGGGGGGGAGGGGGGTTGTGCCAGCGGTGGTCGCCTGGGTAGGGTAGATTTTCTGCAGGTCGCCTCTGAGTCGCTTTGTTCTCCATCTGATTCGGCTCTAATAAACTTTTTTAGGCTTCCTAACGCCTCGCGTGGAGGAGATGGCCGCGGAGGCAGAGAGACCTGGTCGTTGCACCTAGAACGAGTTTGGTCGCCAAAAACAAACGGACATCGCGTCTACACTGCCGCCCTAGCACTGCAGTAGGCAAGGTGATTAGTAATAGCTAAGTGACGAAAAATTTCTGTACATTTAATAAGTTTAAATTTAGATGTCCAAACAGGCAATAAATTCAAATTAAGTCTGTTCGAGGCAACTTTCAATGGCTAAGCAGTAAATAGTAGAAAAGGAATCGTAGTACAAGTACATATATTTGTTTCGGCAAATTTCTATGGGACTTACAAATTTCTAGCTTATCGGACATAAGCACACCATGTATGTGTGCTATACGCTCCATCATGTCCCAATTGCGTTTTTTCGATGCAAATTTTACGGTTACGTTTTATTCCGAAAACCTATTTGCTTTTATTCATAAACGTGCAGCTAACAGAGTTTCCAGTGGGTGTGACAAACGTGTTAAACAATCTATAATAAAATGTCATAATAGTAAACTCACTGTTGCCTTCATTTACAACTCTCAGTTAAATCTGGTCCGATAAATGTATCGTCTTTTTTCATACAGCGTGAAAAAAACCATGAAAATTTTATCTTGATTGCTGCTGAGCATAGGCGGCGGTTAAAGATAGAGAGGACTGAAGGTAAATCGCCCATCGGGTCTGGTCTGTATAGTTAGCTACAGCATAGTCGCTCCCTCGAGCTATCCATCCTGCGTATTCAGGAGGTTTACGCAGAGCGCTGTGCTTTCCCAGCCCCCCATATGGCCGCGGCCCCTGGTGGCGCTTGCAGCGCCAAACTTTTTTCGACTTTTATGGCCTCGATAAGAACGAATTCTATCGACAGACGCTTGTCAGCGTTAGTAGGAATATAAGGAAGTGGTGGTATTAGGCCTAGCGATAGAGAGAAAGAGAGGGAGCGCGAATGCGGACGAGCTACTCGTTTCCCTCTAAGGTTTTCCGGCCCGTTCGCAAGCGAGCGAGCGAGCTGCACCGTCCCACCTGCCCGTTCTACCGAAGTTGTTAGTGCTGTACGTATCTGATGCGTGCACGACGCTTCGCCGGCTGGTTGAGTGTGAGTTATGCGGCGCCGTCGACCGCGAGCCATTTATATAGCCAGCTAGACCTCTCGGTGGCCGGCGGGACTGCCTGCCCGACACGCCCGCCAGCCACCGATGTTGGCCATCGCCCACAAACAAAGGGAAGTGTTGTATGCTTTTCCTATAGGTTTCCCGATCCCAACGAGTTCGATCCCGCATCGTCCCCTGTGGTGGCGTTAGGTTTTCAACTGATGAATAATTTACACCTTCACCCCAGCCACGACCTGAACTGAGCTGACGTGCGCCGCTATCTGGCGTCGTGCGTGTACAGCGTCCGTTGGCTCGATTTTTTTTCGTAACGAGCCTTCTTCTCCTCTGCCGACCTTCACTTTTCTTCGCCGATTCTCTCCGGCGAGTTCTGGACCGCGAAGAGTCTTGCAGAGAACCTCCACATATGGTAACCATATGTGCTACCAGTATGCATTTAGATATGTAGATAGGGGGTGGGGGGTGTGTGCGGGAGGATATGGGCGAAGGCTGGGGGTGAGAACGACCAGGACAGGGTAAGAGGCCACGACAAAGAACGAACGAAGCGGTTTTCCTCTGTTTCCTACGTCTTGTCCTCCATCTGCGGCGGTGGGCGGCTGTTCCTGCTGACGCATAAGGGAAACAATCCCTTGTTCTTTTTCTTCTGCTTCGCCCGGTAAGTGGCTTCAAGTTGACTTTGCCTCGGAGATATATGATATGATTGAGGATAAGAGGCGAGCGGGATGGGGTCAGCCAACAACTTAGCCTTCACAGTCTATATGCCACAGCCGTGCGAGGATGCTCCCGACCGGTCTGACCGAGAAAGCCCGACTAAGGGATGTCTGGACGGGCCATAGTATAATAGTTGTAGTCGTGGTAGTAGCAGTAGTAGCAGCAGCAGCAGTAGGAACAGGACTACGAATTAATCATTATAATGGGGTAATTTAGAAGGATGGAGTTTTTTCAGTAGCCCCCGGGAAAAAGGCGAACGACGAGGACAGGATATAGGAGTAGGTTAGGCAAGTTGAAGGTAGTTGGTTGACTACCCCTTAGGTAGAGACCCGTTGGACCGAATTAGGTGGTGAAATATAATAGGAGGACTTAGAACAGCAATGTGCTGGGGTATCATATGATAAATCTCACGTCGAGGTGGACGGGCTGTCCTTATGTAGGCCCTCCCAGGCCCATGCGGTAATGCATTTACTGTCGACGAAATGAGACACGGTCATTTGTTCTACTCGGCGCTAATACTTGTATGAACGTCGCCTTGGCCACGTTAGGTGACGGCTTAGAAGCTCTATGAAGGGCAAGCAAGTAAGTGAACAAGGGCTCGCGCTCATGATATACCTGTACCTCGAAGCCTGCAACTGATACCTATTCACCGCATCTTATAAACCTACCTCTGTGGCCAATATTTAGGTTACCTCTCTTCGGAATTATTGCATATCACGTACGAGCGGCTCAAGCCTGTCCAAAGAAATGCAAACAGAACTGACTTGTGAACCACCATTCTTGGTTTGAGTTCATTTTAATTTTGGTTAATTGTTTTCTAATAAGCGCAGAACCGTTCACTAGAAAGGTCTTTATGATATTTACTTTGTAGGGTAATATAACTCACATTTAAGTCTCAACTACAATCTTAGGACAGGTCCATAATTTCATGTGGAGAATGTCTGAGTTGCACGACTACTAAAACTAGTGAAAACATTATGGAGAACCTCCCTTTAGATGGGATGACCCCATTGATTTTCTAACAAATTTAACATAAAGTCACTTGTCAAAAATAGTCAACGTAATCAATTACGTAATTATACCGCCATTGTCGTTTGCCAGCGAGATCAGCTGAAAAAAGATCACACCCTTACGCATGATGCTTCAATGTATTCGATCTCGGGCTGATTCGAGGCTTGGAGCACATTCTGCTGTAATCTGCTTGCATTCTCGGCGGACTCAACCCCGCTATGCCATTCGCGTCACCCATTGATGGACCTGACAAAGAGCTGCAAATGAATCTCATCGTATGCTGGCTCCGAGTCACCCTATAGACTGTGACTTGCCCTGCCCTTCCAAGCGTTTAAAACCACTCATGTGAGCCATGTCCAACGTTGGTCATGTTGGGCTGGCGATGTGGCTCTTCGCCATTCTAACGTATCGTGTAGCTATTCTAGCTACTGGCCACGTCTACTGTGCGATTCCTGTGAAATTAATTATCTGAAACCACCGCGTTCTGTTTACCCCCAATTGTGTTTTGTTCCAGTCTCAGGTCTAATGACTGGGCGGATTGTATTGCTCGTTGCTATAGATGGCAAGATGTGCCTCTCCTAATTACAATTATGCCCTGAGATATACAGGACTGACCCGTCGAAGGGAGGTTATCTGTTAAGAACGATCACCCGTGACGCGCCCAACCTGAAAATCATCAAATCAAAGCAGCTGTGGGCCCTGTGGGAGACGCCACGAGGCACTCACTATAAAAACGGTTGCCTATGCAACCACCTATCTCCCGCCGAGACGGTGACTCTCACCCGGAGGCCCTGTCCTAATTTATCTTAGGCCGTTCGACGGGTCTACAGAGGCAAACAAGTTTCCAAAAGCGACATGTCTATAAGGTGGCGTGTTGATTTAACAGTGATTTAACATCGATAGCGTTAGACAGAACGGCTGGATTATCACACAAATCATCCTAAACTCTCACCGGCTATTTGGCCTGTTGCTTACGCAGCGAGTGTATCTTGTCGCCACCTGCCATTCAGCAAAGGCGTCTCTAATTATTGTAGTAGTTAGTAGCATTACTTCATAAGACGGACCCCTAAACGTAAATGTGCAACGGTGGAAATCGAACCCGCCCACCTACGAGTTACATCTCCGGTTGCTAGAAGACTTCTTGTGAACCACTTCTCACTCTTTATCATCTTCCACGCTTTCATGGTTTCTATGTAATGTTTTTTTATCTCACATTGTTTACTTGTGTATCTGACAATATAAAAATTGACCTTTCATTACTGTCCCTTAAACGTCCGCTCAGTAAATGAGCTATGGTAATAACTCTACACATATATGTGTATATTCGGTTAGGTCAAATGTCTCTCGGCACTCATATGTATGACACACACCGGAGGCCAAAAATGAAAATGCTTGCAAAAGATATATCCGGTTTTCAACAGAAGAGAACAAATAGAAAGTATCCGGCCTGTTGTATGCCTGTAGGGATTAAATAGCCACCCAGAGAGCCCACTCTCAGCACTCACGGCGCAGAAGGAAGCCCCAACTACCAGGCGTGGCATGGGGTAGCTCTGCCGGCCTTGACAACACGATCTCATTACGAGATCATGACGGGTGTTTAGAACTCTCACTATCACGCACATACAGTCAACACACCAACATCCACAGCGACAATCTCTCTCTCTCTCTCTCTCTCTCTCTCTCTCTCTCCCTGCCCCTCCCTCTAGTTCTTCTAGTCTGCTGTAGTTTTTACACTGCGTCAGTTCCGCTCAGTGAGTCGGCTGGGCCGGATCCCGGCCCGGAGACCCTCTGGCCTTTTCCCGCCTTTTTCTTCCCACTAATGAATCGTGTGGTCCTTCTTGCTTGCTAGACCCAGGCTGGCAGGCTGGGCAAACCCGGGCTAGCTAGCTTCGCGCTCCGTTGCAGTGGCGGCGGTGGCGGCCTGCTTTGTCCTCCCCCGTCTCGGAGGGACGACTCGCTTTCGTCTCCCTCCTCTCTCGTCTCTTCTACTTCTACTTGATACCCTCTCTATCTCTCTCTCTCTCTCAGCCACTGATGTTCCTAGTGCCGCTAGCTGCCGCTGCCTGAGCGCTGTCGCCGCTCTCTAAACTCTAGAATGTCCATTAACCCCCTTCCAGCCCGCCATCGGTCTGCCGGCACTGGATATCCCCGTTTCATTTAGGCACAGATAAACTACACTTAATGTAAGACCCACCCTCACCCGCTGCTGCAAACGGATCTCTTCGCCGGCGGCTGCACGGCCACGTCGTTCGGGTTGCTAGCACCGCCACCGCCGCCTCCGCCGTTGTTGCCAGCGGCTGTGTCGCGGTTCTGCCTCACCCAACTGTCTGATGCCAGGACCGCCGCTCCGGTGGATGGGGATGATCCCGAAAGAAAAGACCAGCCATCCGTGGGGCGGCTGTTTGTCGGCTTGGTTGTGCACGTGCGTGTTTGCTTCGGTGTTCGTGTCCGGAGGGTCATCCTGTTGTATTCTCTCTCCCTCTCCCTCTCTCTCTCTCTGTGACTCTCTTGCTCTCGCTGCGACGGGTCGCGTTCTCTTCGGCCGTACGGCAGTAGTCAGACAGTGAGGTCGCTGTAGAAATTACTGCTACCTGACTCTGGTTGGTGGCAGCAGAGACAATAAAGGAAAGCGGGGCAGGTAGGATGGGATCGTGGCCATAGGGAAAATCCAGAGATAAAAGTTCTCCTTCGAACTTCCACTATCCAAGATAGGAAGCATCTATCTAGTCGTTGATAGCGTTTCTTCTTTTCCTGCGGTACTCATATACTTTGCCAGTGTCCACTCTCCATTGGAGGGATGGATTGGCGAACATTGCTGTCGGTGATGGTGGTGGTGCACAATTTGCTCTTGAATTCGCCGGCAGCGGCACTTCGAGCTCTGGAGCGAGATACGATGATGAACAAAAGACCGCACATGACTGATTTGTGGGTGGGTTGACGATGAAACCCAGAGGACAGTATTTCTAGAGGATTATGTGGATAATAGTAATCCGTGTTGATCACGTAGAAGCTGCGTGTATATTTTAGTTTCAATATGTTACATTGATGCTTAGAGCAGTTTATTTCTCCATTCAATAATTGACACTATCACACCATCGAGGTAGCGATATGGGCAGCAGCAGGCATTAATCATTAAAATTGATTCGGCAACCTATTTATTATAGGATTTCTGCATGGCAAGTGTACAATAGTCGTTATACATCGTCAAATGGTCGCCTTTCAATGAACCGGGAGGGTGAACTAGATCTATCATGTGACGTGCCCAAACCACTTCTTATGCATCTCGCTTCTCTGGAGACCTTTTTACCTAACGCAGACATTTAGAGGACGACGCCTTGCGTTGCTACGGAGACGGCAGTTCGCTGCTCCCAGAGGGCCGATTTTTGTGGCTCGCCTACAAGGCGAAGCAGCACTCTCATCCACGGCTCACTCTCATATGCAGCCTCCTTCTCTCGTCGTTGATCAGGACCAAATTCACATAGAGGCGTTCTCGGCCTTACTCGGCCTGAATAGTCACATCATGATCCTCTGAGAGGTCACGCTTCCCTTCGAGAAGTGTATCGCGTACCCTGACTGTATCAGAGTTGTTCGTTAAAACCAAATATAAGTCAACTCCGCATCCACAAAGTCCATATTTGGCTTGACAATCCCCTCAATTCACCTCAATCTCAGCTGCCAGCCGTCGCCGGGTGCATTAGTCCGTTCTTTTTAAGCCGAATACAACACCTGTCAATTGTATTATATATGATGTTCGTCGAAGGTGCTGAACGATCTCCGATGCTCTGCAGGTGCCCCGAGGCTGTCAAGATCTGTTCAAAACGGTACCGCCACGTACCATTCCATTTTATTCCTCCCAAAAACGCGGACGTTGTCACTTTGAGAGAATGCAGTTCAAGAAGGTTGTCGCTTGTCGATCAAGACACGTCAGTAACAAGTTTCCCGGGCACGCCGATAGAGTGCGTATTTCCTCAGTCTGAAGCCGTTTCGGATGGCTCGGCCATGTCAGCGGCCCGCTGAAGTCGCTGCCTCCCGCAATTCGTATCTACTCGTAAACCTCTTCACTAAACTAAGGTATAGCCTAAAAGGCGAAGGTCTTCTAGCCACCCCGCGAATGCGCAACCTTTCTTCGATGGGAGACATTTCGGCGGACCCGAGCCGAAGCATATGCTTGTCGCAGCTGACGTCTAAGTGACTTGCGAGCAGCAGGGCGCAAACACTTGTTATTCTATCGTAGGACAAGAGTCGTGGAAAACTATTATCTGATATATATATATATATATATACGAAGCGAGGAGTTCTGATAGATACGCGTATCGCTGGCCGAAACGCCACAGCAACGAATATTTGAGCAATGGAAGCGAGCACGTCTCGGGCAAGTTTCGATTCCAATCGAAGTTTTGCACCAACGACTAAGGTCCAATTGCCTACTCGCTGTGGACAGAGGACGCCGAGATCGCAAATAGCTTTGTATCGAAACACCGTCAGGAGTTCTGACTCAGAACAGCACCTCCCCGCACTGTCGTCCAAATGGGAAGCCTTGCCGATGATGCTGCTGCTGTTGTTGCCGCAGCCGCGGCCGCCGCCACGTCCGGTTGTCCCGCTAAACAGCGCACTGTATGTGCAGGACGCAGGGCTGGGATGGATGGCGAGCGTGCAGACAGAAATCGCAGCACTCATTGAAGTGGCTGGAGCCGGAGCAAGAATTTGCATTTGCACGTAGAATACATTTCCCCCAATTCTGCATTGTTCAACCACGGCCAATTCCGCCGGCCACGTCGTCGTCGTCGTCGCCGAAAGCGAGAACTGGCCGTTCCCCTCTTTTCCATATCATGTTCCATCTGCTCTATTCAGCTTCAGGCCAGAAGTACACCCACGAGCACACACCCTCGCATTGCCTGCCCCTTCCGATAGAGTGCTGGAGAAGGACATCGTTCGTTTGTCCACCCATGATTATCTCTCTCTTTCTCTCTCTCTCTCTCTCTTTGATGCCGAATTTGACCAAATCACAGTCACACACATTTCTGCGCTTGTCGGTCGCGCGGCCCTGCTAGCACCGGCCGACGGGCCATCCAATTTCCAAATCTAATTAGCAGAGCCGGCGGCGACCGCAGCCCGAAGAACGAAGAGGCGATCGCGGCGGTGGCGGCGCCGGCGAGCAAAACGAGAGATGCGGAAAGGGACCGCACAATTTCTCCTCGTTCCATTTCAACAAAATTCAAGCTTAATATAATAATAATACTAATAATCATCATGCGACCAATAATATTAGATTGGGGCCGACTGAGAAAGACCATGACGTTGGAAGGGACGTTCACGAGGGCGTTCAGGTACACTGTAGATGTTTGTTGGGGGCGCCATAGCCGCAATGTGCTGTAATGCTGCAAGTCCCCGAGGTGATTCAAAAATGGTGCGAATATTCATTCCGCGCGGCGCTTCCGAGCCGTTTCTCTACTTACGATAAGTATTTCAACGAACGACAACATATATATATATATATGTATATATGCATATGCATATATTTTCTTAATAAGCCTTACTTACAGCCCGAGCAAGTCTTCCACCAGCTGTGCCAATTGATTCTACACATTAACAATAATAATTATTATCATTATTATTTTTTTGTATGTTTATAGTTGATAGATATATTACGCTGGCGTCGCTGTCCACTCAAACATGCGTTGGCGCTTCTTAATAGCACTCTTCAATAGCGTTTCTATTTGCAACAATTAAGTCGGTAAACAAGCAGCACAAGCTCGTGTACCGATTACGATCGTCCATGGAGCTTTGGCTTGATGAAAAAATATCATACCTATAATTATGGTTCTTATTTTTTATCTGCTTGAATCATGCGTCCTATAGTACACGAATTACTCGATCGTTTTTCTGATATATTTTACAATATGTAGTATATCATCAAAAACCAAAACCAGCTACTCATCTTGTTCATCAGAACACTGAAGCGGTCACGCAACACGCAGGTCTTTACGCTGGTTCCCGCACGTGCCACGGTCGTGCAAACGGTGTAGTACAATGATCCTCTGGTATTACCGATGCACAACAGAAACGACGCCGAAACAATAATGAACTCAGAATGCGTGTCCTTCCTAAAATGAGAAAAACAACGGATAGATAGGAGTACATATGTTCCCATTTTACAGATCAAGGACAAATATTGGACGGGAAAAAATACAAAAAATATTATTTTGGTTTTGACTGGCCCCAGCTGGACATTTCTCGGCTGCGTACTATGTGAAATGTCGAGACAAATATTCACAACTCCCTGAGGGCCCGGCAGGATTTGAAACTGTAAGCGGAGGCATGTGCCAAGCGGCTTGCCTAGATTCTGTACTGACGTTACCTTCCAACGTAATCTTCGTTCAGGAACAAGTAGAACGACGAGGTCTCATAAGGCTTACACAAACATATAGCTTTAGATTCGCTGTTATTATACAATATAACATAGGCTCGCAGGGTAACAGGCGAGTGTACACACGGATTGGCTGGCCCGGCACCAGTCAACTTATTTTGTGCAACAGTTTCTCAATCTCAACCTCTGATTAATTTCAGCACGAGATGAGAATGTCAGACAGAGAGGTCATCTCTCTGTGTCTCTCTCTCTCTCTCTTTGTTAGATTTTGTTACTTGTTATATCAACCACTCGGTTGGAACGGCCGCTCCCTGTGGTGTCTCCGCTTGTAAAGGGCTTCACGATGCGTTAATGACATATCGAACCCTACTGTTTTGTAAAATAGTGCTATGCACCATCATCCGCTGCGCACACCGCAGCCATCTTGTACGTACCAAATAAATATCTTCAAATCACTCTCCATCAAGAGATTACCGAAAACGGAGGTGTGCTTCTTTGATTAGGTTCTTACTAGCGTTTCGTCTTAAGCAATCTCACCCCTATTACGTACCGGGCACACGCCCGCTATACAATCCGACTGATACCCATCCTCCGCACCAACGACGTCTAGATTCCATTTGACACCACCTCAAGAGAACTGGCGCCGCTACCATCGGCGGTGCTTGTGCAACCACCCATGTCAGACACCAGCCCGGACAGTTCACTGGCGACCGGCTAAAATATCGCGCATGGAGGGCCTCGTTCGATCACTGGATCGCACGCTGCGCACGACTGCCAGTGATGCCTGGTGCTACTCAAATTCTTAGATGGCCCTCCCCGTGTCCTGCTGCAAACCCTCGAGATGTGCAACGCCAGCTATACCGTCGCCACGTCTCTTCTCGGCGCCAACTACGGCCACACTCAACTCGAGGTAAGCCAGATGCTACCAATATAGCTGTGACTAGGTCCGCTTACGTCCGCGCTTTGATCGCCGCGATCCGTGCGCACATCCGCTCTCATGAACTTGCCTTGGTAGGCCGGCGCAACAACCCCTGCTTCTGGCCCACGTTCGTGGCAGTCGCTAGCCCTGACTGCGAGCGCGTCCGTGGTCGCCAACGGCCGATCCGTCCCGGTCCGCGTGGTCATCGACTCAGGCTCCAACCTGTGTTTTATGCGTCTTCAGCTCGTCGATCAGCTGGGTGGCTTGCAGCCTGCTCATTACGCGGACTTGCCCTTGTAGGGATTCGCGAGTACCAACAACGTCGCCGCGCCTTGCTTCAACCTGTGCATCGAAGGGATACACGCCAAGCCCACCCGCATCCAGCATATAGTTTCGACTTTGCGGTCGACCCTCCAAAGTGTCGCGACAAATCGTCGTGTGAATTAATCAAGAGGTTCGCATCCTCGCACCCGCTTGCTGCCGTGCTCATCGGAATGGACGCCTATCGCAATATAGTGTCAGTAAACAAAGAAGCGTAAGTGGCGCCTAAACTGGTGGCCAAGGATAGCCACTTAAGTTAGCTACTTGGATGCTCTCTGCCCCTTCCCCCCCGAGGGTGGCTCGCACACCTTCTCGCCGGGCCGTCGCTTAACCCCGACATTCGTCCAGGTATTATTCAACATCGGCCTGCATCCGTACGCGCTCGCCACTGATATCACCAAAGCGTATTGGCAGCTCATACTTCAAGCGGACGACCAGCCCTACTTCCGATTCCTCTAGCAGGGTCTTGAAGATGAGGCTTGCCTCACTGCAAGAACTCCGCATTCCGCGCTTGTAGGCCGCAGCCTATCTGCAAACCCACTACGCTGACGGTACATCCTCTGCCGCACTAGTGATGGCTAAGTCGCGGCTAGCCCCGCGATCTTTTTTTTTGTGTCATATTGATTGTTTTTGTTCTTTTTATACGGCTGGTGGAATAAACGGCTGGATGACGGTGTCAATGAAACGGGTCGAAGAAAAATTTAATGTGAAACGCCCAGCTAGAAATCGCTAGGTCATTCATTATCGGGGCTTGCTCGCCTTGACGACCTAACGATGATCGATATGCTTGTTTTTGTAACAAGCAACACTTTTTACCGTAAGTATTCCTATAATAAATTAACTTATTACAAAACAAATATTGCGCTTAAAATATTACCTTGAATAGCAACAACAATTAGTTCGAGTTTCCCGAACGCAATTACCGCGCGTGTTCAGTCGCGCGAACCAACTCAACCGCATTTCGCCACAACGCCGATAAGTCAGGTCATAACTAGTGAGCGAGCAGTCGTCGACGTTGCTTCTGCTGCGGTGAAGCTCGAAATGAAGGTTCGTAACGCTGCCATAGGTCGGTCCGCGAGGGATGACGATTTTCTCCCTTGTAATTTATTACGAGGGAATGAGGGTGGAAATAGAGCAAATGAGCACTTTGTGGTGACGACACATGAGTCTACGTTTCTCATTTTACCTAAGGTATCGTCTCAGATTGACCTATTTTCTCTGTTGCGTCTCAGACTAGGGTAATGAATATGGCTCGCATAGTGGGTGGATAGCGACGATGCCTTTTGTCTAGTCGTGCTTGGAGTCGTTACACGTATTGACGACCTCGTATGGTCTCCTGCTAGAGTGAGGCCACCCACTGAATCATGGACTAAATTTCCGATTAACGCCAAACCGTAACTCATAACCTATTATCCTTGTTATATCTGAATCGTTATCGAACCTAATATGATTCGTTTGTGTCGGTTTGCCACGAGTTAGACCTATTTTTAGCCTCGGCTCATAGGCACAGCTCAGCTCCAGCGTAATGCTTGGATGTATTCCCTTTTGGCCTGCAAAAACCGAACCAGACTGTTGGTTGTGTATATCAAAAAACATGTGTGTTAAGTAAATATCATACACGGGATACGGGAAATCCCAGTTGTATCCGACTGATTCTCCTAGGTGGGTGCGTCGAAGCGAATAGCCGATTGCGAGCTTCCATAGCAAATGAAGGGAGGACGTATCGGTAACGCAAAGGTATTGCGAGCTGCCTATCTACCCATCGTCGTCACAGAGGTCTTTTCGGTCTTCTTGCTTCGGCTGTAGAGAGTTTGCTCGACAAACTCAGGTCGCCAGATAGAGTATATACCAATCTATGCCATCTTTCATCAAAATACGCGAATCTTCCTGATTCCGCTGCTACAACCTTTTTCACTCGGTGTCGCTCGAAGGTTTGACAGGTAGATTTATGCGGAAATTCAGGTAATGGGTTCTCCTGTTGTTAGCAGCTTGAACATCCTTCCTTCGACTAGCTTCTCGGCCCTGCCTAATTAAACTTAAAGAAGATTTGGTTTAACCCGAATGGATGTAAGGACGTTCCGTTCCCTTCTCGATGGTTAGGAAATTTGTGTCGTAACATGGCATGCTAAATCAGGTCGCGGAAATCTCTTGAAATTCGACTATGAGATTAGCGTATAAAAGCATCAAGTACTGCTTTGATTAGGAGCTAAGTTTGTGTCTTCCGTTCCCTAGGTGGGCAGGTCATAGATAGAGTTACGCAACCGCTCCTTAGACCGGAAAATATTCGCGTACTCTGGAAGATAGTATGAGTGCTCTAATTTTTGCAATTGTCCCACGCCCTATGAATATCACAAACCAAAGAAGAACAAGACACATCATGAAATATATCCATCTTATATAATAGAACTATATCATCTTGGATTTTTTTCACAATGGTTGCCTTGAAATCCATTTTCCATAGAAGGGAATATTTCAAGGGTGCCGCATAAAGACCCCGTGAACACACGGATCGTTATTCGTGGACGCAGCTGGACATTCAAACGTTTATTTCGCGTCGGCACTATTACTCGCGATAGCGATCCAATCACGTATTTTGCCTTAATTTGCATATGGGAGACAGCAAAGTCTCAAATTGTTTTACCTAAATTGTCGCATTTGAATTCATAGGTCATTATTGGTTTTATCATTTTGAAAGTACGCCATCGTGTAAAACGTATGCTTAACAATTGAGAAGTTACGAATCGGGTAAATAGTTAGCCCATTATGTGAACACTTTTAACATCATTATTGTCGTTATCTCAAATCGTTTGTGTGGAATGAACGCTTCTGGCACGCAGGGTCATACCTTCCGCAGCGAATTTTCGTTGCTGTGAGATAAAAAGCCAATGTCATCGCTTTCCAGGGGGATCAACATGACGACCTCGGCCTGACACCCTGTCCTCAACTGCGTCACTAATTATTGTATGTATTAAAACGCACAATTGCTTAAAATTAGAGCATGCCCTTGTAACTAGTTTGCTAATACGAATTGAGCAGAAGGTAAGAAGTATTTCTTCTGTTGTTATTTTACAAAAGTCTGTAGGATCTATAGCAGTTCGTCGTCTCGATTCCACCTACCAGCAAGCGTGGCATACAGGTCAAGGTCGAACGAACGCCCACACACCGGCGTATATGTTCTTAGAAAATAGGAAAAATATCGAAATGTCTTGTCGCATTCTCCTGTGACTCCATATCAAACTCTGTTGGCCACAACAGTACACTCGCCTGCAGTAGCTTCTCGTCGTTGGCTGCACTTATCGATTCAGCGTCGTGAGGAGAGACTGACTCACACCAATGCCAACATCCGGAGTGAACATCCACCCGAACAAAGTAAGTAGCCATTTGGAATGCCCTTTCTGGCCGGGCATTAGACTGACCGATCCTTTCCTCCGGCGTCCTTTAGGGTGTGTTGGCCTTTTGCCGTTCAGACGTTGCTCACACAGTCGTGCTAGCGAAAGTGCCTCAAGGTCCTTAAGTCCGACAGCGACAGAGAGACCTATAAGCTCAGCGTATGCAGCTGCTATCAACAGGAAGTAGCATTAGGAGAGGCGCAGTAATTGCTCATTTCCTTTCGACTTTCGGCGTTCACTGACCTCCGCTTTGCTGCATGTCGTAAGGTAGCCCTGCAAATTTACGAAGCAACAATCTGCACGCGGATGGGAGCGACGCCTGACGGTGTTGACGATTTTGCTTCTATTTATTAGGTGACTCCAATAGAGCATTATGTCTGAGATGGTGGAATATGCCCTGTAACGACATCGGGCTCGCAGTTGGCCAACTGCGTCGAAGAGTCGAGAATCGGCTTCGTGCTTGACGAGTTATGAATTTTCAAAGTTTTTAATTTTTTTTTTAATTTTTTTCACGAAAATCTTATAAAAATGATCAATATTAAAAAAATCAATCTTATGAAAATGCTTTGCATGAGATTGCTCAACTGAAAGCGTTAGCCCTCCGAGACCTACCCAGGGAAAGTAGAGATAGGTATTTTAGCGTTTTTACGCGGACCTCTGGAATGGATGAACCGCTTTGACTAAGACAGGTGGCGTCAAAAAGCCAATCTCGAGAAAATAATGAAACAGCTTTGTGTTGTGCAGCGTTGGAAGGCGACCTTTCGGAAGAGGGAAACTGTCAACTTACACCGAAAACTGTGAGTGCGGTGGCTTGGAAGGCTAAGTGTTTGGATGTAAAAAGCCAGAGGCCGCAGGTTCGAATCCCGCTGCGTAATGGGGACATAGAAGAGAACTTAAGCATTGTGCTGCAGGTCCTTTAATACAACAATCAATCATTATCTTTACATTGAATGTGTTCTATAACTAGGTTTATTTTAGCATGCGACAGTCGCACCCAACAAAATGGCAGAAAAATATCATCTTGATACAGAACTCCTCTGAATTCAACTGTGAACTCGTCTTCTCTTAGAACTTCCTAAGCACTATTTGAGGGTTGACATGAAGTACTTAGGAGTAGGGCATCCATAGAGGGCGATAAATATTTTAATCCACGATACGACGCTTGAGTGACTCGTGATACGTCAATTTCAATAAATTTCTCTAAGCGAAATGTCCTCACTTGCATTCACACTTACAATTGAGAAATGTGTAATTCTGCTATTATTTTGTTGGAAATGGTAGGGCTGGAGCGCCGTTTGGTCACAATGCTAGAGCTCTCGGCGTGTAACCACTGTCTTTTAGAAGGTGATTTCAGATATCTTGGATCTCGTTAGCTGCCTAAGTTGGCGTATATTGTAGATGGAAAGCACACCGCTGGTAGTAATTAGAGACAAAGCTTATGTACCTCCGGTACGTTAGTTCGTGTGTGGGTTTGATATATTACGCTTACTACTGTCCGTTGGATCGGTATGTTAGCATAATGCTTACACAATTCAAGTTATTATGTAATTACAATATTTTTAACTCTGATTTTCCCAGACCTACAAGAGTTCTAACAGAGCCGCTGGTGGCATATCAAGGTGCCAATAACTAAAAAGCCTTCAGAAAAATAGATAATGTTTATCATTTAACACAGAATCCACTGACTCTTCGTATATGAAATGACCGGTCAACAATCGACACAATAGTGCCATTATAGTAGTAAGTTTAGTGTTAATACATTACAGTTTGGACAACATCCGTTCATAAAATCCATTTCAAATAATAAGCAAGATTGCACTCTCCGGTGTGCATTATATATACCAATGTGTCAGCAAATTTTAACAGATTGCTGCGTAACAAATTAAAATCCCTATCTCCGATAGGATTCTCTACCAGATTCTGGTAACCAAAACTTGGCTGGTTCCATTGCTGATAATCGTTTCACCAGACATCGGTCGATGCTCGTTTTAGCCAAAATTGATAACTTCCCTTCGCTTCGAAAAGGTCGCCTTCCAACGCTGCACGACACACGGCTGTTTATAAGAACCCTCAGTTTACTATATTGGCATCCCACTCGTAATTAGCTACCTAACACAATTTGCCTAACTTAAATTTGTTCAGCCGATGGCGAACTTAAACGGAAAATACTAAAATATTTTCCTTCAGGACGGGCTGTGTACTTGGGCCTACTTTAAAAATTCGGCACTCGTCAACCGCGGGAAGCCGAGACTACATTCTGGTATTCTTGGAATCAGGTGGACGGAAGTGTTACAAAAAAAAATAACCGAAGTGGCTTCCCTTCTTAGTGCAGACATATATAAACATACTTATATGTTTGCGGCAATGCAGCGACCCTTTCCGAGATCTGCTGTCAGATCCAACCCGAAAGTTTCCGAGAGATTTCTTTGTGGACCATTTCTTACGCTGTGGAAACCGAAGAACAAGTTTCCACCAACCACTGGCGTCATAGAAAGTCTATGGGAATCAAATCACATCAGAGTCAGCTTTTTTGTTTCAACGATATATCATCGGGTAAGGACGATTGCAACATCGTCGACAACTTGTTACATTGTATTACACATTACTATTATTGTTCGACTAATTATTATTATTATGATTATTGTCTTATACATTCTTACCCAGGTCACTAACGGCTTCTAATATAATGAGCATTCGAAGTACCGCGCACTTTAATAACCATATTTCTATGTATTTTCTAATATAACTATTTTCCAAGCATTCGCTCATTTTATTATCGTCGCACTGACGTCGCCTTATCATTTTCTGTAAAATTGGTTTGTTTATATAATAAGTGTGCACCGTAATCTTTTTCAACTATGTCATTGATGATACGACCGCCTGCGTTCTACATCCCTTCACGGGCTTGTAGCAATTGTTGCTCGATATATATATATATATATATATATATATATATATATATATATATATATATATATTTATATATATATATATATATATATATATATATATATATATATATATATATATATTTATATATATATCTATATAGAGGGCGAGAGAGAGATGCTTTTCGTGTTCTCTGCTTTTTGTTGTAATACAACAGCATAATCCTCATACGGCCTACGAATGCTGCTGCTGCATGTTTGCGGTTTGCTGCAGCGTCTCCCCATAGACCAACACATGACATGTTGTACCACTCGTGGATGTGGGGATTTTCTGTGCGTGCACTCGTGTCCATGTGCGACGAGGGATCGTACAAAGCCTAACGTAGAGCGGTAGATCACAAATAGATCCGTGCTACTATAAGATACAGGCCGACTTGAGACGAAAAAACTATTGTAGATGAATGACAAATGTGCTCACTGATGCATACCAAATAACTCGTTATTATTGTAGGCCTGTGCGATGAGAGAACTTTGTTTTGTAAGAGATGGTATCTCTCTCTCTCTCTCACCCTCTCTACGTTGGGACATTTCCGATGGGCTTATTGTCTGTGGCGTGATGGGGATCGACTTTCGGTGTATTGTAACTATCAAGTTGAATATTCACGTTCGGCAAACATAATTGAGCATCTGGCGGATGAGAGGCAGGCTTACAGTTGGGTAAGGTGAAAGGCTGTAGCTAGGGAAAAAATAGGTTTGCAGTTAGGAAGAGGGTGCCGTTCCGATTGAAGAAACACCTAATTTAGCTGCAAACCTAGTGTTTTCCAGCTGTAAACAATACATTGCTGTTATTGTACTGTATTGGCCGATTTTCATTTGCCCTCCGCATATTAAGAGGTCAAGAAAGAATTCGAATGCGCAAGGTTGTCCCGAGACGTAATCTGGGGCTCGTCCGCCACGGCAGATTAAAGTTGAATCGCTCCTCAAATTTTCTCGACAAGAAAATCATGCTTCACCTTATACGTTATGCGTTGAAGACCTTGATTAACTTGATTGTGAGAGGCACATGAATTTAATTATTATTGCAATTGTTGCTGACATATCAACAAGATATATATTTTAAATTTGTACCTCTAACCAGACCCCAATTTTTTTAAGTCTTGCTGCTGCTTCATCAGTTGATTTTCGTCCCGTTTTCTAGCTTTAATGCCATGTGCCTGTCACGAAATTTTCACCAACCCAAATTGAAGCATACTTATATTTCATAATATCGTGTGTGTCTTTACATATACAACAATTAGTGACCCACTAGGGGACAGGCTGTCAGGCCGAGGCTAAAACAGCCTTCATCATGAATTCTCTAAACAACTGTCTGGGAAAGCGACCATCGACAGCAATGTGAGCTTTCGCCCGATGACGCCCATGGTGGCCTCGATACGCGTACATACTTTGTATCTGCCTTGCGACGACGCTTGGCCCCTCTCTTTCGAGTTTTACTCAAACAGGTCGAGCCTGCGCATCCCTTCTCCTTACTCCCATCATTCCCTGAGCGAAGGAAAGTTGGTGGGAAGCTTGCTAACGGATTGGGAAGGAGAGCCCAGCAGGAAACGGCTGGGTTCCGCTGCTGGCAGGCTTGTTTGAGCCTCGCAGTGGTGAGTACGTTGAATGAGGACGTACCCGTGGGGGCCGCATAACGGTCGCAGGCCAGTGGGTTGTACTAGGGCAGCGGGTGGAGGCGAAGAAAAACGGCAAAAACGTTGCGGCTCGCAAGGGAACGAATGTGATACATTATTGCGTAGCTTGGTTAATATATAGCGGCAGAGAAAACCCGACTGAGACTGTCGGTCACCGGCGGGCTACGACAACGCGATGAGACGTAATATGGCGGAATTGGCGAAAGGACGAAGACGAGACATGCTACCGAGCCGGCATTGTGGTAAACGCCTACGCAGAAGGGTATAAGATTGAAGGGCTTGCCAGTTAATTATCCATCGAAATCACGTACCTTGCTCACACACACACAGGTCTGACACAGGTTTGTCTGCCATTTCCCGATAGAGGGCGTTCCGATCTAATGGCTAGCCCACTGTTGCTCATCATACCGAGTTGGGGGTCACTTACGATATATAAAAATACGGATTAGCAAAGGAGGTTTGGCCCGGGATAGTTTGTTTCCTTCGATATGCTCCACCGCCCCCTATCCCCTAGTATAGGGTGCCACTATGCCTCCCGGCGGGATCTGCTCAGTCATTACAACGGCTATTAGTATATTACGACTGTCGGCAGCGTTAAACCAGAGTGGAGCCTGATAGCGGCTGCTTTATTCTCATTTTACTCCTCTCTGTGTATCCGTATTCTACGGCTATCGGGCGCTCGCTGGCTAAGTAAGACGGACGATCCCCCTTCCACCTCTGGGAATTCACATATATCAAACGATACGCACTCGTTTATTAAATATACGCTAAAGATACGTGGAAAGTCGAATACAATTCGTAAGCGAAAACAAAAGCCAACTCGGGAACTGCTCAACTGTATATTGTACCAAACGAAGCCACACTTATCTCGCTGGACAGGCTCATCATATCCACTCGATGCTTCCTGTCGGCTCGCTCGCTGGCTGCACTCTATGCGGGAACATCCGGATATCAATCCGTGATGACGGCTGGTGTCTATCGATATCGTTTCAGTATATCTCTGTGTATGTGTGAGAATTCCTGAAAATTATTGGTGTTCCTACAGCGCTAGTTGTTCA
This sequence comes from Stratiolaelaps scimitus, assembly GCA_019614645.1. Taxonomy (NCBI): domain Eukaryota; kingdom Metazoa; phylum Arthropoda; class Arachnida; order Mesostigmata; family Laelapidae; genus Stratiolaelaps; species Stratiolaelaps scimitus. Next base: position 15,282,354 of record JABWDB010000003.1, on the reverse strand, counting down.
CGCGTCAACCCCAACGTTTAGTGGAGTCTGGGATTCGTTTTGGCCTCGCTTCGGACTCTTTCACATTGCTCCTCTCTCTCTCTCCCTCACTCACTCCCTCCCTGTGTCTGTCCCCTTCTCTGGGCGTTTTCTGAGGCTTGGCTGCAGTGCTCGGGTGACGTGACATCAAAGCACTGCAATGCTGCTTCGTGCCGTGACGTTCGCAGTTGATGGTGTTTGTGCTTCGTTTTCTCGCTTTGTGCTTTTGCTGCTGGTGCAGCTACATCGATCAGGCATAGAGACAACTCTAGACGTCTCGCTATCGAGGGGACCATCCGTTAAGACGGTGGGCGTCGAACGAGCGGAAAGCGCTGGTCGTCCTTCGTGTGCGTCCCAAGCAGACGGATCAGGCGCTTGACTCAAGCAAACTGCGAGCCTCTGAGACAGTGCGGGGCACTCGGAAAGCCCCGCACGCCTGTTCTCGAAGGTGACGGAGGGTCGTCCCTACACTGAAAGAAGATTGATTCGACCTCACGAAGAAGAGGCCGGCCACACGGCTCTCCTGTTCGTAGGGGTATGAGGCTTGTGTCGCCTGAATCAGTAGAGATAGAGGATCTACAAAGGTTGTGTAAGCGGAGGTCGATGTAGGTTCAAGACAACGACGGATAATGTGCGCCTGCGGCCGTGTGTTGACAACCATCGGCAGCAGAGTTGTCGATCGAGTTGCCTGATTCCTGTAATGCTAGCCATTTTCTTGCGTTGACTAAGCTAGGCGCTCTGCTCTCTGCTGTCGATTCTACTGGACGTGTGCTGTTGGCCTTAGAAACACGGCATGCGATAGCTTTTCCGAGAGCATGGTTCGAGAGACTTGGAAAATGATCTGTTGACATGGTCCAACAAAAAAATTAGGTACTCCTTTCTGAAACAAAGAAAGACTACATCGTCCTTTAATATGGGGCACAAGGAAAGCAAATAAAAGTTAAAAAAAAAACAAAATTCGACAAGTATACGTTGCCTTAACGGTTGGCCCCCAGCCTCCGCCGAAATTCGGGAGTTTTCGACGCATCGTCATACATCAACCTTCATAGACTGCTAATTAAATCTAAGTAAACCTTCAGAGAGGTTTGTCAGGAGAGGTCATCGAGAGATGTAAGCATTGATAACTATAATATGTGACACTTCGGGCATTGAGCGATATGTACGAAGGCTCACGCTAGCTTGAAACTGCGGTCCGACCAAAATAGCGGAAGAGTTTTCTGTATGAACATAATTATATATATATATATATATATATATGTGTGTGTATGTGGGTGTAGACAATGATTCAGAATCTCGAAAATGTTAAGCAACTAACCGCCAACTCTCCCAACCTCATCCGGCGACAATGGAAAGAAACCTCCCCATAAAGAGAGGAGTCCATTCCCACATCTTCTATCCATTTTAGAATGATGCCAAGCAAACAGTAGTTTGCATCCATCTCCAACATTTAGCGGTATTCTCGTCCCCCTGACGGCGGGGCATTCTACCAGCAGGGAGGCCATTTTCCCTTTTGCAAAAAATCCAACATCCAGCTGGGTCGCATAGCACAATCACGGCCCCGTCGCTCTTTCTCTCCCTGTCACTCTCTGTATGTTTCGGTCTTAGTATGGGCCACAATCGTCGTCCGGCCGTCATTCTAGCTCTTCTCCGTACTCCTCTCCCCGGACCGGATGGCGATGATCCTTTTATTGTTCCAACGTCGCTAACTTCCTGGATCCTTCCGTCGACCACTCTGTCCCTCTGCTGCCGACGTAGTGGTCTTCATCAAATCGGGGCAAACGACTCAGGCCAGAATAACGCATGCGCAAGGCCTCCGGTCCGTCTCTTGTTCATTTCTATCAGAGAAAAAGGGAAGAAAGGAAGGGTGCGCGGCCAGGGTGAGAGACACAGATACAGCTTTCGGCCTTTCGCAGGCCCATGAAAAGCATGGCAGAGTGGTCCTTGTCGTCTCGAATGAACTTGTTGCTGCTATGCAATTACACTCGTCTCGCTCAGCTTTCACCCACATGCCTGTCGGGTGCTGTGACACTGAATGCCGAAAGTGGGAAAGCCCGACGGTGCCTTGGTTTACAGCACCGGACCGGAGAAGGAAACGCAGCTGTGTAGAAAGCATAGGAAACCTCGCATCACGGTACAGTGGCTGGTCTAGCCTGGTCCTAACCTGGCCTGACAGGACTGAGCCGGCGACCATTCGCTACTCGCCGGCCGCTGCTGCACGTAGACGAGAAAAAGACGAACAATCGCTAGAGGGAAAGTAAAGCCAGCTATGTGCTTCCGTCCGCGATAGATGCACGGCGTGCACCGGGTCCGTCGGGAACATCGAAATCCAGCCCGCGCAGCCACACTGTGTCCACCTCCTCTTCGTTGTCGTTCTCAGGCGGAGACACAGGAGTGAGTCCAGAGCCGCAGAGAGGCTCTGGACGTCGGCCCGTGGGTCCCAACTCCCAGCAGCGTTAGAAGGTGGTCATGGTTTCCGCTTGGCGGATTTTGAACATTTTCGGCCGCTCCCGTATACGATGACGGCGATGACGATGACGACAACGTCGTTGTCGACGTCCTCGCTCACATTTCTACTGCTGCTACGGCTCTCTTCTCCTGATCTGCGTACGTAGGCTTCCGCTGTCTTTCACTGCTACTGTTGCCGCCGCTAGTGCCTCCTCCTGAGTGCGGGAATACCGGCTGTCGGGTAGGTGAATACCGGTGAGGCCAGAAATTGCTGCCGTTGACGTGAGTTGCTTGAGAACTATGACACCGTTAGGCTGAATTGACATGTTTCATATGAAGGGAAGAAGGGTGTGGCGGTATGCATGGATTGTGGTGCGTCACGGGTAAACTCAGAGAAGTACAGGAGTCCGTGGTATCCTAACATATTGTCTCTAATTTCTGTCGGAAATAGTGAAATAGCCATTTCATTACAATGTTTTTATTAGAAATTCATAAGAGAAAGAGAGAACAAGAGAATACGCAAAGGTGGCCCCGACAGGTCCTCATAGTAAGACCTAAAAGGTTAAGAGCTGAGGCTTGTCAGATGAGGAACAGCTGAGGGTCAGCTCGAAAAACAGTTGATTAGAGATTCATAAATGTTCTCTTTAGAATGTGGCCCTCAATACAAATGTTTATAATTCCGGCTGTTTTTTGAGGCATATAGGAACGCCATACTTGCTTGTATCGGATATTGTTTTTCTATTTGTCTCTCAGAGTGTGATATTTGCCTGCGGTGTTGTGTGCGAAGCAGCATTTCAATAACCATCAAATGTGTGCAGTAGCCAGTGCTGGTACTGTGGTGTGCACATGACAGAAATAGTCAGAAAATGGTATCAATAAATGAATATAGAGATAGGTGCGTAACATGGAGCCTCGAGCCGTGGAACCCGCGAGGCTTGAGTGCAGGTCGCCAGAGCATACATGAAATCCGAGATTCGCCCTGCGAGTGCCTCAGATAATGAAGAACGGCCCTGAGAAATTGCTGCTATCGAGAAAAGCCGAGGGACAAGCAATTGCAATAGAGATTCGCTGCTGCTGCAAGTGACTCCGTTTGATATCGCCCTCGTACGAATACTTCTAATAGTCCTCTTGGCAAATTGATGACAACTAGTTCGTCTTGGTGGTGCACTTCCTCACTGTACGTCAATGCCGAGCAGATGGTAGATTAAGGTTAACGACATTAACAAATCGCTATTTAGCCTGACTAATTTCCGGATACGAGTCAATCCGATTATGGTGGCTTCCACTGATTCAGGGAACGAACGGCTGAACTGAGGTAGTTGCGGTACACCGCGGCTGACTCGGCTCCGTAAGCAGGTCACTAATGATATATAGTATACATGATAGCGAATTAATCGGCAAAAAAGATTGGCCGAACTCTTTTCAGGAACACTCGCAATTCGAGCCTCCAGTGGCTTATGGCATCCCTCACTGTGTGTCGAAGCAGGACAAAAACATCCACGCTACTGAATGGAGCCTTACTAAAAATGTCGAACATTACATTTCAGAATAACAGAAAGCACACACACACATATACAGATAGAATGAGATTGAGTAGTACATAATATATTCGTGTCTGTTTCTCGTCAACGGCCTTCTGTTGGGTTCTTGTTTTTTGGGTTATTCGCTCTTCTCGAAAATCTTCTACTGCAGCAACACTCGCGTTTGCAGTGACTTATGTGAACGGGCAGATGTTGCAACTGCTTCCAGTGCTACAGAGCTGAAGCACACGGTAACGAACATTTACGAAGCAGCTAGCCGGCGGGGTAACAGATACGAGGCGCGGCAAGCAGAGTTAGAGCCCCCGGGACGGGTGAAGTTGGTGAGCGAGAGAGAGAGAGAGAGACAGAGCCGAAATACAAAGAATAGACGTCGCTTGATTTTAGGATTGGCGGCAGCGATGGCGGCGGCGTCGGTGGTTGTGATGGTGGCGGGGTTCGCCATACGAGACAGACGGCAGTTCAAATCGCCATCACCATCAACACTCAGCTGGCCGGATAGGCGAGTCGGATCCGACCGCTGTCTGCGGCCAGCTAGAATGTTGCAGTATGAAGGGGACCGAAGCCGTCCGGTGCTGTGCTTCTGCTGGGTCGCCGCCAGCCAGTAACAGGGCCTGGATAAAGAGAGCGAGAGCTGCCATTCGTGGCCCCGTCGGCGACTTTTTTTGTCCCCAATGAGCCCCTTCCGCCAGCCGTGCCGTCGACTCACTGGGCCATCGTCATTGTCGCAATCTTAATGCGTTCAACGTGAGCCGAAACATCCCCGGCGGATTCTGCTTGTGCCTTCGACTGCCGCTGCTACTGTGGCTGCGAGCGCTGCCTTCACAACTTCCTCGGCTGCTGCTGCTGCTGCTACTGCTAAGGCTTCTATCACGGGTGCTGGTCGCTTCAGGCTGCAGTAGCAGCAGCTGCAATAGCCGCATCGACTCCGTCTTTGAGGACGTAGCCTTAAGTCCCCCGTCTTGTGTGCCACGCTGCTCAGCGTAACCTCAATGGCGCCACCGCTCATGACGAATCCCCCTTGCCCCTCGTTCTTCAAATACACGGGGCAAGTGCATGAGGGTTAGACGCCGAAAAAAGAAATGCGCCGGGCTCTGGAGGGCCACTCTTGGATGCTGCGTGGATAGCGTCATAATAGGATGATAGAGTGACGAACAATGTCCACGATAGCTGCAAGTCAATGCTTTCGTTCTGGTTGCAGTGCTTCAGCGTAGCACAGACGTCCCCCAGCTTTGCTGACCTTCCCGTATTTTGCAGTTGCTACCGAGCTCGTATCTGGCCATTAGAGGCTGGATGAGGAGACGGCGCTAATCGGTTTCTAGGCTTCTTGGATTTAAAAAATCGAGAGCATTTCCATTACAATTTCGTATTTTTGTGCTCATGTTACGCAAAAACTTGCACCACCACACGAATGAATCTTTGAGGGTTACTACGTTAGGAATAATTTGTTTAAAATCAATTCAAAATAAACATTTCGGCCGGTTTCCTCATGTGCAAATGAGTTGGCACATATTTAGTATGAAAAACCGAGGCGGGGCAGTTGATAGACGGGAGCGACTAAACACGCAAGGCAAAACTCCATCATGGACAAACATCGAGCTATATTTAATATATTGAATATTCCTAATAGAATCTAAAACAAGGAGGCCCCACTTCCCAAATCCTTAAGCGGGTGCCCAAAATAGAAATTGCGTTGCCTCTTTAGATATCTAAGGAAAATCTTTGCATTAAAAATTCGGTTGCACGTGGCTCTCCTGTAGCGGATGCTAACCTTTCTCCTAATATCTGAAGAAAGTTCAATGATTGCATCCCCCCAATGTTCGAATGCTACAGGTCTAAAGTAGTACTCATTCATCAAAGAGACGTATTTTCTGTTCTTGGCTTGTTCGGCTGTATTGGCCGCATGACCAGGCTATGTTTCTCCGCGACTGACATGAGAAGGTGCTGAAGTGTCAGCCACAGTGCAACCCCAAACTAGAATTTCACCTCTGGAAAAGGGGATTAACGACATACCATCAGGACGCTTTCCATCAGAGCGACAGATACTTGCTGGTTCACGAATGCAAGGAATGGGTGTAGAGCAAAGAGCTCTAGCCAAAGTCTCGTTTAATAGAGTGTGTCTCGGTCCACGTCACATATTATACTTTTTATACAAGATAGTCCATGACGACCGAGAGAATCAACCGGGTTCTCTACAGCAACAGGTATGTGGAGAAACTAGCTCAAACCTACTGCAACCTACTTAAACCTACTACTGACTTAAACCTACTATTAAGTAAAGTTCCCATCTGAGGTGAGGGAACAGCATTAAGCCAAGCTCCATCCCAAGGCCTAGTAAGGGCCTTCAACCTGGTTCGTTCTACATCGCTCGAAGCCTGATCAAGGACGTACTGTTGAACTGATTTACGATCAACCTGTATCAATTTGTTTTGAATCCCCGTGTCTTCTAACCGTATCTTGTTAAGTGGGTTAAGTTTCGCATCAAGTTCGTCTCTGGTTGATATAAAGTGCTTCCAAATATCTTCAGGTACTAGTTTCTTGAGCAGATCAGAAATCGAATACATAGTCGCGATTACACTGAAAGAAGCTGTCTCTGACAGACCAAGTACTCCCATACCAACTGCGAAGTAACATCGAGCTTCGTTTTTATTACTCATTATTTATTTACATTATTCATTATCTATTTCAGGTATTCGCCGCGGCAGTGTGAGGCTCAGCTCGTTCACTAAAACTCTTGAACTTCAGAGACTTGAACAATGGTTTGGAACTGATTTTTTATTATTTCGAGGCAGCGCTTAACATACACAGACTTGAGACACACAAATCATCAAACACGATCATCGCATCGCTCACATGTGCTAGTGGATGAAATCAAGCCAGCAAGCAAAGCAGTATGACAGTCTGGTCTGGCAAAAAGCAACATTTATAGAGACCTCTACCTAGAACACCTCATATAGGAACATAATGATGTGCAATGTGGACGGCAGAACAGAGCCAGTATAGCAGTCAGACGTTTCGGTCCACACGTATTTGTACGAATCGAACCCATTTTATCTTTTAAAATATAAAAGGAAGCCCTGCTTTATCTCTGAAAACGTTCGAAGATGAGGTTACAAAGAAGCTAACAAACACAAGATGCCACGAAGAAGATATCTGACAACTCCTTCGTCTATTAACCGGATCTGCGGAATGAGAGGACCACTAGAGTATCAATTGCGACTTCGTCGTACGGCTTATCCTATCGTAAAATGGTGTGTTTTGTCCACAAAAAAATAAAGAATACGGCATGAACCGTTTGTTATTCAACATGGCTCCGACTTGCTTCGTGGAAGCATTCATTACGGGAATAGCCATGAAACGACTTCCGGACAGTGCATTTTGGAATATGCTGATCTAAGCGGATTTGAATATGAGCTATCTAGACGCAGAAAGGAGAAAGGGATCGTGTGCACTTGTGTTCTTTGTCAAAACACAGTCGGCTCAGCGCCATTTCTCCGGAAGGGGACAAACAGCCATTTCGCATATATTGCATTTAAGGAGGCGGTTTTGCCCCCGTAGTTTGATAGAGTGCCCATTCATTATAGCTCTTCCAAGCTGCTGCTGCCTAAACATTCAAATGATCGTGGATCAAAATGTCAAAACGTTAGACAAGCTTGTCCACGACAGATATTTCGAAAACGGTTCTGTAACTCTGCGCAAAACACCGGGCCAGACTTGACACCGTATGATAAAGAGATAAGTGATAGGACAGGTGATGCAATCAAAAACAATTATAGCAAACATCGTTTTCAATATAGGTCTGCGCCTCTGAAGTCTTCTACGGATTCATTGACGCGTACTCACTCACCACGGTGAAATAATGCACACCCGTTACCCGATAGACAGTTTTCGATACGACCGTATACAGAACTATTCGTGCGGTCCTATGGAGGAAGATCTCTGGCTGTAAAAAGCCGGAAGCCTCCGCTTCGAGTCCCGCGCACCTGATGAGACATCGAGAACTAACGCGTTGTAAAAAACTGCAGTTCTGATAATAAACCAAAACGTCTTATTGTATTGTACAAAGTAAGACGGCTAAAAGGGGCTACTTAAGTGATAAATTATATTAAATCTAAGCTAAACCCATAACCAGGATTCGTGCGGTGGCATTAGCTTTCGAGAAACGTGAGCAGAGCTAAGGTATTCCACGAGAAAATCAGCTTGTTTTCAATAGAAATTTAGGCCGATTTTGATATTACAAACCTCGACAAAGCTACACAACTGTCATATTGAACACATTCGCGTAATCGGTTTCGAGTTTAAAATTTTGAAATTTTAGAAATTTAGAAATTTTGACCAAACCCTAAACTAGGGCATTTCGGTAACAGTGCATTTGTGATATCAATCGCAAAATTCTACCACTACGGGATGTTATCTTCAGTCGCCCGCAAAAAATTACCATCTAAATCAGAGTGTCTAGGTTAGCTAGATTTGCACATTTGAATTTTGGGAGTCCGTCTCTACGAAGAAATGCAAAACAGCAATTTCGCAGACGTTAAATATTCGCTATTAAGAGTCAGCCCGCGAACAGTTGTGTTCGGTTAGAGAGATCGTTTCGTAAGTAAAACCGTAGCTGATCCACCATCTAGAAATTATTGCTAGAAAAGAAGTGCGCTTTTTATTGCTATAAATCACTCTCGAATTGTATAAACTGAATTATTATGGTTTATTAGTAGCGGGTGGCAGACCTACCGTTGATAAGATAATCATTCTTTGCTTGTTTTCCTTGTTGATCTGCGCAAAGGCTTGTCTGGAGTAACCACAAGCGCGAGTGCTATTTGTATACAAAATACCTATACTCGCCAACATTATGTTTCTCTGATACTAAAAAGTCGAAGCTAACAGAGACCATCGAAGTCAAAGGAGTTCTTTCTTGACAAAACCTAGAGGCACGATGGCCGCTCCTTAATAGGTAGTAAATACACCCCCCAACCGCCTCCCCGGCCAATGGTTAGCGAGCAGGCCTAGAAAAGCGGCCTGGAGGAAGAAGCTAATGAATATTCAATTAGGCAATAATAATTCACGCTCAAGCTGCTGCTGCTCCTCCGCTCATATAATAATGATAATAATCATCCTTACTTATCATCATTCTTCCATTGTTATGAAATATCAATGCTTGGATATTCAATTTCTAAGGAGATGGGAATAGCATCTCATTAGCCAAGAACAATCTCATTATAGGAATCTCTAATGCCTCGCCCCTAAGGACAATAGTGAGGTGAGCGAGTAGAAGTCCTCGAACGATAGAGAATCGGTGGAGTGCGCCAGGTGATATATATATATATATATATATATATAGGAATGACGCTTACTCGTTCTAGTTTGCAAACAGTTAATACATTCTTATACAGCGGGCTTTGTTTTTATTGTTTTGCAGCGACAGAGGAAGCTCCGATTCTGTAGGGAGCAAGGAGACAGAATCGATCTGCTGACCGCGCCTAGAGAACGTGACGATCGCACTTCGAGAATAATTTCGCCTTGGTTGTCATTATCAGCTCGACAAAATCACATTCATTGTTCGAACATACTGATCGGCCGAGGTAATTCCAACTTGATCAACATGAACCTTACGGTCGGAGGGTGCGCGATCAATCCATTCTTGTCTGAGTTGTATACCATAAGTGACAATTTATCGGCCATCACATCTTAACTTGAAATAGCCAGCACCGCGCCCACGTTCGATTGCCCAGCCGACGCGAAGCGGACAAATCAGTTTGACATAGTTCCGAATTATATAGTAAATATATTCAATCGCGGTCATCTGGTGCACTGCCTCCCAAGATACGCCTTTCAGATTTTTATTGTTTGATAACTGCGTTCCCCCCTATTAGTCGTCAACGAAACAATTACAGCAGGTGGCAATATTTCTGGAGGCTGCCAAGGGCATTAGGTAACCGTTGGCTGGCTTAAATACTTCAATAATATGAACAAGTCCATATTTGGCAATGTTCACCAATGCCACAGTGCTGTGTTCTCTGATTGTCTCGAACGGTATTCAAATGCTGCATGTACCCACTCGGCAGTCTGCTCCAATGGACATACCTGGCGTAAACTCGATGGCATCCATGACTACGGTTATGTCTAGCTGTGAAGCAACCTTTCTCATTCGCAGTGAAGAGTGCTTTGATGAGCCTAGTCGAGCCGTCTGGACGCTACCTCGGACTCCGCCGAAACAGTCGGTGCTTATGCTGTTCACAGACCCAGCACGGCACGCGTTAGAAGCGCTTCAAGAGACGTGCTACCCGTTCATAGGCGTTTGGTGCCATCTCGAGAATGGTTTCCGTATAATGGATGACAATAGCCAGCTGTCAAAATGCGACGCATTTTTGTTAACCCAACAGATATTTACGGACAAACATGTAATATACGAAGCGAAGGGATTGAAGATGTTTACACTACAGCATCCAGGTAGGGTGTGTAACAAAGCCGGTGTTCCTGACCTCGGTGGACGTTTTCAATCGACCTTTGACGGGCTGACGTTAACAAGCATTGGTGCTCGAGACCCTGTCTACCTTCGTCGAAAGGTGTCCGCAGGGTCTATCTCCGCAATCCAGGCAGGCTTTGTGCAGGGATTCGAATTGCATATGATGGAGCATTCCCAGCGATACTTGAACTATTCACTTGTTTCACTTCATTTTCTGCCCGGCGACCGACACTACGGCTGGAAACCCTCGCCTAAGAACTACTGGAGAGGTACAATGTTGGAGGATGTTGTCAAGAGGCACTCACATCTAGCCTACGGTGATCTAAGTGTTAGCTCTCCGAGACAGCACTACTTTGACTATACATACACTCACGATGTTGACGTGCTCTCGTTCATGGCCAAGGTGGACGTGACGCCGTATTCCGGGGGCGAGCTTCTTCGCCTCGTTGGTGAAGCGGTCTTTGTATGCTACGTTGTGGGCGTTCTAGTCGTATCGTTTCTACTGACATATTATCAAACCCAACACTCGCCGCTTAGGAGTGATGCAAAACAGCTAGCATACGACTATGTGAAGATTGTCTTCTATCTGAGCACACTGATTCTGCAGCCAAGGAACGGAATGAATTTTCGACTGTACGGCTGGTCTTCAATGTGCGTCGCATGGAAGATGGCGCTGTGGAGGCTAGCAATATTCTGTATGGAAGCTGTCTTCGTCGGCAGCCTCACATCACACGTCGCCTATCCTACGATTCAGGGTAGATGCGACACACTAAGGGAGATTGCTACAATTTTAATGTCGGTGCCGAGGTCACGAGTTTACACGTATACGAATTTGAAGTTAGTCTTTGACAAGATCGCCTGCGAATCTCAGAGTGATGTGATGCGAACGATCAGTTACTATATGGAAGATGGCGATCTGGAGAGCTATGAGCAACTGTGGCTTCGAAGCCGGGTAGCCTTCCTATGGACGGAGTCGCTTCAGGCTCGACATTACGCGTGGATACACAACGTCGGCCATCTCACCTACCATAGCACGGAACACACATTTAATGCCTACCAAGCGATCGCTTTCCAGAAGGGATGCATCCTGAAGAATCGTATGGATTCATTGATTCAGAAGTATGTAGAGACGGGACATGTCATCTTTTTTAAGCGGACCGCAGGCCTTGATATGGGGAACTCTATAGAGGTTGAGTTAAAAGAGCGACCCTTTGCACTATCTTCGTTCGATTCGATTATTCTATCGATAAGCGTCTCATACGGTTTGTGTGTAGTTGTGCTCCTTGCGGAGATATTCATTGAGTATGAGTTTAATCTGCCTATCCCGCATTTAGTCGATTACAATAGCCTCAAGTGCAGGACATACTCAGCAGTCACGGAGGGGTCTCCGACCACACAGAAGACAAATAGCGAGCAAGAGCGCAATGAACGGGATATAGTATAACTATTAAACTTGATATCTCCGTCTTGTCTGACTCGGTGACTCCAATTAGTTGTACCGTTGCAATAGTCATCCTGCAATTGTGATATTAAAATCGTGTATATGCGTAATCCGACACTGGTCTTTGTTTCTATTGTATACCATATTTTTCTTATATATCTACATATATATATAGTAGTTTCATCATTACATACGATATGTGTCATCTTGGGTAATGCGCGTATCATATGAAATAAGCAAACTATTAATACCGCGTCGTTCATCTGTGAAAATGACGATCGTTTAGATCCAAGATGAATTATTTATTATCTATATCCGTTTAGCGGCGCTCTAATGATCACGAACCTTGCGAGCTCTTGAAAAGAAATTCACAAAAAAAAAATCAAATATAATATAATACAATTATTTATTGACTATGAAGCTTAATTAGAATAGATACAATATTTTATAAATATCTCAAATTTCTTTTATAACTTTCTTAGATTAATGAAGAATAATATAAATATTTCTTAGTACTATTAATTTAGATCTTATCTATTTCTGTGAAATCTATGACGTTTTAATTCGCACACCATGAGGACAATGAGCAAATTTGCCGAAATGGAATTGGCAAAATCTCGTGATATTGACACACTGGATTTGTTTGACTTCAATTTCAATCAATCCCCAGCCCCATCTGTCAGACTGTGCAGGACCGTCTGGGATGCACCGTTCCCTCTCATGCCTGTCCGTGAGGACCAACCTCTTCTGCCAATACTGTTATGGCATTTTTAACACACACATGGTGCTTGGGTCTTGTCTGTAAAAGGCGCTCTGGAGATATTGACTGAGAAGTCGACATTACAATCCCAAAAACTCCGACGCAGTAAATAGCTGCCACAGCAAGCAACACACGACAACTGGTCTAGAGAGCGCTCTGGAGGGCACTAAAACTTTATTGTGTAAATTGAAGGAAGAATTAACAAAGGCGAGTTGGATTATAAACAAAATTTTGCTCACGTCCTTGAAATGATGGAAAGGCTCGCAATGACTATGCCAGAGGATTTTAATTCTCAGCGTTGTTCAAATATAACACATGCGATGTCAAACACCGCTGCCTACTCCCAGACCCCCGCTGGTTTTGTCGAATGTATCGAGGCGAGGGATCCTTCAACTAAGCCTACTGCGACCTGCGTCGACCCTCTTCTATATCGGCCTAACCCAGACAATCAATCTGACGCCCCTGATCTGAGTCAGGTGGTAGAGGCCGGATTGCTCTCGTATTCGGCGATGCGAATTTCCGATACATGTCACGACTGCTGAAGAAGTCGGTGGGTTTCTCTGAGTAACTAGTGGTGAATTGCAGCGATAGTGAGTCACTGGTTCGGTGTATTGATAAGGCAAAATTTCATATGAACATTACACTTGAAGGTTTCGTTTGATATCCATCTTCATGCTGGGCTCGTTGATGTTCTCGATGCAGGGGGCCGTTCAACAGTGGCAGATGCTCTCTGCTCTTAACTCAAAGAATGTGTGAAGTTTTGCGAAGATAGACGATTGTCTATCACATTTTACTCTATACCTGTCGTAGTTGATGCTCAAAGAAAGAAGGATTTGAATGCAGCTGTGCGGAGCTGCAATGAGGGCATAAGAAATTTGCTCCATAGAGTAGACCACAACTTTAGAGCTAGAAACCCCGCCAAATCCTTTTTATGCTGATGGACTTCCCTACAATGATCATGGTTGTATCATGGCGGCAGTTAAAACCTCGGTCCTAGTACGCCGTTACCTGCTCTGCGGTTCATCTCCATCAAAAATAGTGGATATCAGTGGGTCTGCACGCACAAAAAAGGCAACTGGGAGAGAACGGAATAGAAGGAGGAAGTGAAGACATTCAAACTATCGGCGAGAGTCTGACACCGAAAAGAATGGCCATCATCGGCGTCGCGGGCACTTACTTGCCCACCCGATGTTACCGAGTAATAGTCGATATCCGTCGGCACAAAATTTTCCCCATAATGCTCAGATCCCAGTCTAGGAACATCCACCGGACTTCCTAGACAACCCCAGGAATTCTGTCATACCATCCACCACTCCCTCCTCCTCCTCCTCGTCACTGGCAAACTCCCTAACATGTTCATAACATCTTCATTGTGCTCACAACAGGATCTTGGTTAGCCAAGGATATAACAAATCGGGAACTATTATATGGGGATCGTTATGTCTTCCGACGCGACCGGGACTCCAGGGATGGCGGTGTCTGTGTTCTTACAGAGAATAACCTGAAATGCTGTTAGGTGAATTGCGTGTTGTTTGATGTAGAAATGGTTGCAGTCGGTTTTATTTAACTAAGAAAATACTTATTAATTAAACAATTCGTACCGAACCGAAGAAACTTAACCAGAGGGAAAAACATGGGCCTTAAAAATATATGAATAAACTAGAGGCTCTGTTGAAAACTAATGCGAATCCTAGAAATTGAACCAGGTTACGAAAAGCAAGCATCAGGCTTCGCATCCTTGAGGAATCGAATCTTGACTTTAAAGACTTCAAGTTCTGTTTCGGTACGCAAATAAGCCTTTGAAAGGAAAGGAAGAGATAGGCACTCTTATAAAGGATCATACGATTGTAACGGACGACAAAGTCAAGGCCAACATTTTCATACATTTATTTTCGACCGTCCTCCTTAAAACAGCCTAGCATGGACCCTACGGATCTTACCTGTCTAATAAATGAATCTACGTCTCTTTCAATAACAGAGGAAAATATTTTTAGTAAGATGCAAGCTTTATCTATGAAATGTAGTTTTACACCAGACTCGATTCCTCCTCTCTTTTACAAAAAAGTTGGGAGCATAATGTCCCAAACCCTATATCTTATTTACTGTAAATCCTATACGGACGGCATTGTACCGGAGTACTTGAAAACATCTGTGGTCACTCGTGTCCACAAGAAGGGATCTAAATCCTATGTTGATAACTATCGACCAGTGGCCCAGTCCTCTATAACTTGTATTATATTTGAGAAATTGCTTGTGGATCATGTGTTTAGTTAACAACTCAGGGGTTACTGATGAAACACAACATGGTTGTACAAAGGAGAAATCCACCGCCACTGAGCTGGCTGATATGGTCCAAAATTGGATCTTCCACATAAAAACACACGAACGTTCGACTGCATATATTCCAAAAACAGTTAGACGCTACGGAGCGAGTTCATCAAAAGTCCTTACCACGCGCCTCGCTTAGATGTGGCCTCGACTCTTAGGTTACCTCCCACCACGAACTTGCGCAAAAACGCGGAGATGCAATTTTACAAAAGGCTACTATCCTAAAACACATATTATAAATATTTTAACGTCAGATAGAATAATCTGCAGAGTAAACCAACTGTGTCATCAGTACACAGTGCCATTTTTTGTAAACCAAATATATACCTCCCCTTTGTTAATAAAGTTGTTTTTGAAATTGAAAGTGAAATATAATATAATACACAATGCTCGTCGTACGAACTTAGTCGGAGAATCGTTATTGGTTGTCATATAGTCTCAACACTTGAACATCCTCTATAAGAGCAGCCGCCTGAACGCACCTCCGTGTCCTGCCGAGACTGGTTGTGGTTCACAGCTCTCGAGAATCGTCTTTCGCCATTCAATAAGTCATCACCCAGGAGGACGTTAGTGATCTTCCCCTGCTGGGGGCGACATAATCGAACAATTTGCCAGCATATCCGGCTCTGCTAATTCGTATCGCACGAATGTTTTGCGTCTCGCATCAGCGCTGTTAGATGACGTCACCTCGTTCGAGTAAGTTGAATATGGCAGCATGCATGTAAATCGGTATTGGATACGTCAATTATTCATCTGCCCAAGCTGAACGGACATATTGGAAAAAATCAAAACAGATCTGTATTCCCATGGCCACCGTTCCCGGGATGAGCAGCAACGAGAGGCAGAGAGCTGCAATACAATACACAGTCAAACGCAGATCTTCTCTCGGAAATAGGGGAAAGCCTAAGTCCTACATCCTCCTGTCAGTAGTAGGCGACTCAAAAGGCCAATGGCAGAGGCAACAACTGCCTTGTTGTAACGAGACGGCGGCATGATCCACACGTCGGGTAGTACGGGAAACGCTGTGTGCACGGGTCAGGGCCGGTCATGGCCAGAAGGAGATGGCCATCTGCTTAAGGAATGGCAGACGATTCGTTCGTGTCCTTAGAAGAAAACGATAAGAACTTTGTCCAGTAGCACATTGCAGACACAGGCAGACGAGAGCAAGCGAACGAACGAACAAGTGATCGACCGACCAGTATGAGGAGAGAACAATGCGATCCAGACGCTGTCTGATCGAAGAACGGGTCAGGCCATCGGTAGGTTGGCTGTAGCGGATGTTGATGCGCGGACTCCATGTCCCGGCAACGCCTGGTTATGCTGAACGAGTGGTGGTAGCAACCAACATCCGACAACGCCTCCTGGCCCCGCCCCTGCAACAGTTCTGATGTCGGGGTCCAGCTCCAGTAGGCTCTGTTGTCTAGCTGGCGTGCAATGTTAAGTTGTGAGCCGACCGTGTGAGACTACCGACACTCCTTTCTTCTCGGTGTTTTTTTTTCTTTCTTTTCTATTGCCGACTTAGAGCCAGTGTTCCCGCTTCCATTATTACTATTGTTACTATCCAGCTACTAACGCCAGCTCCGGGGGCGGCATGTAAGTGGTACAGTGAGTGCCACTAGCGTGGCTAGCCGGTGGTTGGTCGCTATTCGTTTTGACCCCGTCATAGGCGTTCGCTCCCCTTCGATGCTGCTGTTTGCGATCGCTTGCTATTGCCGCTGATGCTAGCGTTGTTCGTTTCGAGATAACAGAGTTACGTTACCACTAGCGTACGTCAAGCAGGAGACGTCCGGTAATGCTTTACCTTGATCGTGTTCATCTACAGACTAATCCCATCGAGGAGTTTTCTTTGGGAGGCAACTGCCATCATCATGGTTTCTCAATCGTTAATCAAAAGACGAATTCGTCATTGATCAAAACGGTAGAAACTATATGGTGATTCAGGAATATGGAAGATACACACACGTGCTGGCCACCCACACCCTCGTTGGCTTATAATAGGTTTTGTTGTGTACAATCGTTTTAAAACAGCATCCACTCACGCCACTGTCGTGTCCTCTGCCGGTTAAAACCACAATCTAATTACTATTATTATAATTATTATCACCCAAACTCATAAACTACAGTTTGTTTCAAATTCTATAGTCTTGTGGACAAACTTGTGAACTTGCATTATTTTCTCGAACGCACATGAATCCGCAGCATGTCGACACCTATGCGAGAAATGCCATGATGCATTCTTAAAGGGAATCACAATGATAAGTGCTGGGGGATATCTACAAAATTAGCTATGATCCAGTTTACTTCTGGTCATGTCCTTCAACAGAAGCTATTATAACAAGCAGCAGTGGGACTAATATAAATAATATTAAACTAATACAAAGTCTATGGCCAGTACAAATGGCACATATGCGTGTTAGTATAACATATTATTATTATATATGATATGGATGTGCATTCGTCTTAGCAGTATTGCCTATCGTCATACTACTCGTATACTACAATACAGCATCATTAATCACTTAGATCACTGTGCTCATGCATCGGTGTGCTATTATCATTATTATTGTTGCTATTATGCAAATTCATCCGCCGCATGAGAGGATCGTGGCCTAGATCGCCTGCGCCAGCACCGGCTGTCGTGTTCTGCTAGCGTAAGTGTTAATTGCGGTGGTCCGTGACCGTGTTACGATGAGGGATTCATGTACACACAGGGATGGGAAGGTGCAATATTCGATAAAATTGGGCCAAATATACCCGAGGTCCACGGGTGCAGGGGCAGTCTAGGGTGAGGAAACCAGAGGCGAAGACTGGTCGAGCTGGCGGTTGTGAAGTAGAAAAAAGATCGCGATCCAGAAGGCTGTCCGAGGATCCCGCGGGAGCTGGAGGGGGAGCGAGGTCCGTTCATTCTCGCGTGGCGATATCGGATCGTGCGGATGTTCGGCCCAGCCACGTTGAGCGTTTAGTCCCGCGCCTGCTGCAAGAAGATAAAAGCCTTCTGCTGCTACCCGGCAGGGCGAGCTCCAGAGCTGGCCTCTCTGCCGGACACGAATCACCATCGACACGACTGACGCTTGTGTAGGGCCGACGAACATGCAAAAACCCATGCCGAGAAAGTTGGTTGACAGACCTGGTCGGAAGTGGCAAGGTAGACTAGTGCGGGAAGAGAAATTATCGCAGAGATCGAGATGGGCTGACTGTGCCACAAGGCGGCACACGTGACAATCTTATGTCCGCGCTGGCTAACAGCGACCGTTGGAGAGCTCTATGTGTCACACGACCTCAGCTGTCGACCATTCAGCATAGTAGTATATACATTGCGATTGAGTAGGTGGTAAAATTGTCGATATTAATATAACAAGCGTTGTCTATAACAACATAGATCCCAACCGACTTAAGCATAATTTGAACGTTTACATATCCTGTGCAGTGGGTTATAAGGAAGTGAGAACCTGCTGTACGGTTTTCAACTTGTGGATAAATAGGTTGACAGGTTATGAATATATGTGCCTATTAGCAGCGTTCAGTGTACCTGCTTCTGCCACTTCTAACTCAACCGGCACCAAAGAAAAAAGTGTGGCGATTCGAGAATCTGTGGTTCGAGGTCCATCGAAGGGGGTCATTGTTTATTTAATGTTTGTCTACTTCGCATTCATTATTATTATTATTATTAGATCTACTCATGCTATAATGTCTACTGTTTTATCGATAAAAACTAGAGCTTGATCCAATGCATCTATCGTTTGATTGTGGCTGTGGCAACGTCTGCTGTCATTAAGGTTCATTGTCGTTGATGCCGCTTATTGATCGTGGCCGGTTCAGGTTAATTATAAGGTTAATTCATTGATTCACTACCTCAGCAGGAAGGGCAGAGAGGCAAACAAAATGCTGCACTGAACGAAGCTGCCCTCAGTGCGTGAGCCCTGTGGGCGTTTGAACTGGTTTATACTCCTCCATCTGGAGGGAGAATTTCCTCCCATGCATTAATCTAATTGGAGGCGTCCTTGAGGTGCTATTAGCTAGCCAGTCCTGAATACGATCAGTGGCCTGATTCGATCAAGATGCATTTAAGTGGCCCTAGTAGAACGGAATGCTGATAAAACTCTTCGCTCAATAAAAAAACCCTCCTCACCTACGCGATAATTTCCATCTAGACTTCGCAGAAACGGCACATCAGAGGAATGGCGCATGCATGAATGGAGGCCTTATCTGTCACTTAGCAGGGCTAATTAATAAAATAAGAAAATCGAGAACCCCGCCCGTATTTCGGAGAAACCTCGGTATCATCATCAACAGCATATCGAAAGCTTTGACAACTTCCACCAGTAATATTGACACGCTTGGTAGGCACGCTCGCCAGACCGATTCCTATCCTTCTCCGTCGACTACGTAAAATCCTCGGCTCGTAATTTCCCTCTAGAGATGAACTGCAGCCCTGCACGGACCAGCCGAAGCTAAGGACTAAAGCTAAACAAAAGCCTCGCTGAAAGTGAAAAAGGACATATGCTACAATAGTTATCCTGGCAAGCAGTTCATGGAACCGCTCCGCACAGAGTGGTGAAACGATTCGTCGCTGTTTAAATCAGGTATGATGTATTTTATCGTAGCTCCCACAGTTTATGGGGATGCCCGCATGGCGACACCCTATCATGTGTATTCGATGTACATGTTCTGTATTACAGCAGCCAATCGTACGTGTTTAACCGTCACGTGCTGCGGTTTGCATATGACAATGGCTTCCTACAGCCTTCTATCTCGTGGCAGACTGAAACACATTATAATACCTCCTGTAATAGGCCGACATATATCTTGGTCAATTTACCACTCTGGTTTCAAGAGCACACGATGGACAGCACGCTGTAATCACAAGCAAGTGGACTATTTCTAATCTTGTTTTTGTGTTCCGTCGTCTGCACAATATGGCGTTTTAGTATGTGCTGATTGAATTGAGTTCAGTCTTGTCAAATTGGTGCTGGCCAAGAACGAATTGATGTTACGCATCAGCACAAATTTTGCCACGTTCAATCATAAAAATTCGTTTCATTTCACCGAAGGGCTTATAAAGTCGTATCTATATGAGGAGCGGCTACATTATAAGCTACGATTCTTTTTCACGTGTTTCTCTATTGCGACGAAATTGGATCGTGATACAACTTTCTTCCCTGTATCGCAATAATAATAATAATAATTATTACTATTGTTGTTATCAATATTATCGCGATACAGGGAAGAAAGTTGTATCACGATCCAATTTCTCCGCAACAGAGAAACACGCGAAAAAGAATCGCAGCTTATATGTAGCCGCTCCTCATATAGATACGACTTTATAAGCCCTTCGGTGAAATGAAACGAATTTTTATGATTGGACATGGCAAAATTTGTGCTGGTGCCTATAACAATAATAATGATTATTATTATTCTATAAAAAATAATTAAAATATTACATTATTACATTGCTATAGTGGGGGATTAGGTCCAACTGAACTCGAAAATTCGTTCCCAAACTTATTCTGAGGAAATCCGCTGTTCCTTGAAAAAAAATGACAATAGAAATAAATAGTAATTCATCATCAAAGCAATAGCGATAAATCATAAACAAACAAAATTCAAAAGATGAAAAACGAACATATAACACATATGCCAATGTTAGTCATCTATGAGAATATACAGAGCATATCTATAGAATAAAATTAAATCTATGCAAATAATCCAAGTACAAGTGCTAGTGATAGTAAAACGAAGTGGATTGGCTCAGATGAGACAGATTTCGAGTATTGTCTTTTACTCCCACCATCAGTGTGTGTGTGTATGTATCTATGTGTGTGCATCACTGAGTAAAGGCCTAGTTTTCTCATTCCTCTTCCGAAACCCCGGGACAGCGGTCGGGGGTTCAGGCCTCGAGATGAAAACGTGGCCCAAGCGGTATTTAGGGATGCGGTATCATATCGCGAGGGGTGAAGGGGGGGGGATGGGGTATGATCCCATGGATCTATGACAAACCGTACGGAATGGGAAAGGACGAGTGGATTATTTCTCGGTTGTTTTTCTACTGCGGAACTATTCGATAGAAGCGATTTGTAGACATGTGGACGTTGTAAGCCTTTATCTGCGAACTATTTCGAAATTGTTTGACCGAGCGAATGGCTTATAAATAGGGTAGAACCTGCAATATAGTGAATTACGAACTATCTATTATGGAATAAGAGGTTGGTATCTCTGCGTGAAGATAATAATAATAATAATAAAAATAGCCCTCAGTCAATGTGAGTATAGCCATACCTCCCAAGAGTCATGTTGGGGGTCACTTATGTTCCAATAGATGTCTATTGTGCTAGGTTTTATACGAGCTTTATCTACCGAATGAACAATGTTAATAAAGCAGTAAATAAATTTATATATATATATATTATATATAATATATTCGGTGATTTCTTCTTGCTCTTAAAACAAAACCACGAGCAAGGGGCAATGGAGAGCAATGTACGGGCGACCTCAAACCGTAAAGGTTCGCTCTGTAGACGAAAAGAGTCACTCCAACATGACATCAAAGAGGTCTCTGAGTGGTGTTGAAATAATCCAAAATACGCTGACTTATGATTTAAAAGCCGAGAAGAATACACATTAAATAAGAAAATGTTCCCTATTATAGTCTTTATAATTGGGCATGCGAGATTTTGCGATTCTGCATGCACGGACCACGCAACATGGCTGATATATAACCGATTATTACAAAACGATAATATTGTTATTTCATATTTATTATTTGATAAACGTAGCTTAGTGCGAGCTAACCATTTCCTCAATGGAAGTAGACCGCATGGTCAAAGTACATCGCAAAATAAATAACTCTGCGCATCGCGGGTACCAAGTAAATAATTTAATCACAGCGTTATTTCAAATTCGATAGCTGCCATGTTGTTTGTTATATGACTCTATTTTAATTCTCAACATGAAAAATCTTAGTTAGACATCTGTGAAGACTCAGTATACGTAAGTGAACTCGACTGATCGCCATAACTATTCGCTTTGTTGGTAACCCTGCCTTGAGTTACGCATTTTCAGTGGTGTACAATTTTTTTAACAATAACATTTCACTGATGCAGCATTAATTAATTACGTGAATTTGATAATTGATACAATACACAGTTATCGACATCATTAATCGAGCTCGTTGGACTAGTTTAACTAAAAAAGCAGACTAGAATTAAAAAACGCAGATGCCCGAATGGAACACGGACGACATCTGGCGTTAAATTGTTGGACACAAGTGCGATCGGTCTCTACAGATGCTCGAGATAAGCATAGCCTTTAGCAGCGGTCGATTTGTCCGTAGAAGGTGAGAATTCGGCCGCCCAGACACGATGAGGCCATCCTGTGCGTGCTCGGCTTCGGAAGCCGCAATCCTGCTAAAGGGCAACGCAGAAGTAAGCATTTGTAAGTAGGGGTGAGCAAGAGGTTTGCATACATTTTCTTCAGTTCCTTGTTACACATGCACTCTGAACTAACTTTTCTTTCATAGCTGTCCCTATCCTTTTTCCATGGCTGTACTCTTTTTCAGTGTGTGACATTGCTTTGAGGACTTGTCGTGTCGGTCCTACAGGACCCACATGGGTTTTCTCTAACAGCAGCCAAATTTCAACCTTATTCCAGCAGACCACGATTTCCGACGATCGAACCGGCGACCACAAATCCTGGTGCTGTTCCTAAGACGATACCGCCGCATGAACTAACTACGACAGCTCTAACATGGGTTTACCTTGCTGTTGTCACAGTAATCTTCCTCGTCGCTTACTCCGAAGCCATAGCCTTCACGGATTTCGCAAGGTCGCTCCGATCGGAGAAGGTCTTCGAGGTAGCTGATATAGGCGATGGCCAGCCGAAGAGTTTTGATCTTCGAGAGCTTCGTGTCCCTGTATACAAATAACAGATTATGAGCTAATTGCATTTAGCAAACATGTAAACCATGCATTGTTGGCACATTTGCCAACACGCCATTAGTCAGCCTGTCGCCTGGGGGTACGCGCGCATTCGATCGCAGGCCTCGTGGTGGCACTGTGATCGCACGCCTCCGCTAACGTTTGCATATCAATTAAGGCAGGCACTGAGCACGCGTGAACCCCGTCATGAAGGTTACGTGAACCCCGTTTTTTTAGATCATCATCGCGTACCGGACGCGTGGGAAGGAACATATTATCATCATTGGTTTGGTTGAGTCTATCTGACCCCTCTTGAACTTTCACGCGATTTCTGATTGTGTATCATGAGCGGGTATGTCTATCTCACTTACATTGAATAAGCTGCATCATTGCATGTGCATAGTGTTTTAATTACTCAAATCCACACACTCGTTGGCGAACTGGTGCCAAAACGGTGCAGTACGCGGATGAAGGAATATCAAAATATAAATTGAAACCAATGTACCATGAACTTTTAGTGGGAAATGATCGAAATTCATGCAACAGACCCGCCACTTGCAGTGAATAAGCTTGCGATTAGCAAGGTATTCATAGGGGTTTCAAATATCACCCAGCAACAAAAGGTTGTTGCTATACTACCAATTAAAAATTGGTAATAATTTTTCTCCTCAAAAAAAAGAAATAAAAATAATCTACAAGATTTAAAGAAAAAATTTAATGATATAGAAAGGAAATTAGAAAATCCTGTCGATTTAAGCCAAAAAGAATTTATCAATCTTTCAAAAGAATATTCTGAACTAAGGCCAATTATCAAGATAATTGATGAATTGGTAATGATTGTGACGTGAAAGAAGGGGATATTGTAAAGTACTTAAGAAAACGCCAAGTGAAATTGAGTGGACTGCATAGGTTGAGATGGTCCTTCTCCGAGAGATTCTCCTTCGGTTAAATGTTTAGGCTTGCACATAGAGTGCTCTCTCAGATGGAAAGACCACATGCGCAAACTTATCCCTAAGTCTTGTGCTATCGCCTCAAGGATATTGGGGTGCGACGCTTCAAGGATATTGGGGTACCGATCACTGGTCTGCTTATGGTGTACAAACTGCTCCTGTTACCTATACCCTGTTACTACATCATTATCTGAGGCAACGGCCATGTAGTGAAGATCATCCAGAATGATGCTCAGTGTGCTATTTGCGACGTCGCAATGACTCGGTTGCGGACGTTTTCGACAGTTTTGAACTTTTTCGTGTGGACGAAATTTGTGCAGCTCAGACAGCCCTCGTTGCCTACAAATTGTTAAGGGAAAAATACCGGGCGACATCGCTTTTCCAGTCTATCCTACGGGAAGGAAGAGTTCCCGCCGCGCCACTGATATTGCGAAGCCCTTCGTCACTAAAGAGTTTAGTCTCTCTCTAGGCTACCGCCTCACGGTCATGTGGAGCGCGCTCTTTCGCGAGATGCGGTCTCTTTCCTCAGCGAAAAGTTTTGCCAAGGAGCTAAGGGGTGCAATAAAAAGTCGATTGTATTATGTATAAAAAAGTGCGAGAAAATGAACAGTGAAGGAAAGATGTTAGATGGATGTATAGTCTTCTTTTTCTTTTATCCTCTCTCTCTCTCTGTGTTGTGTACATTTCTCATGTTGATACGTGGATTCTGAGCCGACGGTGTTGGTTGTAACTTAACTGTAATTTACATTTTTATTGCGAGAACTTGGGCTTTTCGAATTTACACTTCCGGAGATGGGGCTCAACTCGTATGCTATCATATCTTATCTAAGATGATATATTCTTAAGCAATGTTAAAGCTAAGCGGTTGTAAATCTTTCGTGCAAATGTATATTGCGTTCTGTCCTGAACCGGAGTCACAGTGTGCTCGTACCGTGTTGTACTAGACAATTTTACTAGTATTTTGACAAGCACTTAAGCAGAGTAAAACTGCAGTTCCCTCAATAAACATCACTGAATGAATTAATATATATATATATATATCTTCGCTAACTAAGTAATACAAATAAGCGAAAACCGTAGACGCGACTAGCACGCATTTGCTAGATCTCGTTTGGCAGTGTGCCCCCGCTGAGTGCAAAATCGTACATATGATCAGCAGAGGTGGGGACATCATAGATGCATCACCATCAATATCCCATTCTTGTACTGAGTACAAGAATACGGCAACTTTTCACCAGCGTGTCTCTCTCTCTCTCTCTCTCTGCCCCCTTGAGCTTGCGGGCTTCTCGTTGCTCTCTGACTTAATGCGCTTTTCGGCAACGACAGCGTTCACCACAGACACGCATCGCATCGGCACTGGGTGACATCTTGTTGTTTCAGTATCTTCCGTTCAGTCCATTTACATAAGGCCGGATGGAGCTGGGTTTGCCGAGCTGGGCCGCGCTGGGGAATGTCCGCGGACATGTGTATGGATCACCGGTTTGATGCTCGTAATGACGTTAATTATGTTGACCGCCGCTTGTTGAGCTGCCTGATACTGCCCTCTTCGCTGGAGCTGGTGTTGCTGCTGCTACCGATGCGATTGTGCCTTGGCCGAGGACCATCCTCGGGCGCCCTTCATCCGACCACTGAGGAAGGTGTTAATAATTAGCTCTCTCTCCCTCTCGCTTCCTAACTATCTCCAGCCCTCTTGTTTCTCGCGATCGCGCTGTTAATTAAGTTTTCTTCGCATCTCGTATGCCATGGACGTTGTAGTTTTATGCGGCCGAGCCGCTAACATGTGTCATCTATATGTACGATAAAATAATATCCGTCGATAAGAGACAGAGTGGGGTCATACTCGGGTCACCCTTATCCTAACCAGCATCGAATACTTGCGGAACGTCGTACATCGCTGGAATCACCGACGACATCGAGGTGATACCGACAAAAGCGATGCTGTCTTTCTGGAGTGGGCCGATTGCAGAATTCTAGATACGGTACGGCTAGCGCACGGGTTCGATCCCCACCGCTGCACATTTGTATTTAAAGGGGTCCGTCTTATGAAGCAGTGCCGAAAGCAGTTACAACGTGGATGTTAAATGCTGTGAGTCAGGCCAGAGACATTCGTTTTTTTTTTTACATAGATACCCAATCTAATTAACCGGGACGCTAAAGGATAAAAGCACAACCAGATGCTTCAAATAACAATTCGATAATTTTGAGATTACTCTGACAGCAGGCGCAACCCATCGGGCCCGAATATTTAGCGCTACAGTCCCGGACTGTTCACACCAAGACCATAACCAATACTACATGCAATGAATTTCATGTGGAAAAAAATTAAAAAAACACTAACATAATCTGGAGCAGATGACCAAGGATGCTGGGTAGGATAAATAGAGCGGACATGAATCGGAAAGAGACCGTAAGCTTCACAATGAGTGTCTACTCACTCTAACAAGGTACACAGCACGCATAGTATAAGCACTGCATATATTCTACACGTATCATGCACAGAACGTCACTAAGAGTGCAAGCGCCAGCTAGCTGCTAACCTTGGCACGTTAGGGATGTGCGAACGAAGTCGCCCGAAAGCACTGTTGATGCTGTGAGTTCGTCGACGTTCTTTACGTTCGTCGAGGAGGACCCCGGGAGAATCACAGCGCTCCGCAAAATCCATCGTGGCTGATAATCAGAGTTTTCAGCAGCCTTCGGATCCTCAATCCTAGGTGAACAATTCGTCACTTAAGTCGCACGTTTTCTCCGTTTCTCCGGCCCCGCTCTCCTTCTATTTCTCGATAACTTGAATCTTCACCGCCGTAACCGCCGTTTTGCTGAAACTTCACATGCGCTTACACTGTGCACGAGAGGTATTGTTTATTAACGAGAGATGTGCCCTCCACTTCAGCAATCTTCACAGCGCTGTGCTTGTTATGTTTGACAAAAATAGTTTCCTATCGAATAACGACGTAGTTACTCTAATGGCCTCACAGATAACACTCCTAGTATGCTAGCGCAAGCTTTGAGCGCTTGGAATCACTTGCTGTGCATCACTCGAACCTCTTCATTTCGATTACATTCGTGCACATTTCGAGTAGGTCATTCATTGAGTCAGTCCAGCTGTGTTACACTGACAACAACAACAACAACAGCATCAGCAACAACAAACACTCACGCATCCAGTATCCGTGCTGTTTCGGTATTTTCACTTAACAGCAGGGGCGTCGGTGGCTTCCGACAAACCAGTGGGCGTCAGATTAATTAATGTGAAGGTTGATGCATTAAAGATTCGAGTTGAATCGAGTTGCCTCACTGAGTTCAATCAATGTCTGCTTGCTAAACCGTCCACTTGACTTCATTTTCTCTCTCTCTCGCGCGAGCGCTCTCGCTCACACAGACTCTGTCGATTTCTCCGAGTGTCTATCTAATCTATCTCTATCTCTCGCGTTCTCGTATCCACTCCTCCATTCTGGCACGCTTCGACGGTCAATTAAATGAAATCTGAGATCGAATCACCGCTCTCTGCTACTCGATTCGAAGCTGCTCGCACAAACGACGCTCGCCGGCGCGTATGAGCCAAGACGCGCCTGCTCCTCTTCGACGATAATCCGGCGCCGCTCTGTGGCGTCGGCAAAGGCGATTGCAGCTGCTTGTGGTGGTTGGTGGCGTTCGTAGAGGTGTTTTCCCCACGTAGGATAGGGTCCTCGGTTGGCCGTAGGCTGGTCCGTGTATCTGCCATCTCGTTCGTTCTCGTTGGTCATCGCGGAGCCGCGGGCTGACGGGGGCGGGCAGCCGAGCGCGCGCAGTCGGACGCGGCAGCGGCCGAGACGTCCGCCCAAACTCTGTTTAATGTAACCGAAGTGCACCTCTCCATCTGGCCATCATATGGCTGGCTGATGATCTTCCAGTGGCACGGGGCGCCAGCACCGGCGCCGTGACCGACCGCATAACTCTCTCACATAACTGAGTGGCAGTTATTAGGCGAAGGCAGAGGCTGGTAAGGCAGGGTAACATTTGAGCTCATCCCGAAAAACAACAACAACAACAACGACAACAACAGCGGCGGCGGCGTCCGTTACCGCCACTGACTGCTGCGACTATTATTATTATTATTGCTGAGGCTGTTGTTGCTGCTGCTGCTAAGTACTTGCTACCAGCATGAACGCTGAACATTGAACCACCGCCGTCACGATCTGGGTGCTCGCTGAACAGCGGCAATGCGTAGGCATATAGGCGCATACATAGACATCTATTGGCTGTAACTTCGTGCTCTTCATCGTCTTGTGCAGCTATATCGAATGGACCACACCACAGCGCTAGCCACTGGCAGGATATACAAGCAAGCAAGCCTGCGGCTGGCTGGCCGGCCGGCCCCTCACCATCTCTTCTCCAGCTATGTACACAGACGAACATATGAACCGATAAGTCTACATCACCTGTATCTATCCATTATATCTTCCAATCTATGGTGGTCTGTCGTGGTCAGTCGTTCCTCTGGCCGCTCTCGCTATGACTCGATGAGGCAGTGAACAGTTGCATAGGGCACTCTCTCCCTCCCTCCCTCCCATACAACTAAAGAAGGAATGATGCTTGGTTATTTGTTGCTTATTGTTTACTCGTCTTTCCATCATGACTGGAAACATCGCGCGGCCACGCCAGTCCCCTTTTGCCGATAGCCCGCTACCTTCTTATACTACTCAACGCAGTAATTCGGTAACTCACAAACGATCCCTACGAGATCGGAAAGTTGACGGCGGAGCCTCGGCCTCGGGACTCACTTTTTCGCCTGCCTGCCTGCTCTCTCTCTCTCTCTCTGCATACGCACTCTCTAGCACACTAGCTTAGCTTTCGGGTATCGTTGCTTATAGTGGAGACGATCGACGCGATGAGCGACTAATAGGTTTCTTGCTGCTTTGTTAAGACGTCTTCCTCTGCGAAGGGAAACGGCTAGCAACTCGGTGTCTCGCGCGTCGCCGCTGACTCGCCCTTGTGTAAGGATTATTACGACGACGAGGATGTACGTCCGTCCAGATCCTCGTTGACCTGGTCCGGGTGACTAAGTAATGATTTGAACGACGAAGCCACAGGACGCTACCAAAGGAACGCTGCGGGCTGATAGTTGATGAAATTGCTGAGGTGGGTGCAATGACGTACGGTGACGCATGGCTGTGGACCGTGGCTTTGCCGACTCGAATAGATGATGATGATCGTCTACTCAACAAAATTATCGGATGATCGTATTGTGATTACATGAACTATGGAGGGAAAATCTGAGATTATCAATCACAATCTTTTTTTTTTCTAAGCTGACTCTCAGCTGTTCCAATCAATCACAATTTTGCCCTAGCCAATCATAGTGTTAATACATCATATGGCGTTATTACACATTTTTAGCGTAAACACTCACTTGTTTCGTGTAAAGGACAGTCACTGCTGTTATACTATTATTTGTATATTATACAAGTTCACCGTGTTCGTATAGTTGAACAAAATCGCGAAATGCGATCAATCGGGTTAGAGGTGCGGACAAATAGCGTCCAACGATTTTCACAGAACTTAATGACTTTCGAAAGTGTTATGACAGCTCGACTGAATATACACCGTTAGGGAAACTACGCGCTATGAGCTTATTAGCCATTGGTGTACAATGCCCGTAGCGTTCTACATAGCCATCCATCTATGTATAAAGTGCTGTAAAATAAAAGAGGCCTTCGCGAAGCTTGTGAAGTTGCTGTATACGACAAAGCATTTTCATAACACATCGACTAGATAGCACATCTATAAGATATAGGAAGACGGGAACGAAACACCTATCATGACTCATTAAATCATCACAAATAAATAAGAGTATAGCATGTTTGTATATACCGGCCAAAAGAAAACTCAGGTGTGGACTCATTCGACGGTGTCAAGCGAAATTCGTGAGCAGGGCGCTGGCTTGTACGAGCCTGTCTCGCGAATGCGCTAGGCGGGTACATTATTTACAAACTCTATGTGAGCGGCTGCTCAAGGGAAAAACGACTGCCTACTCGTATGGTTATTTGATCCCACATTGAGGAAATGTCTAAGCAGGTTGACTATCTGTATGTATAAAGGTTAGCGGAAGACAATGATGACGTCGCTAAGGGTGAGTTGAACCGTAGGCGAGGTATGTTTTTGCCTTTCAACAGAACGTCCCCAGTGAACCAACCTTGTTAAATATACAACTGAAGTTCTCATGCAACTGGATTGCGGAGAAATAGACGACTTGTAAAGTCTTACATATACATATAATTGTTTTTTTATATTAAAGCAAAGTGTAATAAGGTACTCGCCAGTGAAAATGAAGCTTTCGACTAGTTGGGTCATATGGAAAATGACGTCAAGCTTGGCGAAGATGTGAACACCAAGATGAATGTTTTTGTGACGGCTATTGTGGGACGTCCTTTACAGGCAGAGGTGAAGTACCATTCAGTGGTGGGTTGAGCATTGCACGCAGCTATGCACCCAGTGGGTGGTGTCGTTTACTGCTTGTCTTGTAAAAGGAAACCGCGTGAGCAAGGTGATTGAGCAGGATGGTATATGTTCAGGTCATCAGGGTATTCGAGAGAGTTGACTGGCAACGATAGAGAGCTGTTTTAATCTGGTCGTGTAAAGTAAAGACGAAACACGCGTACCCTATGGAACAGCCGACCGATAAGCAAGGGCCCATTCAAATCATTCACCACTTTAGCGCAAAAGACCTATGATTCATGTGGGTCTAAGCCAGTCTAAGGCATTTGGTTAAAAGGCAAATCCTTCCATTTTGGTTAACTAATTATTATCCATTGTGACGTACGCGCTTTTCCACTATCACACATAGTGGAACGGGATATTCAAGAATATGACGATGGTTCAGTCCTGTGTTATCTCCAGAAGTTGCGCACATGTGGACCGCCGTCCCCAAAACAGTCGTGTTGGACGGAATTGAATTGTTTACTCAAAAAATCTACAAGAGACTAAGCATTGCAATATGGGACGCCAGTTTTCGACGTTTTGCCTTTGAATCCTGTTTGTGTCCCGGGGTAAGAGCGTTTCATATCCGTTTCAGGCGTTCTGCAAGAGACAACTCATACGGGACTACGCTATGCCATTTACAATATGTTTTGTGTCTCATGCACTTTAGGGCGGGCCTCGCCGGGCGACGCCGGCCCTCCATCGCGCTCATTCTCATAGTGAACACGATGCTCGACGAGTGCTTTAGGCCAATATCGAACCTTGGGCCAATTTTAAATCCGCAATACGAAGACATGTGGGATTGTGCTCCAAGCGAGCAGGTGCACTATCTTGTATCTATCACAGTACGAGCTCCAGGGTCAGCCGACGACACGCGGCAGTTGTTGTACACACACGAACACATCCGGCCCTCTGCGCTGCTTCCAGGGCGCCCCAATGCCCCCCAGCGCTCGGGGGGGGGGGAACAGCCAGTAGACGAACGAGTGCTGTTACCACCGCGGCTACTTGTACTGGACTGCCTACTACTCTCCAGCACTACCACTACTACCACTGATGCTAACGGTTG
Source organism: Stratiolaelaps scimitus (assembly GCA_019614645.1). Lineage (NCBI taxonomy): Eukaryota > Metazoa > Arthropoda > Arachnida > Mesostigmata > Laelapidae > Stratiolaelaps > Stratiolaelaps scimitus. Next base: position 15,250,976 of record JABWDB010000003.1, on the reverse strand, counting down.
CACATGCTGGGTGCCCGAGGCAAATTTGTCGCTAGAGCAATTCGATTGTCGCCGTGGCCCCCTCCCCTTTGAGCAAGGCGATGGAACGCTCGAGGCAGTGTGCGGAAGAGGAAGTGTATCTATATTATGTTGTGATCGGGACAGGTTGTGCTCGTTTGCGCTCAGATCGACGGACGCGGCCGGCCCAGCCCCCGACTCGGACATGTTATATATAATAGTTGGGCTGTGGAGAGCGGCAGCGACGAGGGTGCCGACGGCGACGACGATTGCGATCTGGAACTCGTTCATTGTATCTGTTGTTTTGTTTAGAATGGCACAGCGTGATTAATTATCAAAACCAACCAAGATCTGAGCTGGTTATCAGTACAGATCGGGCAACACCGTTGAAATTTAATATAGTTCGTTGTTCAGCAGGACACTGACCTTGTGTTTGTTCCATTGGCGAAGTGGACGGCCACGTTTTCAATGGGAATTGTTATATTTACCGATTCTGTATCGATGACTATTACTATCATCATTGCGAATAATATTAGTACAGAACCGTATTAAGCTGCATGACTGTACATATATTATTTTTGTTATTATGAGCATTACTATTATTATTGTCAGCTTGTTTATCGAAAGTATCCTTTGGTAACAGTATGGTGTTTTGTATTTTTTCCGGGTCTATGGTTCTTTTCAAACTATCAGGCTAAACGAGTGTCTGCATTTTGAGGGGTTTAGTTTTCTCAGCCACCTGTCCGTAAGTCTCCAACTGTCAAATCTCTCTCCTTCAGGGCGGGGGTACCTTGCGTGCATATGATGGTGACAATTGCAAAGGCGAGTTAATTTTCCATGGAAACAAGAGTCAGCTGAATGTCATCATAGATGCAGAGTAAAGTGACCTATGGGAGAGGTCTCGTCTTTATGGACGCCGCGACGTAGCTGGAGTGGATCTCAACAGCTGTCCGACATGGGACGAAATTTCTGAGGTTCTTAATGAATGTCCCTTTCATTAAGTAGAAAATAATTTGGTCATTTTCAGAACCACTGCTATAGTTGAGTTCTGTTGAAGAGCTCTTCGCACCATTGTTTTCTCCCTGGAGGCCATGTATAAGGCCATGTGTTAGGAAACCGCTCACTTTTTAGCTCTCATGCCTCCTGAACAGAGACGGATGCCGTTGTTATCATATTTTAATTATCTCTTGGGGAATATTGGCTATATCCTTGTTGCGACGATTTTTTTGGGGGGCCTTTTCTGTTAGTATTTAATAAAGATAACCCTAAATGATGATCACCTTTTCTTTTTTCGGGCTGGCTCTCAGCCAACATTTAACGTCCACGATACTGCTTTTAGCATTGCTTCTTGAGACGGACCCCATTAAATGCAAATGTGGGCAACGGTGGGGATCGAATCCGTGCACCTACGTGTCTCCTTCGATTGCAAGGCGGACACGAATGCATCGCCAGGCCACCGGGCTCGACTAATGATGATCACTAATCGTGATCCTAAGATATTACACAGGTTGAATGCTCTTAGTGCATATTGCGCCCGGCAATTGATTCTGGTACCTTTGTCGTTAAATCGCTAGAGATAGCTAAGTCGACTTATGATGGGGTTATAATTGCGATCTTAATTGCTAGACTATATATCTGCGAATATGTGAATGTTCTCTGTTTGCATTACAGTAAAATACATTCAGGCCCAACGTCGGGATTCGTATTGATCTAAAATTCGGTTTAAATACATAGCATATGTATTGGGTGCCTGCCTCGTGATTCGAATGCACATTTGGAAGCACAGTTTTGGTTAATTATTCATAAGCATTTGGAAAGTCACGTACAATACAATCGACCACGTTTTGACTAACAGAAAAGGTAAAATTGTTTGGGCAAATGGTGAACAAGAACTATTTTGTGTCGGTTAATTTGGACAACACTATTTCTGAGTGAGGGTTCATATGAAGCTAGCAACAGCGTACTTATTATATATTCCGTTGGACATAGCACTCGATGGCACTTGGCTGGTTGACACCTTAATTTTCATTTGATTTTATTTCTGACCACGAGCCATGGGTCCTTCTATCTTTAGTTTATACATATATATATATATATATAAATATACACGTTCTCCAACGGGTGTTGCTGATAACTATTTCTAATCAGTGACTTACGCGCTTAAGTGAGGTGGGCGACGACAGGCTCTCAGACTAAATTAATAATACTAATTGTATATAACGTTGGAAAAAATAGCTTGTATGTAAGATCGCACAGATATATTTATATGCATGTATGCAACATTATTATTATTCGCTTCGCTAATTCATCTTTCGAGAATGACGATGAAATTCCAGGAGACAATGGTGACGCAACGACCTGCCACCATGGTTGACTGAACTGCTTGGTGAGCCCTTGTAGCGGGCAATGTTTACTCAAAATGTAACGCGGATCCGATACACCACTCTACTGCACATGACTATGACAACAATATCTGAGAAGCGGGTTTTTCAATTTGTCATTTAGACCTAGCTGGCGTAGTTACGTAATCGGCGACAGTTGCGCATCCCTTGAGGGCACATTGTGACGCTACGCTAAAACGAACACCTGTCTAATTACTGTTGATCCTTGAAGTCGACATCAGGGAACGAGTCGGTGCCGAACCACTCGATATTCGTGTCCTATGGTCCACCCGTCAATGAGTCGCTGAAGTCAGCGCGTATTCTGTCCGCATGAGCGGGAAATTCTCTGGGGAGTTCCAACGAACGCTCTGCAAAAGCAAGATGCTCATAAGATAAATCGCTGCCGTGCCTGTCTATCCACGATTCGTGACTGTTCGTGCGATTCGATGCGTCGTTCAGTGAAGTCTGCGTGAAGTCTCGACTCAGATTGGAGTGAACCGTCTGTCAATCTTTCGTCGGAGATGATGTCCGCGATCACTTTTGCCCGGCCACAACTACCTGTACTTTCCCCGTCGTCGAGAGAAGGGCGTGCTGTGCAGTGCCCGTCGCTCAGCAAGAGATGAGAAAGGGCAAGAGCGAGAGAGACGAGATATTTGAAGAGGAGTTTTCTCGCTGTAATTTGCCGAATTTTATAAATGTAACCTTTGTAGTCATAGATTCATATATATATATATACATAAGAACGTTTTATTCAAATCCGCGATTCCCATCGAGCCAATGTGTATTGTCGACTCTGCAGCTTGGTGAGGTTCGAGACTATAAGGGGCTCGTCTCAAAATAGCCACGGTGTTTCGGCTGCCTCGATAGCCTATGTTCGGGTTATGTGAACTGAACATTCGCCATAATTCGACAAAGTTCACAAGTACATATAGCATTAGTGATGTTTACCATTGTGTTTACTCTATCCGCCCTGAGCATCCTGAGCGGAGTGGCCGTAGGGACGCATTTGCAAGGATGCGGTGCGTTGTTGTCAAATGAATGTGCAAACTTCATCCTTCAGGATCCTCAGGGACCTCAGATGATGCCGTTGGCGATGGAGCTCGCAAAGAGTGACCCTCCAAATGCGCAAAAGGTGAGTTCGTATGTGCTACTCTGTGGCGTCGATGGCTAGCCGTTTCTTCAAAAATTCATCATTATTCATCATTCAGCAAGAATTCAAATATTCACATATTCAGCATGCAATTATTACGATGTATCGAGAGTCGTTGCTTTGAACATAATACATTCTGTTTTGCACAACGGACGATGCTGACCCAATGAAAGGAACCAGACATTCGATTCGACAACAGTTATGAAAAGTATATCTGTAAAGATATACTTTTTGCCCCTGCTGCTAATTTGATTTCGCATCTGTCGTGCACCTTTGAAATCGAACAGACAAGATGTGTGTCACGCGCTTGGGGACGTTATCGAAGTTTGTCCACTCAAGTGCAGTGGCTCTTGAAAAACTAGACAGGTCGTCATCTATGGTATTGTTCTTTGGAGAATAATACTCGGCGCTATATTTTTATTTAAATTTGAAAATAAATATAATACATGAACGAGAGAACATGACAATAGCTAGTGTCACTAACTGACAAGGCGATCAGTATTATCCACGATTGTTGAGTGAGTGTTAAACGTGCATGCCTGGGTTTAGTGCTCAGCGTCTGGTGATGTAGACAGAAGCTTTACGCCAGATGCTGCGGGGAACGTTGAATCAGCTAGACATATTGCACTTAGCTGTATACTGATATTATACCGGTTTGTTATACTTAGTAACCTCATCGTAATAATTAGGTTGATTCGAACAAAGCAGCTCGAGTTAGCCTTTCAGTAAAACTAAGCTATTTATTCATATTATCGAACATTTCCTGTGAAGCAAGTATGAGGTGATTTCTTACACCTCGATATCTATTGTTAATTACTTATACATCTTTAAACATACATTAGAGAATTAGAAAAAAATCTTGCTATCTTGTTATTCTCGAATTATTTTATGTTTGAAGTTGTGTCTCATCTGGGTACAAATATTGGCTGTAAAAAGACTATATATGAGTGAATCAGGCGCGTGCTGTGGCCATCAAACATCGTTGCACGTCCAAAGTAATTGACGTTTGAATTTCTCTTAAAATCCATTAATCGAAACTCGCGTCTAGACTAGTCTAGCTAGAAAATATTGTCCTCCATGTCAACTCCGCACTGGATATGGTCTCTATTTGTAGAAAGTGAAATACCTTTAGTGATGTCCGTTCGTTTCAAGAAAATTTGCCCCTCTAAAAGAAAGTCAACAACCTGTCAACAACAGTGCGAACGTAACCTATATCAATTTTTTTTGTCTTCTATTATAAATAACGAAGCCATTAGTGCAGCCGGTTGCCTCCACATTCGGCCGTGTTGTTTCAGTCAACCTGCCACAACCAAGATGCGATAGAAATAATTATCTCTTCTAATTTTAATCAATGAGTAGATATTATATGGACGAGAAATCATTCATTGTTGTTGAAAAGAATTCGACGCATAGTCGCAGACAAAGGCAATGATAAAGCTTAACTCAATATGCTTAAGTTTCTTTCTTCCTCGATGGTATGGTAAAACAGGGTAGACCAGTAGACTTCTCAAAACTCTAAAATCGATTTTATTTTTATTGGACGCCAATTGCGAATATCAATAATCAGCTATTCGATAATACCTACAAATATTAATAGTAATACCTAAAAGATTAAGAGCTGAGGCCTGCCACATAGGGGAACAGCTGAGGGTCAGCTCGAAAAAAAATACCTACAAATATAGATATTTGGCAGTGTTTCGAGTCAAATAAGCGTAGCTTCATTGTTCAACTGGGAACACATCACTGAACACCAGAACGTAAACACTAAATAACGACCTCGGATAACAGCCGGTCACAATGAAATGTCACAAAATAACAAACAACATTTGTAAAGGTCACGTGCAGCTGCGACTCGTACGCATCTCGACAGTAATGGACTTTTGTTTGCGGCTGATGTTACACCCCGCTGCCCGCTCGATCCTTCTCCCCATGAGACAATATGTCATTTCTGACCCGTGTTATGGCATTACCCCGAGAACTTGACAGTGGCATCGAATCGAAATAGCAGAAGCTTAGCACGGTCTCGACCGTTTACCTTACCAAAACTATAAAAAAAAAAACAAGAGTGCTGCACTCTATTACATTGGGCTGTTATCCTTCTCGGAGACACGGTCCACACGGTCGACTACATACAGACCCATGGAGAGGATCAATGGTTTTCTAAACGACTTGCCAGAGAAGATCGTTAGAGGCGGTCGCCTGTCATAGATACGAACGGGAGGGATGGCGGGGGGTCGGGGGTAGATATTGTTTCCGACAAGTCCCGTCGGACGCGATCGGAAAAACGACGTATTGGTATATTGGACACCATAGTGATGAATCTAGAAAATACGCCGAGAATGAAACGACGACATAATGTAGATGAGCTTGAGATCATTGGGTAGCACAGGCTGCGAGGGATACAGGAGTTGGATATAGACGGTGATAGAATATCTTGGAATAAAGATTGTTGTTTTGAATCGTAATAATAATAATAATAATAATAAAAATAACAGTAATCATCGAAATTATATTTGGGGAAACACTTCATTGATCGCGACGTTTGGCTTGGGTGGCTTGCGATTTCGGCTTGTTGTTAAGAATTCATTGTCAACTTCCTGAACCTTGTAGGCTCAACTAAGGTGCAACGGTCAGTCGTTCGATCTGAGTCCTGCGAAATGGAAGCTTGCGAATCACGCCATGCAGAATGGTCTTCCCGAGCAGGCGCTTGCCAACATGCTTGAGAAGAGTGGCCAGCCGAAGAGCAATATTCCGAATCCAAGATTCCCACCAGGGAAATCCAGTCAAAGGTAACAAATCATGATGTTCGATTATATTGCACCAATTGTACAATTAGAGTTTCTTGCGCTGCAACTAATAACAGAGACGATTCTTTCTGAGCCAATCTCATAAACTCGTCCCGTGACAAGTACCCACTGATTTCCATGTTGCGATTTCTAAATCTAACTCACTGGCTGGCTGACCAGCAAATCGCCTATCGGTCAATAGTTCGATCATTAATTTGCAAGTGTTTACTTGAAGCGTCGATTCGAAATGCAGCTAGCTCATATGCTTACCAAAATGCTTACCGTAGTCCAGTCTACAGATATATGATATAAGCGATATTCATTGCACAGAAAATACAAAGCTCGAACCTAAAGGCAGGCGGACGACAAAGAATATACAAGGGGTTTTCTGTTTTCCATTACCAGGACATAAGAGAATATCATCTTTATCTTTAGCGCTATGCTTAACGTAATTCGTTGTGATTTCCATTTTTTCATTCATTTGTACCTAGGTCTCTCTCTGTCGGGGGACCTCATCCGAAGCCGGTTCGCTCCGCGACCCCATTGATCCCGTGTTCAATGGTATGCACACGAAATGGTGAGATGAACCTTCGCGTGGGCAATATACAACTTCCCATGGAGGAGATGAGCAAATTGGGCCATTTTATGGACGCTAAAACCGTGAAGGTTGGTGCATATGACATAGTTGAACATGGGTTATATCATATACTATAATAGAAGTCGTCTATCGCGCGGCTAATAGCTTAATTCTAACTGGCATTCTGGATATTCGTGTAGAAGTAGATTTTTAGCTTCGGTCCCGGGCGTACACCGCGATCATTGCTGTTGCATAGGTGATTAACATACTTTATAGACATACAAGAAACAATATTAAACGCATGTTTCAATTCATCTATTATTCTAAACAAAATGGGATTCAATAAGCCAACGAGCCCATTTATGCATGAATGTAGACTCAGGATTTCGTTCACACCCCCACTATATATATATATATATATATATATATATATTTTTTTTTTTAAATGACTAATTACAAACAACGATAAACACTAATATACAATTAGTAATTTAAGATAAACCGCGGTCATTGCCTAGCCGGTAACCCTACAGTGGACTAGTCTTGAACGTTTGAATGGAGATTTGAATCTCGCTAATCTCGAATAAGCCGCTCGTGACACAATCAGTGACTTACCAATGGTGCACTACCCAATGGCCCATTTAAAACAGCGCTTCCTTTTCTATATCGCTCTTGTATTTTGTCGTGACCTACGTTTCGTTCTCGGTACAACAACTATGATGATCAATTTCTCGATATTTTTTCAGCAAATGGCTGCCACGCTTCGGTCCGCGGGAATTCCAGTCATTCAACACGGAAACTATATGACGATGGTGCCCTCGGACAATTTGGGGTCAGTACAAACCGCCGAATATAGGAGTGGTAGAGAACGTAAAAGGTGCCCATACCGTGATTCCGTGGTAGTTTGATAGTGCTCTAACCGGATAGACGGAGGCACCCGGTTGTTATTCCTAATGAGACGTCATTGAACTAAGCTGGTACATGTATTTAGATTTATATTTGGCATCACGTTTTAACTATCATAATCTGTATGTCGTTCATCGACCGATAGATCAGACACTTTCGAATGGAGCGTGGGCACACCGTTTAGTGCACAACACAATTACCGGTCCATAGACTACTGAGCTTATTCGTTACAAGTACCAAACATCAGGAAATAGTCTGATGCTCGCCATTGCTGAATAAACACCTATTGTCATGTCGTGTTATAATGACATCCTAAAATTTCCTAAAGCCACACAAAGATGATATCCTATTCCCAATGATATTTTCATGATTATGTCCAATTTTCGACTAACAAAAAACACTGAACCTACGATTGCGATTCATTGGGAGGATAGATTTTCTCATCTGTTCCATTTTCCAATGGGGCTAATGTCATCGCTTCAAGTTCGTCTGTGCTGAGCATTTTTCTCGTAATTTTTTTGCAGTCCTGAAAATGATATGTTGATGCGTATCTATGCCGTCAATGAAGTGCCGGTTCGTATGGAGCTCGACGCTGGTGGCAGGTCATTCCAGCTGCCCGGCCAAGAACACAGCCTTAACAGCATGCTGTCCTCAAACCCAGGTATTTACAGTTCGATTTGTAATATCCACGGTTATCTTGGCTGTCATACCTATTGCGTACGTAATCTTTTATAATATTGTTATTCTACACTGGCAAGTACGAAAGAGATTGAGGAAGAAAACGTTCGTTTAAAACGCCTTTTTAAACGTGTGTTGAGTGCTACTAATTCAGAGTGATGATTCGTTTTGAATTTCTCACACCACACGTTTGTTAAATTTTACGAAGGAAAGAAAAAGTCTTAACCACTTGTTGATGCTGACAATGAATTCAGATATGGCATTTCCGATGATGAAGCTACTTGCACACCATGGCATCCCCGCCGAATTTGATTGTAACCAGAGGACACTCACAACAGCATTATCGCCAAAATCTTCACCCGAAACTCCAAAAGGTAAAATCTTCGCGTTTCTAATGCCAAGGAAGGTAGTTATTAATTCGGGGTATGTTATTTATATCAGCTATGATCAACTAACTGAGATGTTGATGCAAATTTCTATGACATTCTATGCTAATACTGATTAACTATGTACACGACATATATTGCTGAAATATTATTTACATTGATTGAAAAAATTTACTTACCTATATGATAATCCTTATGACAGGAAGAGGTCGCCTTGATTCAACTTTGCAAGTGCCCTGCCTTCACCTCCCTTTATTATATACTCTATCTCCACCCTCATTTCGCTTGGTCTGGTTTAGCACTAACTATATATTTGTCTTCCCTAATCAAACGGTTACAGAATATTTAATGTCGGGGGTGGCAGGTATCGTTTGTTAGCTCCAAGGATCACTAGCTGTCTAAACAGACGATCTGCATTCCCATTTTTTTCTTAAAAATGTGCCATGTTCCCGCTCGGCTAGCAGAGACCTACACGAGTGCTTAACCTGCAGTTTGGAGGAAGACATTCGGCACGTGAGGGGCCCCTTAGATTTTCTTGTTCCACCTAGCTGCATGAATGCTTGCAGGCGGTTCTACGGAGACGCAAAAGTATAGACCTCTGACTTTATAATGACGCATACATTTACATTCAAGAGGAGCTTGGCAGCTTGCAACACCGAACGGCTTGCACCTTGAATACGTATTCGGCTAACATTCAAGCAGTCTACCCTTGGACTTGCTCAAAGTGTCCCTTCGTATTACCCTGTCATTTTCGTCCTCCGTGATAGATGGACATAGACAATGAGCTATGCTGTGCTGCCCGTCCTTTGACGACTCAAAGCAATTCTCTTTATAAGCAATATAAAAATCGTAGCCCTCCGAAAGAGTGAAATCTCGACGAGGGTTCTCGCCCCCGCTTTTGATGTCTGTTAGAGTATCTTGTAGCTGCAGAGCCGAGCAATGACTGTCTCGACGTCTATTTCCACAAGAAGCTTACGGCTACATTTCCGTTATGGTTGACACGTCGCGCCCCAAGCGAAATCCCATCCCGCTGGTTGTCGCTTCTGTATGGGCCAATAGTCCTAGAGCAAGTAAGTCATAGGGACAAGCCTTCTTGTGAAAATTCTGGTCAGAGGCTTTTACGACGAGCATTAAAGGTCGGAGGAAATAGTCTGGCAGCCGTCTTCCACTGCATTCTATACATGAGGATTTCTGCTAAGGGTCGTTCATATTCTATCTTCCCGTCTGCTGAGAGATTACGGATACCAGAATCGACGAAGATGGATCTTTCAGATAGATAGTGCTATTTAGCCGTCTCGTGCCCTTCAAGTGCATTTAAGTATAAGACAGCAAACAAGCGCGGAATAACGAATCTTGATAAAATTCCGCAGTGCGTATTGGCTGGGTAACGTTTGATTGACAGGGAAAAACGACAGGCTGGAAACGACCTTTGGTTATTGTCAAAGACGTACGAACCAACCAAGGGTGAGAATAATTGTCTAACCCAAACATTCGGGTGTCTTCGACTCTGCTGCAGTCATTTGCATGGACGTTTCGTATTGCAAATTTGATAAACCTTGAGCCATTAAGACACTAGCAGTGCTCAGTTTGGTCTCAGTGACCTGCAGCGGGTGAGTACGTTATTCGCCCCTAGTTCCTGATTATGATGCACATTGCTGAGCAAGGTTAGCGATGCGCGTAAAAGCAGCAGGATCCCACATTGATTTATCTAGTTTTAAAAACAAACGAAATAATAAATCTATCTCCTAACGCATCCTTGGATATCCATGACACGTGTGTTTTATCTGATGGTTTTCAGCACCACCACATCCAACTCCAGCCGTACCCCCGCCGGCGCCACCACCGAGGCATCCTGCACCTCCACCGATGGTCCGGCCTCCGCCATCAAAAGCGGCGCCGGTGACAATCGGCAGCTCGACTTTTGATCTGCCTACGCAGTGGCCCTCGGTGTTGAACGCGGTCCAGTCAAATCAGATTCCAGCTGCTAGGGTGCAGAAGATTGCAGAGGAACACGGATTCACTATGCCGGATAACATGCAGAATATAATTTTTACGAAAATTATGCAAATGAGAGATCAGGTTGGTTCATCATATACAACTAGTAACAAAATGACAGGTCTCTACAGAATGTCAAATAGATGTGAGTGATTCCACTACAGCCACTATCCACTATCTGAGCTGAGGCCTGTCAGATAGGGGAACAGCTGAGGGTCAGCCCGAAAAAACAGTAGGTCTCTATAGAATGTATGCTACGAAATGCATGTTTAAATGCGTTGGAGAGCCTGGGATTGCTATCATTTTCGAGTACGGTATTGACCATTGCCAATCATTGTCGCTACAAGCATTCACAAGGGTTAGGCCTATGCCCAGCGTGATCGTTGTTTGAGGACTATTCGAACACTGCTAGCTGCTGAAGCAGCGTGGTTGTTGCAAGCGACTCCCTAACAGCAAAACAGAGCAGGTAGTACCTTACATTGTAGAGATATACGCTCACTATTGTACGTTAAGCCGTGCTGACGAAGGTCCGGGGGATTTCTTCAGATATTTCAATATTTTAGGCATTCATTGCTTTTTTACGAAGACATGCTGACGGATGATTCATAAGCAAAACCGATTACTCTGACGAAGCCGAGCCTTGGGTCTAGCTATGACAGCCGATTTTAGTAATAAGATCAGCAAGAACAATGATACACATGCTTCCATTACGCACTATCAAAGTTTAACTTAAGTCGAAAACGGCTGGCGTGAGAGCTTTTCGTCCTAACACGAGAATATTTACTTTCGCTCCGGCGCGACGTCAAGCTCATGCCGGTAATTCGCGGAGACGATTGTATCTTCGCAATGGATGGCAATCCGTTCTCTATGCTTACGCAAGCTGAGGAGCTATCGAATGTTCTTCGTGAGGCCGATGTTCCCCGCCAGCTGGTGCGAGACTCGCTGATGCGCGCGGGTTTGCCGGCAAAGGATACTCCAAATGGGCTCCAGGTTACGCTCCCGTCGCAGCAAACGTGCGTCCTCGATAATATGCCAACGTACAAGATCTTCGAGTACAAAATTAGCAAGGAGCGTGACTCGGTGACGGGTAAGCGAATCTTGCCATGCAACATATGCAAGTAACCATTGTATACTTGTATTGTATATTGATTACTCATTTTGTGCGGGGATGTTTCAATCGATTCAGTTGTATAACCCGTGAGAAAATGTGCACCACTGGCTGAAGGATAGAAATCGCCTCTAAATACTGTTTGCAGTAACTGCGGGACCCAACTCGTATCGGCTGCCCGAAAATGTGCTTGACCTGAAGCGAGCCATGGACTCGGGGAAAGTTCTTCCATTGGAACTAATGGACTCGTTAAATCGAAACGGCATCCCCTGCAACGTCGATATGGCTTCCGGCACTATGACGATGTCCTTACCCAGACAACATGTTTCGTGAGTTTTTTTCGCCTAGAGAGGAATAACCTAGTAATGCAGTTTAAATATACAGACAACGGCGCAAACTTTGCGAAATATTTAGTACATGTATGTACATATATATATATATATATATTAGTGTGTGAGAGAGAGAGAGTTACACGTCGACATGAAACGCCGCTATTGTTTTTTTAGAGTGAGGAGACAATGGTTAGTAGCTGAAGCAGCATTTTTTCCAATTGACAACCCATCGATTTTCCTAACGGTAACCCAGTCGAGTAACCAAGTTCTACATACTGTAGAGCTATTTTCGCCGTCGCTCCCACCCCCGTACAAGCAACCAGAATTACAAGTGCGGTAACGACACAGGTATTAACATCCATAATATAAGTCGTCCATTTCAGAGCAAAACAAATTTCTCATAGCGCAAATAGTGCTAACTATGATCTGCAATGAAAGGAAGACAAATTTCGTCCGCTATAAATGCTTTGCGTCACTTTTACATCACCTAAATATAATATGTCTTTTTATTTGTTTTAGCATGCCTCTGCCGATGGCGAACAAGACGGGCAAACTCAAGCTTCATCCTCTCGAAGGTCCTCTGGGCACTAGCTACATGCTCGAGTATGAAGGAGGCAGACTTCATCTGCCTTCACAGATAGACAAGCTAAACCAGCTTATCGCGGATGGAAGACTAAACTCATACGATGTTCTTCATCTGTTTCGTACGCATTGTAGACGTTCGTAGTGTGTCTTTATTTGTGCTACATGACATTTACCATTCGAGTGCAATTGATGTCTGCTAACGGCGTTGAAGTGCATCGGGAGCGGCAGATATAAAGCAAAGCCGATATTCCTGATGACGCAGAGAACTGCGACAGGGTCTCAGTTATGATTTATTTATAAGTATTGTGTGTCAAGCGTCCTACGAATCGATAACACACAATTATATATATATATATATATACAATGTAGGGGTTAGTTGTTGTGTGTCCTTGTCTTTTTGGTACTACCGTGATAAGTAACCCTAAATACTACCGATCGACGTCGGGTGGGCTGTTTTCGGAGAGTACCTCGAAAATACAACTAATACAGGTTCAAAAAAGTGCCCCAAATTGAAATTCTTTCAGAGCCATCCTTCACCAAATGTAGCCACTGGCAAAAGTACTACGCATGCTAACGCTCTGCTTCGTGCTGTGTTTCTATTCCAGTTCAAAATACTTTGGTGCCGTATCAGTTTGACAAGGCGAGGAAGCTTCACGTAGTTGAGATAGCTGGGCAGAAACTAAAAATACTATCATCCTCATTGGTCTAACGTATACCGTATACGTCAAGGATGTAACTCCGTTTCCTCGGGCAGACATGACGATGCGCTACAGTGCAAAATAAAGAACTATTATAGTTAATTACAGATGATACAATATAGGTGCCTCTGTGAGTAGTCATTGAACCAGAAGTAATTATATATATATATATATATATATATATCTTGACGCACTTGCTCTACATTGATCAGCTCTAAATGTTTTTAAAGTCCGAAATTCTCTCTCCGGCCGACGTGGACGTAGACGTCGTCCACTATTATAATTCATCCTCTATGTCATCGGCCTCTATCTCTATGAATCACCGATTAACTTCGCTTCCATTTAGTCCTTGCCAGGTTTTTGCAGCTTACCATGTCATATTTATGTTGGTCGGGCTAATCTAAGGGAAACGGTGGTATTACAACAATTTCACGTGATATTTTAACAACCTGGTGGTCCATATATACATACATATTGTTCAGGACTATGGCCAGTCAGTAGATAGGAAGCATTATCTATAAGAGCTCAATGGTGTTTGGGACTGTCTACACGATATCTGAGCATATCCAATCTGGAAGCAGGTAATACAACTACAGTTCCAAAGCATGGTAGATTTCCCCATAATGATTATATTGTAGCTATGTTGGTCTAGGGTCGTCTATTCATTGGATCGATAGCTGACCGAACGATTAACAATGATCAGTTCGCCACGAGTAATGATTCGTAGCAAAACATTGTCTCTACATGCGGGCCCATGCAAATCGAGCCAACCAATGTGAATTGGCACTGAACTATGCCTTCGTCTTCCGAGATCTTGGTAGGATAGCGGCTGGTGAAATCAAGGGGATGAATTGCACTGCGTGCATTCGACTTACAATAACTAATTACACTGTCTGCCCCGCTGAAGTATCGGCTCTCATCATAACATCATGAACAGTTGTCATAGCGGACAGCTGGCCGCCTGTGGGAAAATTACTGCGAATGCAATACAAAACACAAGAGAATTAATCAGTCGACACAAAGTCTACACAGAAGGTTGTATTGCTGGCTATTGTAGGTTTGACTGAATTTACCTAGAAGGTTTGTCAACAATAGCCTGCAGAAAGGAGGGTATAGGTTGCGTCGTACAGGATCATCCCGTTAGCAGTAGGGATTTGAATCTTAATATGTATGTAAACCCAGAATTGCGCCGTCTTCAGCCAGTAACGCACATGATTAAATTTAAGTGAGCAGGGGGCCCTTGCTATCTGAGCTGGTGGGGCAGGACAGCCTTATTTAAATTTCGTTTAGATATCGAATCTGCCGGAGGGCGCTCACACACTCTGGGCTCCAGATCTTCTGAATGCGCTCATAGATATTATATAATAAATTATTGATCGATGCCAATAGGGCGCTGTCAAATTGATCATAAGAACGATAACGATTGTCCTAGGAGAAGCATGGCATTGTGCCTTTATCATCTTTCGTGATCTGCGGATTTTTTCCTATGACACGGTTGAAAAAATATAGTAAAGCTGGTCCTGACATATCCCTGTCGTACTACCTAAAGGTTCAGAGCCGAGGTCTGCTACACATAGGAACAGTTTAGGAGAACACGAAGAAGGTGAAGCCCATTAAACGGACTCTATCTAAATCTGGTTTACACTTTAACTGCTACGTAACTACTGAAGTCACTATGATCAACGTTTTCTAATAGTCTGCATACTTCTTATATACGAGTTTCTTGTATGAAACGAGCGCACAGACAAACTATATCCAATTGGAAAGCAGCCGAACAGCGCCCACCTGGCAAATATTTCTTGGCAAGGGTAGTCGTTCATATGTCTGCAATTGGCCCTTATTTCTACCATAGTTGAGGCCGTTTATATTGTACAAACCACTTCTCGCTGGTGAAAAATTGACACTAGAAAAAGGGGAAAAGAATCGCATAGATACAACGCTTCAAAGGGTCGCAAAATCTCTGCATCTGATCAGATGCCAGACCTCGCACATGTCCATTCCAACAATCAGTGTTTCCATGACATCCACTGTCTCCAATTGTTCACGACATCGCCTGAGGGAGATTCTCACTTAGAGGTGAACGCTATTTTTCTTGAGAAGACATTGCCATCCCTCGAGTACGAAATCGACTTACATCATCGTCTCTACCTATATTTGTCTGCTAGAGGAAATATAGGCGTTCGGCAAGGACAATCGTTTTGTCGACCCGCCAGCCACTGATTCTCTACGAAATGTGCAGAAACCATTTGCTTTATCCCAGAGCTCTTCGAGGGAATTTTATTGTCGAATTTGTTGGGGTTCTAATGGCACCCTGATCGTTGTCGACGGCCACTCTGATAGCGAGCATAGGTGGGTCGACGCCCCGTCCAATCCGAAGGGTTCAGCTATGGCAAAATAAAAAAATAGCAAACCGCGTGTTTTCTCCTCTGCGTCGTCTTTGTGTAGTAGAAATGGCGCTGACAGCGAGGCGGCATCATTTGACCAAAAATTGATCCGGCTGTGGGGCACGGGAGGACCAGCGGCAATTCACGTATATGAGTATCGTAAGTGCCTAAAACGGTCTGTGCTAAACGTCGATGAGGCCGAATGAAGGAGAAAGCAAAGACACTTCGCAGACCTGAACAATTTAGACCTGAACCAGTTATTTCAGTCAGCTGGTCGCCTAGTCGGAATAGAGATGCAGCTTAAAATGAGAATACCGTCTAGGGCTTGGTTGGTAAGATTATTCGTGGCTTACATACGGTTCATAAATATTATATGTTAGCATATCTGCTTATAAATAGTGGTATTCGCTATATCGAATAGCCCATCTGGTGGCAGACGAAGACAAAAACAATCGGACACAACAGCAACCGGCTCGATTTACTCGGCTGCTAAATGCCCTAAGAAGGTCCTAAAGGGGACAAAAATGGCTTAAGGCAAACGATGAGAACAGCCCCCTTGGGACAAAAGAACGTACAGAGGGGGCATGTACGGAAGTTATATGGGACACAAATGAATTCGTCCCAAGACTCCCGTTAGCGCGAATTTCAGCAATCAGATACCGCAATTTTGTTTTTTTTTTTAATTGAACATTGGGTAAATGTTTAATCATTGTTTGTCGAATAAATTCTGATTTCATCTAGACCCCGAGATGCACTGTTCAGTAAAGGCTCAGGATAATCAAGGCAAAGAAAAATAACCCCACTGATGTTCGTACAATATAAATTGATGTTGCAGAACATATAATAATACCAATGTGCTTTTGGCTTACTTTATAAAAATGCAACCCTGGCACATGCAACACTACATAGGAAAGTTACCGAGTTGGTCATTTCGCTTCTTCATAGCTCTAGTGATTTTCAGTTAAATGTCAAAAATAATCCATATATGTCCTCATGTGAGACCACCAAGGGACATTTCCTTTGTGTTAACAGTAAGTTGCCATAGAAGACACACATGTTTATGTTTCATTACTCGATTTCGGTTACCCGCTGTATTCCTAACGTCAAAAGGGGTTACCTTGCAAAGGGGTACCTCTATTGACCTACCCATTTCACTATGTAACAATTAAACGCAAATAATTAAGACCGTTAAGAGACTAAGCAGGTCATCCAATCTTAGTCAGCGCCACCCAGACGGAATTTAGAGAAAGGAATCGACACTTAAACATTGTTCCGCAGACCGAACAGCCGTCAAGGTCTCCCACAAGTAGGCTCTTCATGGCGGCGCCGGGCTAAAATCAAAGTGGCAGATAGGTTTGTCCATTTGCACGGGAATGACCTTGTACAATGCACTGGTTCACTGAGCAGGTTTCTCTCATTAACACTTAACCGTCGTTTGTGTAAATTTGGTGGAATTGGATCGGAATCAATCGAAGTTTATCTGAGCTTCGATTGGCTCAAATCGAGTTTATCGAAAAAAAAAAAAATATAAAATAATAAAATATTTATGTGCATACACATGTAAACACGACCACCTAGACATACAGCGGATGTTATTAAACTAATTTATTATTAATTAAATTATCTTATTATTACAAAATAACAATAATAATATCGGTCCTCCTGTTTTAATGTTCATGCTAATCAATCAATCTTAGTGCATTGGTGCACATATGCACATATATACGAAGTAGCATATATCATTACGTTATGGTCATACATATTCTATCTCCCAGTCAAAATTTGATTAAGCAGTCATAATGACTGCGCCAAGCTAATATGAACTTCCTCAAGTACTGGTCATTGGGTATGTAGCAAAAAAGACGCTCGCATTTTGATTTATCAGGGCGAAACCTAAGTGCTTCCAGGCACGCTCGATTCCTACGTTATTCCTTGGACAGGCATGGCCAAGGACTCAATCTACACCCTTCTATAATAGATTTCTTCCCCTTCCCGTGGCCTAGTCCACCGGCAGCTTGAGCAGGTAGCTCGACAGGCCCTGATTGTGTTTTTGCCTTTACAGTTGCACGCATCCAATCCGTGAGCTGTTTCGTGTTTGGTTTGCACTCAAGGCCCACTTGTCTCTTTGTCCTTTGTCGAGGCCCAATGAGTCAACAGCCGCCAAGGTGCTTACTACGTCCACACTAGCGAAGTAAATAGCACGATGGTAATGCACTAAGAGAGTGATGCCTAAGGTGATGTCCCCTTGATAGCGGCTGAGGCGCCAACTGCAAGCAGTACTTAGGGACACAGGAAGGATAAATGAACCGGTAGCGGGATATATTCCAGGTCGCAGTTTCAAATCCTGCCGTGGCCTCGGGTAGGTGTGGAGTGTTATCCTTCCGACATTTCCTGTAATCATTACCAAGGAGAATGGCTGGGGTACTGCGACTTTTTTTATGTCATACTAGATATATATTGCAAGGTCTGACAGTTGTAAATAGCTAGTCCAGAATTGAGTTCGTTTGGTGTGGACCAACCTGGCCAGGATGTAACTGTCCCGGTAAGCGAGCAATTGGAACTTGTCCAGTGTCAATAGCATCTGCATGTCGCTAAGAATTCGAGTCATTATTCAATTCGTCAGCAAACGAAAGCATATACCGACCATGGCTCGATCTGAGGGAGGTACGAAGGCCACAGGTTCGAGTCCCGCGACCTGGCGACATATCAGAGAACTTAGGCATTGTAATGATAGTAGTTCCTTTAATAAACCAATAAACCTTTATCTACATATTTACTTGCAAATAGCCAGCCCAGCCATATCCTTCCATGTGATTCATACTTATACCGCATGTGTAATAGAAATAGATCCCCTTTTATTTTGCAGTCACTAGTTAACTCATTACTAACGAAGGGGAGAAAGCTGTAATTCCGGACGTGCATAGCGGAGCCGCGAACACAACACGCCGCCTAGTATAAACGAACCAAATAGCTGGATCACTCCCTGTTATATTATAGTGATGTGTCACAGGTATCAAAATGCAGCGCAATGCGCGTGATCAGAAACACTGCGATCATCGCTGTGTCCGGTGGCAGCGAAGGATTTTTCCAGAAACTCGCACAGCCCCCCATTCCCCTGCCCGACCCGCGAAGCCCACCCATCCGACCTCATGAGTTAACTAGAAAGGCTTCTTTTAGCTAGGCTAAACGCGGGCCCTTCTCTTCGTCACTGTGTTCATTAGCCTTTTGAGTAACGTCACCGGAAGTCTTTCTAACTCTCTGAGTTCTCTCGGCGTTAACACTGAATTGCGCTGCAGAGAACGACGGGCCTTTGTATGAACGCAAGCAGGATAGATGCATTTTATTGGAAATCGACATCGTTGTCGTGGCGAAACGCGGCATTTCCGGGCACCGCCGGGCAATGTTGTACAAACACGCGGAGCACGAAAGCGTCCGCTACAGAACAAGAAATAAAATATTTTGACACGACGACTTTGCGACGAACGGAGCCTGCCGCCTGCGTTCGCTAGTACGCGTCAAACAACTGACTGCGGGAAAACGTCGGACAGATGATTCTGACTAAAACAGTGTCGACCGGTGACCAACCGCGAGTTCAATTCGGGGGAGAGAGTTGCTTTCATTGTCAATATGCGTTGTAACTTAATCTATAAACAGACAAAGAAGAAAAAGCACACGCACCCAGAAAGGGGAGTTAGCAAATTGGAATTGAAATGGAGACTCTAATTCCTGTCAGAGTTTAAGGTCAACTCGGCATGCGACTCGTTCAGGATAACGCAAGTTGAACAAGTAGCATCCTAAATTCACGCGAAATTCTCTTCAGCGCCGTGATAATTAGAGGGGTGAGGGGTTTCTGCTATACAGCAGTCTATGCATCAACGGTGCCGGTGCCGAATATTCATAATAGCAACAACGAGAGTAAACGCCCAACAGAAAGTTGAAGAACATCTTACAGCGTAAACGCCAAGCGCGGGTCAAGTAAATAGCAATGCAAAAGGTATGACCCCATGGGCTAAGACCCTCACATAATTTAAACATGCATTCAAATTATTTGGGCGTCCTATCGTTAGACTATTCTATACAATTCGGTACCCTTATGCACTTGCGCCTTTCATGTTATTAGATAGCATTGAAGGTTTGCGGCCATGGTGAATGTCTACGAAATTGTAGGTCGCAAGTTTTTAGGTTCAATTGATGTCACACTTGATTCAAACGCTCGCATGAACTCGCCTACCGAACAAAAAGGGAACACACCCAGTTGAATTGCCTATATCTGAAGTCATACATTTATCTGAGTACATCCGCCTCATTCCTCCAGGTTCCTACACGAAGTTGTTTAACGAGCTATATCCACCAAAATAATTATACGGCGTGGGGTATTATGACACTCACCTGTTTTGGATACCGTTGCGATAGAAACCATGAATAGTATCACGATTTGTCATTTCGCTAGCTTGATAACTGTGTAAAGAAAGGCTGCACAGCGATATCGGGACCTGTCATAGATAGCAGGTTGTTGAGAGTCAAGAAAAACCGCAGAATTCATAAGGCAGAGGAAGAAAATAGGATGAATGAAAGTATTTATATGAGATATATATATATATTGCTGGCTATATATATTTATAATATATATATATATATATATATATCATATAAATACTTTCATTCATCCTATTTTATATGTGCGCTTCACTGCGTGGCATTTCATTAACGCATATATATATATATATGCGTTAATGAAATGCCACGCAGTGAAGCGCACACGAGTTCGTGAATATGAGCAATTATTTCTACTATAATTTTGTTGTTACATATCAATTAAGGATCCAATAAATACCACTATAGTATTTGGGGGTTCAGGAATGAATCTATAGCGAGTATTCTAGAAATTGTGTCCATTGAAAACAGAACGAATTTTCCCGATCTCTCGCCCCACTTCATTTTAATGATTTTTCTAGCCACTTCGATGATGATCACTTGCTGAAGTTCGAAACACAGATGTTCAGCGGTGCCGAAGCGGCTCCCTTTCATGAGAAGCTTTGAACGAGTTCACCGTGTGTCACAGCGACATTTAATGCATCCACGTGTCTATCTGTCAATGTAGTAGTTAAATATCTACAACGAGCGACGGTTTGAAAGTCCCGAGAGGTTTCTCTATGTCGTCGCCATCGTCATCGTCATCGCCGAGGTAATTACCGGAAATACAACCCAAGCACGTTCGCCCTTCTGGCTTTGTTTCTGTGTCGACTTCATCGCCTTGTCTTCCATCGGCATTTTTACAATGTTTGCCCAGCCCCATCTAGAGTCATGCCCCCTTGCAGGCCCCCTCTCCTAGCGTTGTTTCTTCTCTCTACCGATCCATCAATACTCCCGCTCGCTTTCTATATCTCCCTTTTCACTCTCATTTCTCATTTTCATCCTAGACATGGGTTATTGTCTTTTGCTAAAAGGGTCACGGTTACCACCGACACGAAGTGCTCGAACTCCCATCTGGGTGAGGGGACCAGCCGCCGACCAGCTCGCCGGACTATCAAATGCGACCGCGGAGCAGTGCCCAGCTCTGCCGCCAGCATTCCGCATAGCAAACAACAACTACACATCGACAGCGAAAAGGCATGAGACGTGGACGGCAGAAGATGGTGGACCTTCGACCTGAGACGAGACGAGGTCGTTTGCTACTGTTGGCAACCGTCAATGTAAATACCTACCGGAGAGCGACGGACAGGCGGCCGACCGGCCGAACAGGCATTGCCAACCGCCTGGATCGTTGTCTTGATGCAAGAGGGAACATGCTCAACGCACACGTTTCATGACGACCAGTGGAGTGGGGCATGCTCGGGAATGGGCCGAGTGGCTGAAGAAAACTGCGCATGGGTCGGTATCTCGGTGTCCGTGGCTGTGTGCCTACGTGTGTGAGAGAGTTTGTAGAAGATGGGTCAGCAGCGACGGCAGCAGCGAGACATCCATTGACCCAGAAGTGGTGCACAATGGAACAACGGCGCAAGTCATCGATCTTTTCGAGAACCACCAAACCCTTCCCCATTTGATCCCAATGTGCCCCCGCCCCCCCCAGCCACCATCTCCAAAGACTCGTTGTCTGCGCACCCCCTGCTTCCTACGCAATAGCCAATGGATAACGATGGACGTCCGGCCGGCCGGCCGGCCGCCCGCCGAGGGGGTCTGAGGGGTCGCACAACGCCGCCGTCGCGGTGGTGGCTGCTCGAACGATCCCCTTGTCCAAACTGACTGCTACCGCTGTTACCGCCGAGTGCAGGCAAGAGAAACAAGGAATGAAGGGCGAGATGGCTGGCAGGCGACCCCGGAACATCGGTCGGAACATTGCGTCACAACAGCGGAGAAAGTAGCAGTGCGGAAGAGCGAGAGGGCGCTCGTGCAGTTTCGCGTCGTACTCCACACAACACGCATTGGAATGTAGGGTCTCTGTCCGCGATCGTTCCTTAGTCGTGCCCTTCTTCCATCTCTTCGTCTTCTCGGGACGGCCAGCCACCCCCCCACCCCCCACCCCCCGTCGAAAAGCGCCACAAGCGTGGAAGGTACTACATTTGTTTTGTGGCTATGTACCGATCGTACGGCTGCGTAACGATGTCGTCGTAACGCAGAAAACAAACGGGCACATTTTAGATGAAGGTCTGCGGCCACCTGCGCGGCATCGTCGCCATTGCTGTTGTATGCTCAGGTTACGTGCTTGGTAGTAGCCGCTCATTCTTCGGTAGCCGAAGGTAAGCGACGAGGGTTGCCGCATGTGGCTAGTTCTACGCAGAAAGCAATCGCCTGTCAGAATAACAGGATGAGGAGGAGGAAGAACATATAAATACCAAGGAATTTCCTGCACTGCATGCAAATATCCACTCATCGTAATATAGATACTAAATCGATTTTATGGCCATATCCATCTTGTTTGGGACTTGCGCTTATTGTTTGGGTTTTTAGCTGTTAGTTCTTCTACAGCGTAGAATTTCAGCTAACGCCAGTTCTATACCGGATTCGTACCGAAGGTATGCATCGATATTCGTGCTGGTTAAGTGTTATTGTATACAACAACCGTCCTTAAAAAAAAAAAAAAAAAAAGGTGTTTTGTATATGATAAGTCCTTGGTCTAAGGCTAACGTTGTCTGCAGAGGAACGATCTAACATTTATATAATACAATCGCGGCAAGCCATTGGTATGGGACCATCGTGGTAAACCACCGGTATTGGATGGAACAGTGATCGACACGCTAGTCTTCTGTCGATCAAGCAGCCTCGCAGCCAGGGTACGCACCACGAACAGCATTCCTAAGGAAGCTGCAAGAGTAGGCTGGTCCCCAGGACTCACATCTGTTATGACCATTAGCCATTGAAATTTTAGGTGGTCCAAGAACCCTTAGTGCTAATATGTCTGCATGCGTCTACGACAGACTGATCCAGACAAGATGCGCGCAAAAACGGGAGGACAACCTCTTTATGATGCGAGCATCTATGCTTTGATAATCAGCGTGGCAATGCGATCTCCATCACAGAGACTCAAATTCGCTGCACGCGAGATCAACTGGGAACCTCTGGCAAAATCGAGTACAGAATGGGTATTTGGAAGCGTCCTATTTATGGGCACGTCAAATGCATCGAATTTTTTATGTCGTGCGGAACGTTGGAATTGATAATGTTTGCAAAATGTTTTGAGTCACTGACCTGAAGCAAATTGTTTCCTACAAATCATTCCATTGGAGAATAACGATGTTGTGAATAACCCTGAGTTGGTGCGCAATGTGGCCTTCTGCAATAGCGTGTTGTATCTACCGGCAAGTTGTAGCATTGGGGTGACACCCCGAACTTCGGTTGAAGCTGTGCTATTCAATTTGCAACTGAAGAATAGGTTGGAAATCTATCTTGCAAGCGTGGAGCAAATTTCCATCTGGGTATTGGCAGTGCAGACGCTCATTCGGGCCAATTCTGGCTCGCCAAAATCGTCGGAGATGTCCCATTGGAAGTCGCAGCTTAGCAACTATCATGGCTCGAAATTGCTGCTACCGATTGCTGCTAGGTTCGGGATCCAGGTCGACAAGCTCAACTTTCTTGCTGCAGGATTCGGCGCCGTCGGGATGGCATACCTCTACAGCTATCTCATGCACGTTCGAAGGGTGTCAGTGCGAGTACGGAAAATCATCTTAATCATCTTCGGCGTGTTTATCCTGTATTTCTGCTTCGGACGTGACATCATCTACGTCGTGATTGAGGTCGTAGTGGAGTATGCGCTCATGAGGGTCGTATCGCTCCGGTATCTTCCACAGGTGACGCTCGTCACCAGTTTAGCCTACCAGTCAATGCTTCACATTTCTCGCCAATATTCAGACCCGGGAGGGTACACGATCGATGTCACGGGGGCGATTATGATGCTCACGCAACGCGTGACGACACTGGCATTTAGCTTGCGGGACGGAGTGCTCACCGATGGTCTGACGTGGGAGCAACAACGCGATTCGATCCCTCAGATGCCGGACACGTTGTCATATTTTGCGTATATGCTCGATTTCCATACGCTACTTGCTGGCCCTCTGATTCCGTACAAAACGTTCGTACGCGTTACGGAAGGTAAAAATGTCCGGCCCGACGGCTCAACCGCGATTATCCACTGGCGAGTGATTCGCAAACTCCTCACTGTTTTCGTCAATATCCTGCTCATATTGACAATTGTGCCGTTGATCAAAGAGAAGGATATCCTCTCAGGTTGGTTCAGCGGGCTGCCCTTCTATCGAAAGCTTCTCTATATCCTAGCGTTCAGCTTCCTCTGTCGCCTGCAATACTACGTCGCATGGAAGCTTTCGGAGGCGTCGTGTGATGCCACAGCCTATGGATACTATATTACGAAGAACGGCGAAGATCGCTGGGATGGAGCGGATAATATCAATATAATTCAAGTGGAGACGGCGACCAGCATCAAGACGCTCATCGACAACTGGAACGTATCCACGCAACGCTGGCTTAAACACGTCTGTTACGATCGTCACCTAAACTACAAGACGATTAGGACGTTCTTCCTTTCAGCTCTCTGGCACGGACTGTACCCCGGCTATTTTCTCGCCTTCATGACCACGATGTTCTTCGTTGTGGCTTCGCGTGAAGTGCGCAATTACCTTCGGCCGCGCCTTTTGTCCAGAGGATTTATGTCACAGAGAAGCTACGACGTACTCACGTACATCGTAACCACGATATTCCTCTCGTACAGCATCATGCCGTTCATTCTATTGCAGATGGACAAGGCGTTTCACATTTGGCGCGAGTTGCATTTCTTTGGGCATATCATAGCACCATGGGCTTTCGCATTAAGGCTGTTCCTGCCGCGAGGGCCTCCAAGCACGCCTGCCGCAAGTCAGGTCCTACTAGGTCCTACAGCCAGTAGAATCAGATGATATGTGACCCACTTGTGATCATTTGTGTGTGTATGTATGTTTGCGGTTTATCGCCGGGGTATCAGTTCGCCGTTAGCTGCCGGAGGATGTGGAGTCCCTCCAACAACTCAGCGGTGTTCTATCCTAAGCAACGGCTCAAATACTCTGCAGGATACACAATAGTTCCTTTCTCATTTCGCAAACACCAGGCTGTCCATAAGGTGTAGGAGGGCTCTGAGTTGCCCCATCGGTCAATCTACAGGTCTTTAAAGCTCAAACCGATACAAATTCGCGCGAGATATATATAATGATGATTAATATGCCTTATATATGTAGTGTTGCTTGCCCTATTGTTATGAAAATGACAACTGAATTTTGTAGGTAATTCGTAACAGTAATTAGCTGGTACAGAGGTAGCTGCCCCGTTATAAGCAGCAATTTGAATGTGGTTTTCTTTGTCGAATGTATAAACGGAAACTCATCTTGACGCGCTCTCTTGCTTCCATGCCAATATAAAATCTGAATGTCACATTGTTTGTTTCCGTATATCCACCCGTTTTGGCATTACGCTTCTAGTTAGCAAGGCAAGCAAATAAATTGCAGTTATCGCTTTGGCTTTTTTGACGTTGTCAAGAGGTTGTCTTCATTATAACGGAGCAAGCCAGAGTTGGATGCTTCGTATCTGCATTGGAACTTGCTACTCCGTGACGAGAGAGGGGCGTACGGCCTCGTGTTGTATCGTGGAAACGATTCGAATAGTGTTGGCACAGGAACTACTGCAGGTATATTCTGTATTTCCCGACAAACGTTTGGACAGCGCCATCTTGTGCAACGCGAAGATACGCTTGTTGTTTTATTTACACCGTAGAATGCATAAAACCCGACATCAGCAATGGAATCGATGGATTTCTTTATATAGCAAAAAACAAGTACGAAGGCAAAGGACTCGTTATTCAATTCCTGTTTACAATGTACTAGAAACCTTCCGAGTCAACATTGACCTGGCAAACTATTGACGATCAGCGAGCAGCAGTTAGTATTGTATACATACAGAAAATATACCATACTACAATCTCTTGTTGTACACGATTATTACAAAATGCACACGTACAAGAAGTTGAATACCCCATAATAGCGCTACACAATGTTATTATTTATACTAAATTTGAGTCACGTGTATTAGGGTTATTAATGAAACCTTTCGAAATATGATTTCCCCCTCACGTTCGCCAATAACCCTTCGGAGGAGAGCAGCGGTTTTACTGTCTGTGAGACGCTGCGACGGGAAGATCCGGCTGGAACTGCAGCGACTTGTTGGCGTTACTACTATCTACAGTGTCTTCCTACATTCGAGTTTCATGGAGTCGCATCTGCCGGGAGGTAAGGACTCCCCTTGGCACATCTCGGAGGAGATGCGAACCTTTTCATGCGTTGGTCCAACAAACTCCACGTGTACCCTCCAGAGTAGAAGGACGTTCCTATAGGTGTGTCTATGTGTATCTGTGCAGCAAATAAACTTTACGGACTGCCTTCGAGTCGGCAGATACACCTTCTCAAGTTTACTTTCAAGGAAGTTCCATGCCGCCTCTGAGAGCTGAGAGACCAAGTCCGCCCTGTGCCCTTGAGGTTGCCTCGGTAATGCCTCTGGTACGACTCATTCCTTCTGCAAAGAAAATAGCGTCGTTACGCCAATACTACTTAGTTTCGCACGCGTTGATCTATTATTTAGATAAGTAGATGGCACGCGAGATGAAGGCAAAAATCTGGCCTGACGTACAATGCGGCAATAGGTGCCGAACACGGGCTTACCACATATGGTTCTATTAGGCATCTGTACACAGACAAATGAACTTGTCTTTAAACAAGCCAAAGTATTTTGATGCGATCACGATCTTGAATCGGTCGCCTTTTTCAATTAATTTTAAAATAGACCGAGATAAAAGGAAGAACTTTAATCTCTCGATGCTGTGGCTATGAGCAAAAATAAGGAGCCTATCAAACGTGTCACTCATGTGCACTACAGGATAAACATGATTAAATCAATTATTTATCAACTAGTTCTAAACGGATATGTAAATACATTACCTACCCAGGTGGCGCCTTGGCAATACCTACTATATATTACTACATAAATGCCTAAACGCTAGTTTTGCTTTCATTCTGCCTCAGATATCAATGGCAGCGGACTAATTTATATATTGATATGAATAAAAGTTAACACCTATTAGGACATGGTTATAGTTCTTCACTCATGTACCCATCCTATCTGACACTGTTCCGTATACTTAGAGTAGTCCATTATGTGGCTAGATGTACCATATAGTCTTCTTGTAAAGATTTCCTTCCACAATGTTTATCCTTACCGTCTCAACACGATCCCATGCCCGTCACCAGCATTCGGCGATTGCTTCGGTAAGAATCAATAAGTCCTTGTCGAGGTTTGCCGAAATTGCATCATCTGCTGCTGCTGCTACAACTAGCAGCAGAGTTTGCTGCTGCTTGTACCACTGTTTTCAGTTTCGAAATTACCTCAACCAACTCCCTGAGGCACCCATTCATAGAACGAAAGCCGACACGAATCCGTGACACTCAATACTGGGGCACAGCATTATGCACTCGAACGTGTTTTCAATCCTGGTGGAACATAACTACTCACTCGGAGCTGCCTTCGAAGTGACACGCTTTCGGAATTTTCTCTATTCAATTACATTGATATATGGCATTCAGCCGTGGGAACGGTAATCTGACGACGCCTGCGTGTACATTCAATAATACCTCGGCTGAATGAGGAAAGCACAAATATATAAAATAAAGTTATTTTTTCATATTAATGAAGGATTTTTTTGTGTACTATACGCATGATTCTTAAATTGCCATCAGATTAGTAGGAAACACCGTCCTTATCACATCTCTGGTGACAGAGGTTTTCGGACGTCGGAGCCGATAGAAGGCGATCCCGTCAAAATCCATGGCCATGATCTGTCAGCATTATTTTATTGCCATAAATCTGTTCACATACCTCCGGCTCATCTGCTTCATCTGGATACAATATATTGGCAAGAGCCGATTCCACTCGGGCTACCTGTGCAATTTGACCCATGCCTCAGCAATCGTAAGAGCAGTTGTCACGGTCGATTTCGTCTTAGAATAATAGGGTCAGTTCTGCTTGCGTGGCACTTATTTGGCCAGAATCTTCCTCGTGCAAAAATCGTCCCTGGTGAAACGCTGTATCACGGAACACGATATTTCTGTGTGGCTCTCAAACGAGCGCAGGGAGCAGTGCCTCACATTGGAAACACAGCTTCAATTTGTCCACTGCTTCTCGTCGTTTATCGCTGCGATTACCTCCAATTGCACTTTGGCAGCTCGTCTCTTCTGCTTCAAAACTTAGCACACCATTCCCGGTCACGTGGAAAGGGTCTCTCGGCCTCACAGCTTCTCTAAATGTAGGTGAATTAAGCCAGCGCTGTGGTGTTGCAGAACGCCGAATTTGATCAAATATCGTCATTCCTCGAGGGAGGCTGACGTTTGAACTAATTTCTTAAAATCCACTGGTTGAAATTCGCGGTCCGGCTACAAAGTAAGCCCGCGCTCAGCCAACGTTTAACGTCCATGGTGTAACTGCATTCGGCATTGCTTCACAAGACGGACCCCTTTAAATGCAAATGTGGGCAACGGTGGGAATCGAACCCATGCAACTACGTATCGCCCCCGACTGCAACGCGCACACGAATGCATCACACCACCAGTTAAACCAGTCCGAGCCCAAGACAATTCATATTCCAATATATTTAGTAATAGAGTAAGAGTTATATAGTTGTAATAGAGTAAGATAATTCTTTTATATTTTAACCTATGACAACCCTGGAATTTCTATGCGAATGTGATTCACTGTCCGTTTATAATATTTATAATTAGAATGCTTGTAGGAGCCACTCATCATGTGAATAGAGATTGGTGTCTTCATTAAAGTCACGAATTTATTTAATATCCTAGTCTCTTAGTTTGCTTTAATAAAATAGGAATCCAATAGATTTGCGACGTACAATTCAATACAAAGGTCTATATTGCAAAATGAAGAGGGGGCTGAACGACGTGATTGCATTTTTTAGATTCACTTAGAAGTTCTTCATGGTCACGCAAGACATTTTTTAACGGTCATGTAATTGTCTTTCGAACTGACCCTCAGTTGTTCCCCTATCTGGCAGGCGTCAGCTCTTAACCTTTTTGGTATTACTATAAGGACTTGTCGGGGCCACCTTTGCTTATTCGGTCATATACTATATTTGAACAGGAAATATAATATATTAAAAAGTCCTATTATTATTTCTATATAATATTTTAAAAAGTCTTGTTATTATTTCTCTATATTATATTAAAAAGTCTTATTATTATCTCTATGTAATATATTAAAAAGTATTTTAAAACTAATCTGATTAGACACAGATGTTCAAGTATTGAAGTCAGCATTGAAGAGCTAGCGAATGCAGACGCACACACACAGCTCATAACCTGTAACGCACAACGTTGGAAACGTATTGATCAAAGCCGAAACATCTATGAGGCACCCCTTGTCATCACGAAATGCGCTCATAGCAACACTGCTACCTATGAGAAACATTACTTTTCCATGCGTATGCAGGTGCATCACTTTTACCCTTACCGTAATTTATTGCCGCTGTAGCCCTCGGCGACGGAACTAGAGAGCTGTCGAGCTTGGCTTTGTCCTGTCAACGAACAAACGAATGTGTCCATTGAGGAGATCGCCCCTTTTTTTCGCGCCGTTTTCTCTGTAGTGGCAGTACCTACATCGTAGTTGTACCTATTATAGTAGTAGCGACGCCTAGTAGACGCCCAGGCAAACAATGGCGGCCAATGGAGTTTGCACCCGTTCCGGTCGATCACTTCCGCCAAAAGCAGCCTATACATCGCCGGCGATCTGCGTGAGCCTGCTGTTGTATGATGGCCAACGTTTTGGCACGACAGTAACCACCGGACTAAGAGTGAACATGTGGGTGAACGGCGCATAGCGTCTTTGTAGGAGGGAGAGGAAGAGAAGAGGTACCCTTGCACGAGACCACTGTGGGTCTCTCGTCTTCTCTCATGAACAGCGTGAAGCACAATGTTTATGCCAATGCGAACAATGGAAGCGGAGGCAGAACAGGTTGCAGTGATAGATCTGACCTCGTGCTCTTGGTCCTCCATTCGGTTGACACCTCAGTCAGTGGGGCGACATCACTGTCTGCGACAGTGCGGACAGCATTGTCAGCAGTGGACATTGCTATGAATGGATTCTACTACGTGTACCACCAGCTTCACCCCTCAGCATGATCGCCATAGCTAGCAATATCATCACCTTTAATGGAAGCAGTCAGCCAGAGATTTAATTGGGCGCAGTGGTGACTGGTCACTGAACGCTGTCCGTTGTTCAGCATGGCCAGGCCCATAGGATGAAATGGACGGTGCTAGCTGATGGAGAGGCCTGATGATCTATTTTATTCGCTGTCATGGCGCGAGTGGTGGTTCGTAATACTTCGTGTGGATGTCTGTGCGAGTGTGTCAAGTCTGTGTATGTTTACCGAAGTCAAGCGCTGAGTGATACTACACATATTAGCGTGGCAGACAATTTGTTATGTTGTTGCTACCTCTGACGGCGGCAGCGCTATCCGCCCACGCATTTCGTGAACAGAGCTTTTCGTGGTACACATTTCTAGATATAGGCTATTTCTATTATTTTTTTCCTCGAATTGCTCACATTTAGAGATATATTCAAGAAATATCTACGGTATAAACGCTGAGTAAACCACGATACAACGTTGAGTGGTATATATCAATGTTACAGATAAACGAACGGACATTCAGCCGACCACCTTCTTCGCTTGCCCACGAAGACAACCAACCCATCGATGTTATGGAACACAGATCCAGACCTATCACGATCATCCAGATTACAGAGAGGAAATACCATTGGATATCACATCGGCTAACGAGAGAGGGATCAGGTGTGAGCGTTCACCTCGTTCGCTTGTTCCTTAGTTCAGGAACTCCAAACTGGCCTGAGTCGGCTTGAGGTTCTTCACGAGGAGCGGGAGGGATCATGGTTACGAACGCAGAGCGGTTCGCAAATAACGCAAAGCGGATGTAGTGGATGCTCTACAATTATGGGCGATGCTGGCACTCGGGTCCACGAGAAATACAGGTTGTTCGAAACGTTCCGCAAGCCTATGGGAGACTAAACAACAGTTTGAGTTTCCCAAAGGTAATCTTGCCTTGAATTTCACTCTGTTTTTCTGCCAATACATATTTCGATCGTATCATGCATATTAAGTCAGAAATGACAACAGAAAATCCACAGAGTCTTATCCTCAAAAGGTATCAAGCTGCGCTGGAGAATCTCGAAGCTCTAGTGGGATTTGAAGCAACGTCTCTTCGACAGCGACACGGAAGTCTGACAGCTATTTGGATTACACGCGACGCTTCTTTGTGAGAAGCCTAGCGATTAGCGAGGAATACAATGTTCCGCGACGATCCGCATTCAAGCGAGAGATTCAGCCCTAAAAATAACACCCGTGGAATATAATCGTTAGTTGTCGAACTAGGTCCCAAGCTAATGGATTGGCACCGTGGAGCTCCCCGGCGATTGGGCGACTCCTGACGAAATTCGATGCCGGCGTAAAATAATTGCTCGGCCTACAACCATGAGGCGCTATCGGGCCGAATAGCAACGAATATGATACCATTGTGCATGCGATGAATGATGTACCGGCGCGTGTTATATTATATATGTCCTTGATATGTCCTTGATATATGAACTTTTATCGCTTGATATGTTCCGTTCGTCCGTTATTCTGTAGCCACCGAATTTCGAATTTCACCTGTACACTCACGGTCTCAATCATGAACTGTTCCAAGTTGAGTGATATAGCCACACTTGAACGATGTTCATTATAAGTTAAGCTACGCATTGTCTATTAATGCGAGCTTTGCTTATCTACGACACGCGCTGTCGAGAAACGTTCGTGAGCAAGTGGACTATGGTATTGCACAGCTTAGACCTCTTTCTAATACCTTTAATTACACCCTTTTGGAACGCAACAATGGCAAAAAGCTTTTAAAAAATTTAGTTCAAGTTTAAAGCTCTCAATTTACAGGAGAAAAACATGCATATATATTTACTGTTGGCACAGCTCATTCGGAGTAATTTGGCTCTCGTAGTGTAGCCATACACATTAGCGAGTCGAACAAAATCGCGTGTACATTATTACACTTGTGTGAATGAAATGACTATTTGTTATAAATGCTTGCTAAAGTACCAAAGACAGACTTAAGTAAGTCATTACAAACCTGACGAAGTTTTCTGCCGCAGCGACTTTTCAAGAGGTTCCCACGTTGGAAATTCGTTGATAATGCAAAAACATTAGCCTGAATAGACCCCAGCAGTGGATGTACCTCGAGGGCGGTTTTTGTATTCCGTGCAACAGTCATGAACAAGACTGAACGCTTAAAACACCCATTTGCATGGAGAATTCCCTAGCTTGTAAAGGCAAACAGTTAAACTAGCCATAGATTTAGTGAAAAGAAATGCGGACATGATGCACCTAATCATGCAATAATGCGTTTCCTGTTTATTTGAAGGTTTAGGGGCCCGCACGGATAAGTCATCATTCTGGATATGATTATGATATGAAAGTACAATAACAATGATGATCGAAGGTACCGTTTGTGCAATGCGGAAGATGACACAGTATAAAGATAATAATAATAATATACATGTGTAACAATAGGTGCTAGAACGTCAAATCTAATAGAAGCATTGGGAATCACTCGGAAATGAAATGAAGTGGAGCGAGTGAAGAGAACTAGCAATTGGGAACATTGTGATAGTGATGACAATTATAATACTAGTAATACCAGCTGCGTATGCTTCAACGGCATCATGAAATTTAGCAAGTCCTCACCACCTCCCGCAGGCCTTGGCTACCTTTAAGGCTAGTTGCTAGTAGGGCCTTTCGCTACGTCGGATTCACTCGGACTACGCGATAGGGTGATCAAGTGTATCAACACCTTCACCTGCGTTAGGATTACACTCACTACCACCGGCCGATCGTTTGGAGAATATAAAGGAACAAGGACTCGAAAATCGCTTGTAGGTGCTACCTCGATCTGGGAACCAGCAAAGCTCTCTCCCGCGCACGCTTTCTTCGACCTGCAGGATGCACCTTGTTCGTAATACGGAGAACCAATTTGAGAAGATCTAGCGATAAAGCAGCTTCGTGATCTCGACCGCGTAAGGCTTGCCTAGCTACTGCGCTTCTTCAGACTTCATACCTCATCCAGAAACAGACTTGTTTCTGGACGTCAGTTCATGGACGAGTACAAGGAGAATGCGAGCAGGTTAGATAGACGAAAGGCCCTTATCAGTGGCGGTACGGATTAGATTTGATCAAAAGTGATGATTATACTAGCTATGGACATCAACAGCATTTCTAATTTTAAGTTAAACATAAAAACGAAAACGTCAATGCAATCCGATAAATGGCGAGTCCTTGAAAAGGCTCATAGATAAATGGGCACGGGAGCCGAAAGAAGGCGGTGTGGTTTTTCGAGGATATCGCAAAACCTACGCAAACCAATAACAAGCTGAATGGAGACCAGCAATATGCATCGATAGATACAACCTACATATTCCCCACATTGTGGGCCCTTGTGATTTTAGTTGTTCATGCATTAAAAAGGGCCATTAGTGGTGTATATTATGCAAATATCGATTTGCTTCAGAAAGCAATCGACAACGAACTTATGTGTGTTGAGCCGAATAATATATATAGTATGCTGCCGTTCACAGGCCGCCAAAGCGCTGGCTCCGGTGCATAAATAACAAAGGAGAAAGCTTCTAATATAACTAAAAAATCATACTTCAAGTTACTTTGGTTAAAAATGTTATCAAGGACAACTAGGCGACTGGGGCGAGTCCGAGTAATATATAATAATATATATATATATATATATTATAGGAGATCCGGCGGTCAAAATCCAGAGACTAAAAAGGTAGGAAAAGAAAGCTGACGGTAGGACATATTATGTAGTACGAACGACGTTTATGATGTATAGCTATTGTTGGGACCCGCCTGCCATAAAGCGATCACTTTGGTGACCTTTAAGGTGAAGAATGAATCTGTCATGGTGGCGAAAGCCTTCAGATAATAACATCTGTGTTAGAGAATTCTATAAAATAGGATTAATAGGTAAAATAAATTGGGATGCACGTTAGCCTATGTCATCAGCATGTTTGTATACCATTTATCCAGTATGATAATTTTTCATGAGGTAACAAAAAATAAGGAGGCACCGATGGCGCTCATTGGTTTTACGGTTATTTATAATCCAAAGCAATAATCATCAAGTTATCAAACTTTACAAAAATTCAGGAATCCTAAATGTATATATGTATATATATATATATATATATATATTAGGTAGGAAGGATCCAACCTATGCAGTCATCTGTAAGGGCTATCTGCTATACGCGAATAGTCAATGCGAGACTTTATAGCTCACTACCTCGTGGTTTTGCTTTTTGCTGGCCACAATATGTACCTCGATCCGCGCAGTTTTTTTTCACAGGGTAAATGCAAAACATTGATGCCATTCTCTCGCATTGGTGTTCAAATTTAACGGTACAAGGGTCTGTGATCTGTCTTGGTCTGAATTCGTTTTGTACCGCCTCGTATCGCGATCCACTTTCAAGTACGTCGTTGACTAATCCCTCCGTCTGATACGTCTTAGTGAGTTCCCGTCTGGTGGGACGTTTCTTTTCTCTACAAGATGAGTGGCATAGAGGGAACCTGTAACATATCAGGATAAGGGTATTTCCTCTCTAAGGAGACGTATAATCTCTCCACGTGCTCTCTTCTGGCTCATGAGCAACGGATAGCTGCCTTGTCTACTAAAGTTTCAGCAATTCAAAACTCTTATTCATATAAAATACTTTGTCGCCTTTCAACATCGACTTGAATGGGATTAGTAAACAAAATAGGTACGTCACCAGTGTTTGCACAACTGTGTTCCGCATACCACAGTAGCCCAGCCTTTTCAAGGTGACCCACCATATGCGTTTCGAGAGGTAACATTATTATTATTATTAATATTATTATTATTATTATCGGCAATGTTATGACAAGGAAGTAGGTGTGCAGACGTGAAACGAGTCACTGACACCATTCAAAGGATTTTTTAAAAGTAAGAGGAAGGGCGAAGCTGGCTGGGGCGTCGGGGATGGTTTTATTTCGATAAAAAGGCAGCTTCGATAAAAACCGCCCTTAGAATACTGACCAAGGAAGTATACCAACAGTAGCAAGTATACCTGTTCGATACAGTAACGAATCTAATGCTTGATGTGATTCGTCTCCCAGCAAAACGCACAGGCTATTGGGTTCGCGGGTAAACTATGCGATTATGGACAAAAAGTAAGCTTTTCGTATGTGCCAATATCATTCTGTACACCGTGAAATGTGTCATTTTCTCGAGTAAACACATAGCGACGTCAAGTCGGACGATCTGAACTAGCTGCGGAACTGTTGCTTGAATCAGACAGATGCTCTAATCAAAACGAAGCACTTCTCTGTTTCTACCCAGAGCAAGCAACAAGTCTTCTTTAATATTCAACAATAATGTTAGATGGTTACATGCTTCTTGAAGGGACTGTACCGCTATACTTCTATGCTACGTATGTTCACTACTGTGTGACCTTCTGCTGTTCAGCGCGAGTTGTTCAAGTTGCTGGGCGCGTTGCGTTGATCTGATAACGCGCCCATAGTTAAAAATCATTGCAATTTATGATTAGGATATTACGGTGATGAGCATTATATCGATAATGATAGGGCATCGCTGGCGAGCTGGTAAAAACCCCGCATGTATATCATTGCGGCCTTCATTCAACGAAGGCCGCAGGTAATTGCTCACATCGCTGAATAGGGCACCACGCTGTACGAAGAATACCCTTCAATATATGATACCAGCATGGATTAAACGACTTCGAAAGGAATTCGTCAGTCCTATTGCCGACCTCAGATGCTCCATGACCTGGCGAAAGCATATTGGATAAATCGGGTATTCATAAAACGGCTAATGAGAACGCTTTGACACGAACTATATTTGAACCCGAACTGGAAACTCAATATGAAGGTGAACCCATATCGAAATTGAAACTGGTGGCCTCATACCTACGATTGCATACGATGTTAATACGTCAACCCTTTAATGTCATAGTATTCAACTCATCCTCTTCAGATATCATATCGTATATAATGACGGCGCTACCAAAACGAATTGCTTTGTAAACTCGTGGGGAGACTCCGTAATTATTAGTGGGACTGGATCTCTCATTCGCATATACGCACTCGTCGTGCAAGTGAAACTTGTG
This sequence comes from Stratiolaelaps scimitus, assembly GCA_019614645.1. Lineage (NCBI taxonomy): Eukaryota > Metazoa > Arthropoda > Arachnida > Mesostigmata > Laelapidae > Stratiolaelaps > Stratiolaelaps scimitus. Next base: position 15,214,208 of record JABWDB010000003.1, on the reverse strand, counting down.
CTGTTGGGTAGGATTGCACGAAAATATGGCACAAAAGCCACCTATCCAGCAGATTTCTATTCAGATGTGGAAGGATCCCATGGGCAGCAGCAAGTGCCACCAAGAAAGTAGCGTTCGATACGTCAATACTCGTAATAATAAGGACGAGGCACCGCGCCAAGCGGAAACTCAAGGTCGCAACTTATCGATTACTGATCTCCCCTTTGTCCTAACAGAGCATACTCATATTTGTCGTCAGAAATGCATATAAGACACAACTTGACTTCGAGCACGAAAAGCAAGGCGAGTACCACATTGCAACAGATGTTCGAAGCACAATCGTCTGTGTTGTATTCCTGTCTGACTGACTGACTGACTGACTCACTGGCTGACTTGCTGGCTGGCTGGCTGTATGTCGGTCTGCTTGTCTGAGTGTTCTTCCGACTATCAGTAAAGTACCACAGATGGTCTGCGCCTACGTTCGTGCCTGCTTGCACGTATGTACCCTGCACTCGATCACGCCATTCTTCTGGCGTTGCCTGTGCATACGACGCACGTCCTACTCGAGGTCACGTCCATTGTAGCGACGTTGACGCGGTGAGGTCATAACGACTCAAAATATGCATCAGAAAACAAATCAGCTATCCGAACTGTGAACTGGGACCTTCGCTTTTGAAATAATGGGCCACTGCGGGAGTGAAGGGTGTGATAGTCACGGACAGAATATCGGGAAGGGTGCAGGAGAACGGATAGGAAACGTAGAATGAATGTACCCCATACGCATACAGACACGCATGCCTCATACGTTGAACGAGCGTTCGCGTTAGAAGGGCGAGTTAGAGTGGATGGGTTGGTTTTCACAGACGTTCAGTGGTAGCACCGTTGGATAGACACGTTAATCGCGGCGACTGGAAATGCCACATTATGGCCGTGCATACTTCCCTTCGTGTCAGAACCGCACGAGCCGCGCATACTTACGTCGTGTCAAGAACGTTCATTGCGATAATCTTGTGACAAACCAACCATCCGCTTTGCCAGCTCTTAAACAAACATCCCAGTGTCGCTCTGAATTCTCGGGACCTTGAACGCACCTGAAAACGAGATATGGAATCCTGGCATAAGTTGTGACTCCAGCTTCCAGGACGTTCTCGTTAGGTATTCGCTTAGCTACCCAGTAAAGTCCTTTCGAACGCTGATATACGTTTAACTGAGCACCTAGCTAGATTATTATAGAAATAATCTCTAACTTCAGTTCACCGGACACCCTTGACGCAACTAAAGTAGCATCAAACATCTAGCATCATTTACAACGGGGTGCTTACGGGTGGCACTTCGCCAGGTTAATGGAAGATTTCATAGCTTACTACTACCCTCACTGGATGCTTGATTTCGTCTGGAAGGACAAACTTATAATGCCATAGCCTCCAAGCCAACTTTTAAAGTCAAGGCCGCTTGATACAAAATCCTCTCATGAGCCCTTGTAAAGTTCGACTTTCCCTTTAAGCTTCGCAGCTGTATCACGGTCACCATAAATGTACACAAGATGACCGACACTCGCCACTTCTCAACTACACCGCCTCTCAATCGGAAATAGCGACAATCCGAAACGAGTTTAGCCGTTGAATACCATAACACCATCAAGCAGCGCTAATATCGCTCGTAAACACCTGACAACAATGCAGCGACAGGCAGCTCTTTTCGAACGTGTGGACGCCGAACGGACATTCTAGAAATGGCAAGTGCCGGTTCGATTTGGTAGATCTGGTGTGGCCGAATGAACCTTTTTGTGTTGATGCTGTTGAACTACCGCGGCGCGTCGAGATGCCGCTATGTGGCAAGAAAAGCTCCATCCTGTGCACAATACTGAGCGCCTGGGGCGTCCTAATGCTGGGACTAATGTCGCTGTTCTTCTACATAAACGCAAGCGCGTTTCTTGATGATTTCCTAGAGGGAGAAGAAAAAGGCACTAAAAAAGAGGCTGTCACTTACTTGCAACACCGGTACGAAGCGGCCACCCGAAATTGTTGGATCGCCGCCGGTATCTACGCAGTCACGATGATCATATCATTTCAACAGTACTGCGCCAACAGACACGTGTCATAACTATAGAGTCGATCCATATTGAGCGGCTGCTAAAACTCGTGAAAAACTGAAATCCTTTGAGGCTAAAGGCCTCCCGATGTGTGAAACAATTGCTCGGACGGAGCATGAAAGGGTAACGCGAAGACCGCAATATCTGCCCCATCGTCCACTACGGTGTCGACATTGCGATATCATGTGGGTGTGAGGTTAGCCAACTCCGATATCACCATCAGCCATCATATGGAAGAGGTAAAGTGAGACTGATTAGGAAGCACCTGCTGTACATAAGACAAAGGAATAAAGTAATAATCATGCACGTCTAGTTTGGAACAATTGGAAGTGTTGCAGAGTTCACCGAGGCCTTCCGAGGAGAAGCTCTATGCTCTTCTATTTGCTGGTATCGATTTCGCCATCGTCCTTACAGATTACTATCTGGAATCGATAGCTCATAGAAAACTGGGACACAAGCCACCTTGCCTTAGCAGGCCACTGGTCGAAGTCTTCATGTATAGGGTTGTTATATTTACATCCCGTTTTTGAGTGATTCTCACCTCGAGGATATACTGACTGCTAGGCCACCTGTTCACCTAGCATAAACAGCAATCGGGACTCTCAAAGCAAGAAGAACCAATAAGCCAAATGGTGCTGACAAAAAGTTGTCACAGAATCTTTCGTCCTTTAATCTCAAAAACCAGACAACATAACATATCGAAATAGAACTGCCTTCATACAAGTTAGCTAACTAATGTCTAACACGGGTTCAAATGTTAAGTTGGCTTGATCTTACATAAAGAATAATTGATCTGGTCGATTTCTAACATGAAACCTTTCCTACATTATATATAAAACCTGAACAATGATAAAAGCACTCGTTATCCGAGAATGGGTTGAAATCATTTCGACGGTTGCTATTATATTTGATGATTTAGAATTCGTTATCGTATTGCTCGCTTAGGTAAAATATCAGATCTTCTTAAAACTTGACGTTGGTCAGGATGATACAGCTCGGATTGACCTAAGTCAAGTGCTCATCACATCTTTTTTTTATGAATGGGAACAGCTGAAGGTTACGTCTATTTGTGCAGCCGCAGCTATTGTCCCTTAAGCCATGTATGCATTTAAGTAATTCGACTAATGCGGAGTTTGTGTTCCTAAAGTACGCCATCGCTAGTTTGACGTATGCCTGCTGTCATGCAGCAGACGCTCGCTCCTGCCCCAGAATATCGTAGCCTATTGCTCCAGTTAACAGGCCCCGTCTGTGCTATTTCGCATGTAGGTGCCGTGAACACCTTCACCAGTTCCCACGCGACGAAGGAATAACGAAGAAGTGCACACACACACACACAGCCAACTTATCTCGAACGCTGTTGGTGGAGCGTCGACTAACAGGTACTACACACAACGGGTGCGTGCTGAGATTAGCAAACAGCCGAGAGAAGCGTTTCGTATGTACCGAAGCATTTCTCCAACTAGCCCAAGTTCGTCCTGATGAGATGTCCCCGTGCACTTTCTAAGCCGAACAACAGCAAGTACATCGTTGAAGCGACTTTTAAGGTGAAAAAAAAACTTTACTGGAGTGTTCACGTAGGCTTCCGCTACATGATTGACGATTGTGTTGACCAACGCTAGCTACCACCTTCTAAAGCGATTGCAGACCTGTACAACAACTAATATCATCTGTGCCTCTTTCATTGGCCGGCCCTGGTAGTGAAGTGATCTGAGGAGATGAAGCAGGTTGTCAGACCTTGAATCAATCTAGGAGGTTTGGATGTCTGTGAATTATTGCAAAGTCTCCGATAAACAATCCATTTTAAGAAATTTAGTCGGCCATGCCTATCAAGCGGCCGGTCCTGGTCATTATTCAGTCGATTTACGCTCTCCCCCTTAATGATCATTGGGTACTATGGTAGCCTTTCCTCGTGTCGTAGCTCCAATCGCATCTTCAGGTAAATAGAAGATAAAGCCACCTCTCCCCCTCCCCCCACTTTCCTTTTTGCGTAAGCTGACTCTCAGTCCCCTCGGGGATATAACGTAGCACAATGTTGGCTGCTTCTTAACGTAGTGCCGACAGTTCATTAACATGCTTATTATACCTAGAGGGAATCATCCTTTAGCGTCTCGTCGTTCCATTAGCATCCGGCTTTCACTCGCTCGGCTTTTTACTGTGTGCCGAGTGCGCGTACGCCAAGCTACGAATGAAAATGTTATTAATTTTACATGGATAGAGTCTGTCTCGCTGCCCCGGCGGGGGGGCAGTGTTTGGCCTGTTTTTGTGCACTGCCACGAATGGAGGGTGTAGGTCCCACGGGGGCCTATCCCGTAGAGGAATTCCCTGTTCTTCCTCACTGGTTTGCTGTTGCTGTTGCTGCTAGCACCACCGGCTCTGTGCGAAAAGGGAAAATGTCCCTCGGCCCTTCACTATCCGACGAAAGTAACGTTGGCGCCGAAGACTGTGCAACTGTGCTGAGGACTAGGGACGACGCCCTCGGCTAGGAAGCCGGTCCCGGCGCTGGCGACGACGACGAACGAAAATCCGAAACAGAAGAAGACAACCACCCTGGGCCACCCCGGGTGGGGGACACATCGAAGTTAAATTAATGGATGCAGCTAGCCGGTTGGTGCTGAGGCAGTAGCGCAGGGCTGGGACTCCTCCGCAAGTGGTGGCGGCGGCGGCGGGGGTAGCAGCAGCAGCAACAACAAGAGAAACAGAAGCTGTCTGTGCTTTTAGAGCAACCGGCAAGGAAGCACCCGAACAGCCGACAGAAGGTAGGGTTTAGGAGGTGTAGGTGCTCCGGGTCGCTCCTTGCCTCTGCGGCCCTGTTCCACTGTTGTCTGCCGACAACAACAACAACAACACGGGAGACGAGAACTAGCGGCACGAGATCTCATGGCCACCATCGCGTTGTACGTGGACAGCAGAGAGGGGAGGCTTCAGGATCGGGATTGGACAGAGAAGGGACTGAAGGGGTGACGGGATCTGTAATTTAATTAATTTACATTTTGACGTTTTCGTCGGTTTACCGTGGACGACGTTGACGGTCCGACTAGCCCGATTGGCTTTTTATCTTGCTTGAGCAGAAAAATACATTCAATATCAAGGAGGATGACCTCGTCACAGCACCCATTTCCATCTCTACTTCTGTTGCCTTTTGATGATTAGGTAGGTATGAAGGAAACACCAGCCTGAGAGAGGCGTTGAGCAAAAGCAAACGCTGGTGAAAGAAAATAGATCCCTTCAGGTTTGTACTGCTAGCTAATTTGATAAACATTTGGCTTATTTGGTGCTCTCGTTTAGCTGTATGGCAAATTACGTTAGAGTATAGCACACTACACTGGAAATAGACAATTATATCTATAATATATTGTGAAACGACTGCACTGTCGAGGGTATTGGTGCTGAACGGTTCCCGCCGCTGCAACATACTGTGCACCGCGGGTCTTCTTGGAATACAATTAGTGGATTTTCCGTGAAAATATATGCAGAGGATGGTATTGGGATTCAGCGAGGGAAAATGACTACGTACGGGGGTACCTAAAAAGCCGGAATAATTCAATTGCGATCTAAAAGCCTACCGCATTATGAAAATTGAGGACATAGCCGGGTCAAGGCGAAGCAAAAAAAAGTGTGCATGGATTTAGTCCAAAAAAGTTGACAAGCCATTGCAAAAATTATCGCCAAAGTTTGTCAATTTATGCATGTCATATACTTTCTTTTTATTCGAGTCAATTTGTAGTTACGTATATCTAAATCCGACAACTATGAACTGCGACAGATATCGGTATCGGGGCAGACACGCGATCATCAGCGGGCATCTTTGTTTATAATCGCTATCAAAATACGAGGACATTTCGATCCGCCTCCCGGTGCCTCCCGGTAGACTGCAAAGCACTGCTCAGATTATCACGAGTGAGCTCGTGTGGGCTACCAGCCATCGCCACCTGCCGAGATATCACGGTCGCCTTGTTCAGTTCTCTTCCTTCGGGCGGCTCGACGATCTTGATGCCCTTCGAACCGGGCAATATCGAACACCAGGCGCGCTGTACTAATGCAGCCAAAACGTTTGCAATGTCATCATCCTTCTGGAGTTCAGTTGTATACCTCGTTATTGTGTCTACCATCGTCCATAGGCGACCAGAAGCCGCCACAATTTCCTTCCATCTATTGCTTCTAAAATCGTTCCGATCGTCTCGGTGAAACATACTGTCCAGTACTATATAATGTAATACCAAGCGATTTTCGCGTACATGTAACCTCCGGATTGATTTATGAGCCAAGAAGACGACGTGGACTGAACCTCATTCCGACCCCAACGAAAACTTCAACCATAACAAAAGCAACAACTAAGAGACGCCACCGTCGACGACGACGACGATGAACAAATAGAACAGAGTGACGATGCGACCGTCGGAAAAAGCTGCTGCGAACAGAAGATTCGCGTGAAATCAAATCCGCTGCTGGGCCCCTGGGGCGCCAACATGGGGCATCGGATCCTCGCCATAGAAAGCGAATTTCGTCTGCGGGGTGAGAAAATCACAGACAGCGGCGCATCGCTCGTAGCAAGCGGCGGCGAACGACAACGATTTGTCCCGTTGTTTTTCTGTTGCGTGCGGTCGCTGTCCACTGATTTCGTTGCGGGCTCTGGGGGTGCCCGGGGGGGGGGGGAGCGGTTAAAATCAGGGGAAACGTACGTGTGTATCTGGGTGACCTTGACATTGGGAATGGCGAGCGGAATCCATTTCGCTTCGGCGGTGTTTTGCCGACACCGCCGCTAAACCGCCGGACAGATCTGTAACAAATGCTGTATTTGAAAATTAGCCAAAATTTATTAGGATGACACGCATGTTTCGACACATTTCTCGATCTATGATGATAAATTTTAGATACTGTAGAAATGCATGGTAGGGTCGACCGGGTGAAGTCTATTCTAAAACACACCAACGATTGGACGCATTCTGTTTTCGTACATATTTTACTGCCCTTGTGTTTCTCTTTTCTGTCAGCCTTCGCCGATCTGTGTATCTGTATCATCTATTTACATAGTTTACCCTATCAATACATAGAGGCGTACGTAAGCAAATGCGAGGGATTTTCTCGCAAAAGCTGCAAATAAAAGTATGAAGTTGGAGTCGACAGGGGTGCGAACAGCTTGGACATCTGTTACACTCACTGCTGCTCATAGCCCTCGAAAATGTGACACAGGTCCATGCGGAGTGATGACACGTATTATTTACGCGGACCAAAGGGGTCTGTCCCAACGAGAGACAACAACGATACAAGCCCCACAGGCTGTCAGAACTGTCTATATTGCGCGCCATAATGGTCCTTGTCAACGCAATATCGTCACAACTGATATTGCCTCAACAGCCGACCTTTTACTTTCGTAGCAGGTAACGCATTTTGAGCCGATGTTACTCAGTTGAATGGCGCAACCGTGACATATATATATATATATATATATAATGTGTGTGTGCGAACAAATAATACCATGCAAGTCGTATGGCTACTTTACATGTATTTATTTCAGCGCTGTCTCCTTTTTTTGACTTTATTACCTCTGGGCTGGCGGTGATACCGCTGCGTCTATACATAATGTAAAACGGCTACTGATTTTCTGATCTTCCTAATAAAGGTGCTTGTCTACCTCTTTTTATCTGAGCTGTACTAACGTCTTTGCCAAATCCAAATAAGGTCGTAGTAGAACGACCCAACGCAACAGTAGAGACACCTCCAATTCGCAGCACCAGCAGCACAAAGTCTGTGTGTGTGTGTGTGTGTGAGTATGTTTGTTTGTTGGTTGTTTGTATGTATTATGTATGTCTGTACATGTGTGAGTGTATTTGCGCAGCGATGAGTACCGATAACTCGCTGACGGTCAGCATTATTTTACTCGACTTCACTGAATCGAATTATTCAATAGCATGACGAACAGATCCCAGTCTTGCGTTCGCGCGCGCTGCAGCACATCTACAAAATCCCTAATCTTTTCGGCTAATGCTCCCAGAAGGACATCATGTCGCGCCTCGGGCTGCGTCCACTGCTGCGGGGATGCTATTATCAACAGGGACAGGATGTCCAACAGAGATCCATTCGACTCCTCTTCACCAGTCGACGGAGAGAGAGAGAGCAATAACATCGCCAAATGTTCGTCTAGCAGCGTGAGACGCTCAACCGACGCAAGGCGAATCACTCCGTTATCTGTAGCAACTTTGACCGTTGTTTCCTACGCGTTTCGATCAGCCAAAAGCGCTCACTTCGAAATTACCATTATTTGTATCTTCATCATTATTATCACCAGTATCATAATCATCATCACAGCCATCATCTCCTTCACCGTATTAGCCTTAGCGGATGAAAGAGGAGCAACGCTCCAGCCAGCCAGCCCAGGTCCACTGCAACGATTTTGCTTGGTGGTCGTCATTGAGCTAATAATTAATGAAAACATTGGCTGTATTCATGTATGTATGCGGTAGGGTTATGTTTTTGTCGCTAGACAAATAGACAACGAAGAGACTGTATTTCGTGTAATTGGAGCGGAAAACAAGTGTGAGCAGGCGCAGTGGAAATACAACGAGAAACTTGAATAACATAGTAATTATCGGTTACTAATACGATCCACAAGATAAAGATAAGCCATCCGGTCGTTCGATACGATTTCTGTATTAGTAGGTTGTATGATATAGCGGAGTTAAATGCGATGTTGCTTGAAAACTACATAGGAGACTGTTTCGGCATCCTCTGTCTTGTTACTCGTCACATCTGGTCTATTCATTCATTGACTACAGTCTCGTATGCTGGGTTCAAGTAAGTTACCGAGGAAGCCACAACAGTATTCTCAATGTGTACAGCGTAAAAAGAGGTATATGAAGATGGTTTCTTGAAATTAAGAAATGTCCGTTTTGGACGAAACAATATGCGAAATGAATTTTTGAAGTTAGGCGCCGGTCGTTAGATGTTCAAATAAAATTATAAGCAAGCGGATAATATGGCACCAGTAGATTTTTATGTGAATCTACCATATTATATATTTTGAATCATTTTGGCTTCAAAATTAATTGGTAAATACGTAAAGATTTCGTGTGAAAAGGAGCAGCAGTATCTGCCCTTAGTATTCTTCAAACGCACTGTTGTATTATAGATTTATATAGGCATGTAGGAAAAAATACCTTGCAGTGCTATTGTATAATTATATTTGCATTTACGTATCGTATCTTTACTTGAAATCTGTAATTAATCAGTACTAGTGGGCTCACACTCAGCCGTAAGCCGTAGGCCTTCCGAGTTATTTTCTTACCTTGCACTGTAGTTGGTTGCAAAACTAGCCAGCGTGTTTTCAACGGAACATACCTATTTTGTTTGCGGCTGGACTCCAGCCCATCTCTCAATAGACGTTGCTCGGAACATATCCGCATAGCGGTATTACTACGGGAATGTCGCGACGAAAAATCCTCACCTCCCCGGGGTGGTGGTGTGGATGTGGTGTGGTCAGACAGATTTCAACTCCGACCTGGGACATATCCCACTCCCGGTCTATTTATCCAGGCTGTGTCCCTAGATACTGCGACGAGGCCGCCTCAGTTGCCAAATGAACTTAAGAAAAATACAGTAAGATGCCGGTTGTAAGCAATAGACATCATCAACAGTGACAATCAAAGCACAATACAATACAAACTGCGGCTTATTGACGGAACTGCAACATACATTGCTTGAGTTCCCGTAAAAAAAATATGTAAATGGTCGGCTCAAGCACATACTTCCATAAGTCCACCTCATCTGTTTAACTTTCAAACCTTAGTGGTTTCTTACAGTAGTCTCACTTTGTCCCACTGTATCTTTGCCTATTTGCCATGACGAAATATTATATACATTTTACATCAAGCTTCGAGAGAATGAAGTGGTATGATAGCGAGAAACGGAGCGAGCTTTTCTGTATGGATTGATTTTGAACCCCTCCCTGCCGATATCGCCCGATAAGATTACCCGGTCTGGTCATCTTCGCTTTCCCGACGAAGAGGCCACTGGAAACCACAGGAAGGCGCTTGCGAAGATTAGAAAAACAAGAGAGAATCGACGTCGAAGAAATCTTTCAGCCTATCACTGTTATGTTTCTGGGGAAGCAAAAACGTCCAAGAAAGAACGTCCGATCAAATAACAAGGGGCATACCGACAGGCCTGCTACCTCGGATCGTCTGCCCCGGGGGTGAGGGCAAGCGTTCACACCGGCCGATAGCGTGCGAATTAATACTAGCGTGTACTACGTAAACGACAGAATCGCTCAGTGAAGTCTCGTCGGCATACGACGTATGGCTGGCTGGCTGGCTCTTGAACCAAAGGAATCAAACGAAGAAGGCGAGGGTGAATATGTGCGAGAGTGAGTCACTGAGGGGCTCTTAAATAGTCCGTGTTTTCGTCCTCCATCCACAAGCGAAGGGGCTGCAGTTGCCTGTTTAGTGCACCTAGGGACAGCACCGAGAGGCAAGATCACAAGAGGCTGAACGAGGAACGTCGCAAGCTATCCATTTTCGCTATATATATATATACACAGAGACAGAAGTGACGGAAACGCTCAACTAAGAAGGCAGAACCATGCGTAGTCTCATCGTACTTGCTCTTGCTGGAGTAGCCGTAAGTACCTAAAACATACTTTGATCTCATACTCTCATCATATGACATATAAGAGAACTTAAACATTCTATGCAGTTCCTTTAATAAATCAACGAAGCCTTAAATTACCTTACCTGTTCCCCATGTTATGTGACAGGTCTCGGATCCGAACCGTTAGATAATTATATATTACGAGGACATGTGGGGGCCATTTTGGCTTTATATTTCAGTCAGGTCCCACGGGGCAAGAGTCCACAGATAAAGAAATGGGGTAATAGAGAAATCCAAGGGTCCTCCGCGCCTGGCAGCAGGTTTTGAACCTATCTAGTGATCAAGGACGCTCACAAGACCGATCTATTGGACCAGTATCTATTGTACTGATCATGCGAAACTAGCTGGGATATGCTGGCCAAGTTCGTTAAGCAACTCAATGCTAACTCATGCTAACTCCATGCGCTTATTTGATTATGGTGGACTTAACTCACTAAACTCGAAATCATTTCACAACAGATATTTTATTCTACCGATGTATTCGAATATTGATCACAGTGGTTATTCGAGTGGCTGCTGCTGTGACTGGACGCATGCAGGTATCTAAAATAAGCAAATTAGTTTGAGTTACTTTATCACTAACCATTTATCATACTATGACACTGCATATAGCCTATCGATTTGGTATAATGCAATAGTGACAAGCAATTCGTAATGTTTGAAAATGGATTATTTTAGAAAATATCGAAGTAATACATGTTACATAAAATAGTCCTCTAGGTCCCGTTGCTCTAATGGTAAACGCTGTCTTCTTCCTAGTGTTTGCTTGCGTGTTTAGAGACGTTGGCAAATCGTAGTCTATGCCGTGAGCAAACAAAGAAACGAGGCATGCGTGTCATATTTGAACAGTGCACAGTTTAATTAGACAAAGTAAAAGATCGACATTACCAGAAACGAAATTGTATTGGTGAGAAGATCCAATTTGTGAGGCAGAAATAAGATAATACCAAATGTCAGCTTGACTGACCAATCATTGTTTTCACCTGTATTTTAATTGCTTACGGTATATACACTGCGTATTTCGAGGATTGCCTTATTGACACTTGTTGTTTACCAGACGCCATCAGACTGTTATTGGATAATTGAATCAATGAGAGATAAGCCGTTGAAATGTTTCGAATCGAACAAATAGCGCATATATATGCAGCATGCATAACGGCACGTACGTGCCCGAATCTGTATCTGCACGACAAGAACCATAGATCGAGCATGACCGCTCAGAATCAGGTGCTATTGTGCACCATGATGGAACGTTGCAATCGCTGATTTCCAGGGTGTCAAGGTGCAGCGTGACACCTATCGCAAATGTTCTCTCCTCGTTACCACGCACATCTCCATAGTTCACCGTGTTTATGAAAGCCGTCCGCCTTTGAAAGCACGTAACGAACTGTAGTTTCATCGAGTGCTGGTCGCATTGCGGGACGGGCCGAGGAGAATATGTTTTATCTATGACCTTCTGTATGTCGTCATCTATCCGTTCTGTTTAAAACCTGTGTTGAGCTGATTACCTCCGAACGAGTAGATTTTCGTATCTATCCTTATTACATTAACTTAGGCTATACCGGCTGAGTAGAATCGCACGCCCACGCCGAATGATGTCCATTATTCATACCGCTCTCGGCCCCGTAGGCCATGACTTCAACTGCTCAAACGTTAATACTTCAAAGAACAACGCTTGCTTACGATAGTCGAGTCGAGATAGAGTGGGTTCGCCACTGACGCGCACGAACATTCTCATCAGCTGGCTAGATATATCTTGCGTCATATCGATGAGTGAGATTCGTAGACGATCGTAATCGCATTAGGCAAGTGTTTCTATCTACTTATATTCCTTTGACGTCCTTCTACGGTGAACAAGGCTGAACAGAGCTCGTTGTCCAGAAACGACCAATGTGTCTGGTAGAAAACAAGAGGTCTTGGGTAAATCATTATCTATTATTTGCAAAATAACCGTACTAATACTTGGTCGATATGCGCCTTTCAGTATGCTCAGCTTCACCTCCGTGCCGAGGAGAAGCATGCTCCAATCCCTTACAAGTACGCGTACAGCGCAACGGGCCAGGAAGGAACTCACTCGGCTGAAGAGATCGGCGATGGATATGGACGAGTTCAGGTTCGCTTGTTCATCTGACCTTCGCGATGAGGACCTGAAAACAAAATCTTTATTTAATTATCAGGACAACGTTGTTATCTAAATGTGAACACCGCTATTTAATTATCAGGAAGACATTGCTGTCTAAGGTCAGCGTCGCTAGTTAGTTGTTACACGTTTTGTGTTTTAGAAAACTCTATGAATTATAGAATGGTAGTACATTTGGTGGGAGGGATTGCAATTTGAAGCTGTCGTGTAAATTCGCATGGACGAAACTTAGAGAACGAAACTTAACTAAACCTATAATATTTTTAGGGATCATATTCAATCCAGCTTGCTGATGGTCGTGTACGGACGGTGACGTATGTTGCTGACGAATACGGTTTCCGTCCATCAATCTCCACCAATGAACTCGGTAAGAAGAACATGCAAACATAGGCGCGTTTTTTTCAAAAATACACCTAACACTGGAGCGGTACAATCGCACCAGGGGCCACGCACAATTATTCACATCTGTCCAGTAACGATAATAGTAAAATGGCGTGAAGACAAGAGCATTCTGGAAATGTAATCATTTTTAAACAATACTTATTTAGAACGCGTATGTATATATATATATATATATATATATATATCATACATGTATAATAGGAGCAACCGTACTCGTTTGCAGGTACTGAAAGCAAATCACCCGCTGATACAGTCGTGCAGTCTTCGGCAATAACCGGTGAGGAGGCCGCCATCAAGTTTGGCCCGCAATATGAGAGCCGACGCATAAGCAAGCCTTTCTAACTGAGCACTCAGGGCGCTAGGATAATATGACGCAAGGATAACGAATGCTTCGGCGTGAACCAGCTGAGACGATCTACCCGAAAAACGACTAAATAATCAAATGTTCTATCTAACAAGCGCAGGTCGTACTGATGTACGCTCCACAGTAGGGTAATGGCTTATGGCCAGTTTTCACCACACAAAAAACGAAATAGTGGAAATCTATGCAGTTCCTCGTCGTCCGACGAAACACCGTCGACTTTGCGTGATCCAATTCTTAATTCAACAACAAGCCAAGGGATGCGAGCGGCTATAACTGGACTGACCAGATATTGCTTAGTCAATAAACGTTTATTACATGGTGAAGTCTGTGGTGATTCATAATTTCGAATAGAGAGCAAATATTGGACAGCAGGGCAGAGATGAAGAAGTTATTCCTTCGGAAATCGCTTCAGTGCGCCACTACCGCGAGGCCAAGATCGAGTTGAGTACTTTTACGGGTTATTTTAAATAAGCTTTGCATTCTAGAGTGTCTATGAATCTAGCGAGATGCTCTTCGATGTAAACAACTAATATCGGCCACATGTTAGCCCTGTTGTGTAGGGCACCTCCGACTATTGCGGTATATTCTCTTTGGTTCAGTTTCATAATTGCTCGAAATGCTGTCCAATATACTTGCTTATTAGTTGAGTTTAGCGAAGTACATTTGAGGGGTGCGCAGCAGTTATGCGCCTCGAATTTTATAACTTAAGTTTATCGTGCCATGCACCTCAATTGCTAATTGCAGAGGGCCGTTCGCTTAATGCGGAATTCTCAATCCGGACATAAGGGGTCAAGATTAGTTGCAATAATAATAATAATAACCTATATATATACACATATATAGATTATTATTATTATTATTATTGAAGCAAATCTTGAATAATACACCAGCGCGAAGAGCACAAGAGTCGACTCTACGCTCATTTAAAATGAAGATTGTCTTTATCTATCGCTTGGCCTTGAATCATCGGGGTTCTGCGGGGCACAAGCGCCGTCAATTTCGCCCGTACATAGTAGATTATGGTAATAGTAATCCCATGAACAATACAATGTGAATAATATATTAATAATTGTTACCTCGGAGTTAATTAGAGTTGCACAGTATTGGGGGCCAGCCTGTCTCACTGAGCGGGCTCTTTTCCGATGGGTTTCAAACAGCAATCCGCGTGTATAGTGCTAACATCAAATTAATCAATTATACTAGATGCACTTGTAATTGTAGAACACGTTTGTCAGTCTCTGCCACTGTGGCTGCCAAAGATAATCTTGAACGATCTCCCATAAAGCGCGAAACGTTCTTCCAGGCAAAAATATCAGTCGAGTCGAAATTGCGGCTCATGATTGCGGTGTATTCTTTTCTATTTCTATTGATCCAGTCAATTGATACACCTTCTGGGAGAAGGGCTCTAATAACTGAAAGGCTTGATCGGCAATAATCTTGGATTACTATACCATTCATTGCCCCACTAACTCTAACTGCCCCCTGCTGCACACAATGGTGTAAATTATTTTCGGGCACTCCTTTACTCGATGGCCTAATATATTATCTATCTAGAGTAGTTGGACAAAGGTTATTTGATCGCTTCATATATATTATATATATATAGATATATATATATATCAGTTTGAGGTGGCGAAATTGCATACGGGGCACGTTCGGCCGCTACGCTGTCTCACTTTGTACAATATCTTAATCAGAATGGAACTACGTGACTCAATAAAGCGCGAACACACCACACACGCAGGTACAGTGCGGGTGGGTCCTGTTGTTTGCCACGATCTCAGCTTGACGTTGTTCCCCCTTTAACGAGTATGTGGAATAAGCGGCCTGCCAATATTCTGAGGCCGTCTCAAGGCGATTTCGAGTTACTGTCACGAGTTACTGTTATTTCGATTCGAGTTACTGTCGCCGCATCGTTTTTCAAGGAATTGAAGTCCTGCTGACAACAAGCACAGCCAGATATATTTCCCGTACTGCCTAAGTGCTGCTACTTCCCTCACAGCTATAACACTACAACAACGAGTATCACTACCACGCTACATACATACTTGGTTAAGTCAGTGAACACCACGCGTCGTTATACCATCGGGCTTCGACCTAATCGCGCAGTCGCGGGCACAAGAGACTGGCCAAACCCGAGTCGTAGCCCCGGTCGTATCAGCGACCGCATCAGCCGTTGGGGATCTCCGTCCGGCGGAAGTCTTACCGCGTCTCTCCCGATGTCAGTGAATCCGTCGAGTTGGATGATTCGCTGTGTCGATTCCTATGAGTCCCAGCAGGCTTGCGTCACTTTGCCCGTTCCCCTATCCACCCCAGATGCTTTCAGCAGTCCATCTGCGCTCGTTGGTTGGTTCGTTCGTTTTGTCGGTCGGGTGCCCTGCCCTCCATCTCCTTCGCTTCGTTGTCTCGAAGACCATTTTGGCTAATTAAAGCCAAAGAGTCCACCGCCGGGTGCGTTAGGGAGTCGGGCAGCCGGCCGGGATACTCGATAAGATAACACTAATTCAGCCACCCATCGAGGCAGGCTCTGAAAGACGGCGGATACTGAGCCGGGAAGAATTTCGGGAAGAACCGATGACGTCATTTCCGGGAAGCGTTTAGCTCGATTCCGGCGCTGACAAACCCGGGTCCTCGAACGTCGGGTGCCGGCCAAAGATGGAAACAGCGGCCAGGCTGCTAAAAGCGACATACACGTCGAGACACAGCGGTTCGCTTTGGATGATCGGCCAGAGAAGGTACCCAATGCGCTTGTTGGGGGAAACTGAAAGAACAGCCGAACCTGAGTCTGTGGGGTCCGAGTCGAGCCCGCATTGAGTCACTCCATGGCGTGACGATCCGCTCGTCCTGCGCGGGCGCCGCTGTCGGCCAGCATTTGACGCTTATCTTGTTCACCCACTCCATATTTATGGCCACCCGAGCTGATGCTGGCTCAAGCCAAGTGGAATCGTTAGGAACATACACAGTATGTTCGAGCGTGTTTATAGAGCAATGGTAAAATGCTCGATGAGCAGTATAAATTCCGAGCAGATACATCAAACGTGAACCCGCAAATTTTGTGTGTTTACAAGCAACAAAGTCTACAAATTTGATTTAAAATAGACCAAACAAGCAAATAGATGTTTGGATTCACGAGCTTGCTGATGAAAACTGTTTGGCATTCGAAAGATATAGATCTTCTAGAGTCTGGTTCTTTTTAACTATACAACTTGACTCGCAGTGCAAAACCCTTCGCAATGATCCAATTTTGATTCAAATTCTAATTTATCATTATTTATGTTAGTCGCAATCTATGTCAGCCTAAATTGAATACAGTCGGCTACGACGAAGCCCTGTCAGTACAAGTAATGGTTAACATAGAATATTGTCAAATGTAGAAATATTGCTAACATAAAGTGTTAAAAGATATACTAAATAATAGTGAAAGCACTTATCGAAAATAAACAATGTGGGTACATGTTTATTCACATGACTGATACATGGCCGTCTGCCGTTTCTATTTTGAACTCCTACCTACATATGTTCATATATTAAATAGTTTATTTTTTTTCGGTAATGCGTATATATATACAATGTTCCTAATTACAAATTTATTGGGCATTAATACTGCTAGTGAATCACAGGTGGACCGTCTGACATGGCAATTCACATGGCCTTGAAATGATATGTCCTTGTCCATTACGCGAATTGAAGCTAACCCGGCTAGTTTTCTTTATGTCTCATTTTGCTCATGCGTAGTGTCGCCAGCGAATGGGCAGAGCTACAATATATAGATGAGTGACACTCGATACAAGTTCCTGGATGTGATCCAACAGTGTCAGGTCTATTCGAAATCGCTGAAAGAGATAAAGGTTTTATTATTGGATTATAACCGAACTGCAGTATTTGTGACCTGCCTTGCCTTTTCCTCGCTCATATGGACGATACACATTCACGTCCGTGGACCCGCGTATCTCCTTCGGCTGCAAGGCGCACTCGATCGCACCACGCTGCCGGGCTTACCAATCTAATAAAAAAAAGGTTTTCGGGCTGACTCTCAGCCAACATTTAACGTCCACGGTACAACTGCTTTTAGCATTGCTTCGTAAGACGGACCCCTAAATGCAAATTTCCAATGGTGGGGATCGAACCCGTGCACCTACGTGTCTCCTCCGATTGCGAGGCGCACACGTATGCACCACCAGGCCACCGGGCTCGAGTTACCTATCTGTCTGGCGTCACCGCACCTTACCCTCTAGAGAAACCTCGTCCATATATCGAGCAGTTTGCTGGTTTCCTCTGTCTGCAGCCTCGTGATACAAGCTACCAACGAAAGTTGCCCTTGCCCCTTCTACTTAGCTATTCATATTTACCACTTCGTTACCTTTACGAAGAACGAAAAAATAGAAAGAACGCTGTTTGATGTCAGGTCGGAAGTTTTCTCAGTTCACGCACGCGAATCTCTGCCCTTCGTTGATGAACGAATTTCAGAACGCAAATTATTCGACTGCACAACTAGTTTTATGCGGCATTACGTATATTGACAGACATAGGGTCGAACATGTTCGCTAGTGAGGAATCGATGACTCATTGAGGTTCATTTTATATTAGTCATTGAGTTTTGTTGCCGTTGAGGGCGCCACGCTACGTAACCGAGTCCGATCGTGCCATTTGCAATATCCAAACACAATCCTTATTTACTGTAGGTAGCGGATGCGATCGAATGGGAGTCGAACCGTCGCCCTCTGTCTTCGCAGACAGGCGCTAACTGACTCCCTCGTCTAAATCAAGAAGAACTCATTTTCACGGTAGTTGTCTATCCCAAGAGGCCACTGCTGTGTATGAGTATGTATGTGTGACCAGTTAATTAATTATATACAATTAATTAGGTATTTCTCATACTGGATGTGATCGTTTCAATAGTTAACAAAAAATACACGTATATACAAATACCACCCATGTTCTACCGAAGTCTCTATCCAAATTAATCCGCATTGATCGTTACACACAGCTCCTTTTTCTCAGCGCAGCTAATCCGACTTTTTGCCAGTGCGCGTCAGATACTCTGTGCTTCTATATTCCTCTCCCTCTCTCTCTCGGCCTTACGTTCCTTCCAGCGTGTTCGTTCGTTTTCTTCATCTCTATTGGTGCTTCTCGATAGCTGGTACTGCTGGTGATGCTGTTGCCCCGGCTGCGCCTGTCTCGCCATATTTCTTCTCCGTCGATACTTCCACCCGTCAGCATTCTCGAGTCCTCCTCTCTTGAGTCGAACTCCCAAAGCGTCTGGTCTTGCCGCGGTCCCGGCCAGTTATGCTCCCGGTGCTAATTAGAAGATGATTGAGGTAAGCGAGTTAGCCGCAGCGGAGCGGCGGCAGAGGGAGTCGAAGTCATTCGACATTCGCGTCGATGACGGCGGCGACGACGGTCGGCGGTAGTGTTCGTAGGATAAGATGGAAGCGCGAGATATGTGGCTGCGGCGGATCAGCAGAAGGAATAAGGAGAAGGAACAATGACGCCGAGTCAACGAAGAAGAAGAAGAAGAGACAGAATAGCGGTAACGATGAGGGGCCTGAAGGACTGAGGGGCCTGAAGGACTGAAGGGCAGAGGAACTGAGGGTCGGAGGCAAACGACGTGAGAGCGCATGCCGCTGTTACTGCTGCCACGGGTTCGAAGAGTGGCGAAGAAGTCAAAAGGAAAGAAACGAGCCCTCGATTCTTTCTCTCTCTCTCTCTCTCTCGCCCTGTTACTCTCGGCCTCACTCTCCTTTATAAGAAGTGCTAGATGAAGCCAGAAGCTGGAGAGTCGGAAGAACTGAACGAAACACAAGTTCGACTGGAGTCGATTAGCACGAGCGGAAGCCAGAGCAGCTAACCGGCGCGGGTGGCGGCGGCTGTGGAGGAATAACTTGGGCATTCATTGGATCGCCGATGATGGCCCACCCGGGAGCTAAAGCGACTGAAGCCAGCGGACAGAATGAAGGGGTTCGGGGTTTCAGGAGCGCCAGAATCCGAAGAGCGGAGAGGACGCGGCCGGCAGCGGCAGCAGCAAGGTGGGATGACTGGTCCTGTGATGCGTACGATGACGACGAAGACGACGACGATGATGAAGGAGGCGATGAATCGGATTTCGATATTCTTCGCAGTGGAACACAGCGGTACTGAGGGTCTTTCAGGTCTTCAGGCCCCCTCTCCCCCGGCGCCTCGCGCACCTCCGCTTGGTGCGACTGCCAGCGAATGGCAGATGATAAGGGGCAAGACTTCCCCACGCCGCTTTCTCGGACACACCCGTTGAAGCTAGAGGGGTATAGAGACGGCAATGGAAACCTAACCCTCTGATGCTGTTCTCTATGCATTTTCCTTTACATCAGCATCGTTCACTTGTTTGTCTGTTTGCACTACTCTCTCAGTTTCTCCGTGCTGGCCATTTCCTCGTCCTTGATAGCAGATATCGTGTCCTCGCAATTGTTGCTTGCTGAAAAAGTTACTCCTGGAGGGGCCGGATTTTACCTGTTTATCGGGTTGAACTTCGAATCGGCCAGGGTACACAGTACGAATCGATGCGGTGTTAAACTTCGTATATTTGAGTGCTAGAATTTTAATAATAATAATAACACAACTCTGAGAAAAAAACAATACACCGTTGAATTGACAATTATATTATAGTCCATGTGTTACTTAGACAAATTGTTCTCATTCACCAAACAGCTCCACCAAACTCTGAACAGCTTCGATTGTAGGCTATTTTCTAGCTTTCAGAGCTATGATACTTCATAACGTTAGCGAATGCTCGTTCCCGTGAATTCATAAATTTCCTTCACAGGATAAACAATTGAATAAATTAATGCTAATAATAATAATACTAATCACCATTTATATAATTAGCGATCTTTATCCTGAATCATCCACGCCCTAATAGCTTTCGTTACCGTCCTCACCTATTCACGATGCGCATATATAAATCATACACACGGCTATAGACGTTATAGACGTTCACGGCTAACACTCAGATGTGAACCTCCGTTTATCACAGACGCTCACACGGATACTCACGCACGATAGTTCCCTCCTGAACCTTAAGCCCTGTCATCGCTATTCTCGTTTTCGGCGATTTCGTTTTCCTTGCATTCCCACAACGCTATATGTACCTGAGAAGGATAACTCATCCTGCAGGAGGTTGGATACTGTTCGATTGAAGCTAAAATTGGTGATGCATTATGTGCCTTTCTGTGCCGGTTTCGCGATTCAGGCGCCTTCGTCGGCTGGTAGCCAGGCGAGCCCGCCTGCTTGGATAGCTGGAGTCCTCAACTTCCTCGCCCCTGCTGGCTGCTGCGTGGCTCGAGGTCGTCGTTGCTCCTATCCCTGCAACATAGTACGGTATGGTATACGCCGTCCTGGTTCAGCCGTCAAGGTACCCAACGGCTCTCTTCCTCTTTCTCTTCCACTTCCGTACGATTCAGCCTTCTCGCCGTCGGTGCAGCGGGGGCGGCGTCGGATCGTATCGCGGCGTAGCACCTGTGCCTTGCTCGCCCGCAGTGCTCGCTTCTGCTGCGGCTGCTGGCGCCCCCCTGCCGCGGCTCCTGCTTCGGTGCTTTCGTATGTATAATTAATGGCTTACTTATACCTAAGCCGCGGCCAGCCGCCGCGTATATTCGTCCGCTGCCGCCGCTGCTGCTGCTGCTGCTACTGCTGCAGTTAGCGCCGGGTCATTTAGCCCTCGATAGGCTAAAGCCCACCGCCAACAGCGCCCAGCAAGCCAGATCCCCAAGCATCCCCGCCACCAACGCCAGCAGTAACAGCAAGCGGACGCGTGCTGATGGCAAATGCTGCAGCAGCAACAGCAGCAGCACGTAGAATTTCTATACACACATAAACATACTACCATGTACTTACAAACTATATGAAGGAATAGATGGTGCGCGAGATGGATGGTGTTGAGTAGCGCCGTGTTCGCCGCGCTGTTCCGAGCCTCAATGCGAGCCTGCCGTTTCGTTGGAATATGTTGTTTCATGTTATTAATAACATCAGGAAAACATATATGTCTGGCTTCATGGCATGCGCCATTAATCGTCAATAGCCCGTGCCTTTTTCGCACTCTGTAAGCACACATATATATGTAATTATGGAATCTCGAAACCGTGGTATTCATGAAAAATGACGAAATGTAAAATTTGAGGGTATTCATATCTTTAACAACAATTAACTCCAAGAATTTCTACTCTAGCTGAAGATGATCTTGTTATTTCGGGAATTTCAATAATATTTATTAATGGAATAGTAATTTATTGAATTATAAAAGTGGGCGACAGTTGTACTACACGCTGAACGTGAAATACATTTAAGAACAGTCGCCTCTATATATGCTTAATTATTATTTAAAATAAAGAGGTCCCACCCCGCCCCAATCCTTAAGCGGGTGACAAAAATAGACAATGCGTTGCCTCTTTGGATATCTAAAGAAAATCTTTCATTAAAAATTCGGTTGCACGTGGCTCTCCTGCAGCGGATGCTAACCTTTCTCCTAATATCTGTACAAAGTATAATGATTGTATTTCCGGTCCTCCCAATGTTCGGAAGGCCACAGTACGCACTCATTTCTGTTCTTGTTTTTTTTCGGCTGCATTGGCCGCGTGACCAGGCTGTGTCGCTCCGCGACTGAAGGTGCTAAGGTGGCAGCCACGGTGCAATCCCAAAGCAGAATTTTACCCCTGGAAAATGGACGATTAACGACACACCATCAATCATACATATATACATATCATCATTGTTTGGAAAATTTGCAGGAATTTCCATAGATCACTTTTCTATTGTCCGCATATAGAAGGCTCATACTGATTGAACAGCAGGACGGAAAAAATATTCATTCATTGATTCAATTGACGGTTTTTTATGAACAGAACTCCAGGATACAAGTTATACAATGCACAATTATTTAAAAAGTAGGAATACATAAAAAAAAATAATAAAACTGAATATGTCTGCTATCGCCATTCTCGGTATCTGCACGACGAGCTATTCACTGTAGAGGTGATGAAAACGGCACGATGGGTTCACTTGTAGATATTAAGGTTCAACGAAAAATGAATTGTACTATCAACTAAATTATAGGCTATCTATTTATGTGAGAGTAGTTTTGCTTATAATTCAGAGATCTCTTAAATTCAGTGGATACAATTGGAGATACAATTAATCACTGTCTGCTAACATCCCCACAGAGGGTTTGTTGCATTCGTCGCAATGACCACTCGTATCCACTTCACTGCTGTTCACCGAGGCTAAGTGCCATTGAATGACATTTATCGCAGGAGAGCTTTTCACATCATACGTAGACCCCGCATCAAATCATGCAATACGTAGTCGTTTGACGTACATAGATTCGGACGACGTCTGACCTCGAGCAACCGTGTGTGCCGATATCATAGTGTTGACATGTCTGCCAACTGGCCATCTCGCAGCGCACTCAGGACGACGGCGAGCGAAGCTGGCGGCGACTAAGTCGGCGACTGAAGAACGCTGTGACGCCGAAAACTTCCTCGCCGTGGGTAGATGAGCATCTGGCAGGAAGCCAGTGAACCAACCGACTGCCAGTACGCTGTTCCACCACACGATGCGACCGCGAAGGCGGCTAACAATGCAAAAGCAAGGAGAGCGGTAACGCCCTTGAAGCGCCCCCTCCGCCCCAGTGAACGAGACGACCCCCATGGAGTTCGCGAGCGACATCCTTTTCATGAGCGAGCGAGCAAGCGAGCGCGAGAGAGTCCAGAGGAGTACCAGAGAGGAAATACTAGCACACGAAGACGAAGCAAAGAGTAGCGCCATGAAGGCAGAGCAGTAGCAGCATAGTCCCAACGCCCTTCGTCCAGTCCTCGAAGCCCACAGTGGGCTGGAAAGTTTTCAAAGCGCGAAGGAGCGAGGAGTCGACTCATCCCCTCCGTGTTCGCGCTTGAGGGACGCCCTGAGTGACAACACCGCCCACACGCAGCTCCAGCCACAGGAACCCCCGTCTTCGCCAGACCACGCTAGGCCCAGGCCACACGCTCCCCAAGAAGCTTGACCCCCCCTCTCTCTCTCTTTCTCTGTCTCTCTATGTGTCTCTGTCTGTTGTCTGTCTTAACCCGTCGCTGGGCCGTTCGGCCACGCGCGTCACTTGACTCCAGTCAGACTCCATCTAGTCAAGCCGTTCTCTCCCGAGGACCAACCAACCAGACAACAACCCATCAGGCGGCGGCGTCGCCGACGACGGTGTCTGCCTACCACAACTGGCTATGGTTGTCTGGCCAAAGTGGGGTTGAAGAAGCGCAAACCCCAACAAGCATTCGCGGGAGCCCAACCACTCCGTTGTATCATACTCGTTGTTCGCCATTCTACGCGAGGCTAGCCGTTTGTCCCAGCCAGCGCTCTCTCTTCATCTCTCTCTTTTTGCTCCTCTCCATTTCGTGGCGCTTGATCCGGGCCCAAGTTTTGGCAATGACTTGGGCAACGCGCAGGCTGGACAGATGGGGAGAGAGAGAGCCGGCGTGTATCAAAGACTTGCCGCGTAGAGCCGCCAGGAACCAACTGAGGAACAACTCTTGCTTTCCTTGAAGTACAATTTCAGAATCAAAGAGAACGGGGTCGGCATCTAGAACGATGCCTCTATGGATATCACGGACCGGGATAAATACTAAGAATTAAGACAAATGGTAGTAACCTAGTGTCGACTGGCCTAATACGAGTAAGTCGATTAACGTACACGTTGCCGTTGATGTAATTTAAACGTTAATTATATATATATATATACATATATATATTCACTTATGGGTCTAGGGCACAACGACAGCCGTACTAAGCCGACTGAGATACGCGCTTTTGTACAGATGCGCCTTCCAGCCAATGACGGGCGTCAGTTTCAGTTTCAAAATCAAGTTTATTTTCGGAACTGCTACTGTCTTCTCTATCATTCATGGCAAGACTTAACCACTTTTGGAGCCTACTACCATAGCGACGTCTCAACTTTTCGACATCAGTGACTACACAATTCAGTGTATATATCGTTTACTGCGACCCAGTTAATTCGATTCGTGCTAAATTAAACCAAAAATTCGGATTTAGCCTTAAAGAGCCCATCTATCACCATTTCCTTGTGATCAAATATCAATACCACTAATCAAATATTCTCTAATCTCATGGATGTTTACTAAAAATTTTACGCATATAGGTATAATATAAATGATGGGCGTGATCGTTTTGTTTTACAGAAGTAAACACTCTGTATCATACCAACCTTATTAGTCTTGTCCCTTACATTGTCAACATTTCGCCTTGCGCGAATTGATCCACTGTGTCGTACGATTGGATACGAGCTAAATGATGGGTTCTATAATTTTCTATAACACCTTACGAATCATTTGCGGTAGTGGAATCCGTTCGCCAAACCATCAGCATGATGTGGCTTGGGTGAGCGATGTCATCATTATAGTGCTGCACCACTTCGATAACTTCTTCAGTTAATATATCACTTGGGCAATAGTTGTACCCCGTCAGCATGTATTGGACCCGGTGGCCGGTTAGCAGCTCTCAGTCATTGCATCTCTCGAAGTATCGTTACGATGGAAGCAAAGGGCTCGGTAGGCGGTTTCAACGAACATAGAATGCTACCACGTGCTAGTCGCGGTTGTCGCCTGTCGCCGCCATCAAACATCCACATATGCAGCATCCGCCAGATTTATTGCTTCTGTTTGCACGAATAGCGAACATGAGTTGTGATGAGATCGCTCCGCCGAATTAGGAAGTGAGTCGGTCTCTGTTTCCGGCTGCTTGAATGTGAAGCAGGAAGCTAGATAAAATGGCTAGATTTGTATGTATGCGCCTCAGTTGACGGGGTGTCAAGGTGAATGATATGAGATGGCTATGCCTAGGCTCGTTGTTATCACCTATGTCACGTGCGGGAGTGCGCGCAAACCTATGACAGCTTCGTGGCGATGTGTCGTTCCGTGTATCGCTTCGATTCCTCTTATCTTCAAACGATTTACGATCGCACCACTCATTAGTGAACAGGGTTGGTCACCAAATATTGATTTTTGCTTGCGGCTGAAGGGTCCTAGAGCTTCTCCCATCGTTCGGCTCTCGGTGCGTATTACAATGAGAAATGTCTGGAGGCAGGTCCACGTCTCGCTACACGCTCAGGACAGGATCTCAGTCTGCGATCAAGGATCTATCCGACTACTGGTGCATGTGTTCGTTCTCTGTAACATAGGTAATACGACGCTGCCTCAGCCGCCATGACGGCGACAGGTAACAAAATACTCAATAATGAGCTATTGTATTTCACACCAACGAAAAACTAAGGGAACCGGAGTGTTCTCAGCAAAAAAGTCTTGTTTTGTTTTCCCGAGAAACCAAGAAATCTGCTACAGTATCAACCGCTGCCGTTCGTTAATATATCGTGACAGAATAGCTCTTCTACAAAAGTTGCATGGTACATATTACTCTATCGTCGAGGACTTGGAAGCAGTGACATAGCATTTTCGCCTGGAGTCGGTCAGTAAAGGGAGACTATTTGTTAGGGTTATACGCGGTCGGTCGTTCGAATGGCATCATTCCGAGCTCCGTCTACCTTGGTCGTGCGGTTCGGTGTTCCTGGCTGTGATGTTCATGGCGGGTGGGAGGGGCCAGCCCGAGGACGAACGTGCTCTCCTCGATTGCTCGCTGGCTCGCTGGTGTCAGAAGCGAACGCGCGTGGAGTTTCTTGCAGAGGTTCTGACGGACGAGTCCTTTGAGACCGCTCCGTCTTACCAAGCGACTTTCAGCGTCTCTGCAGATAGCCTCTGTACTCGACGCTGCCGCCGCCGCCAGTTCCCACGTCCCCTGCAGAGTTAGCAGCGGAGAGCAAACGACGGGGTGGGCGAATCGCTGTTAGAATAATACTCGATAACACATCGGCCAGCTAACACGGCGTCTGTCGGTTTCGCCGTGCGCATGTACCAACTATTATATAATATATCTGTCCTGCTGGGTCCCTGGCGTTCTCCGGTGGACAAAGGGCCAACCGTGTTTCTAGTGTATTATCTAGAAGCAAGAGGGTGCGTGAAGGACAAGCTCAACTCTTACTACTGGATCACTTTTGGAATCGCTTGTTTATCGATCGAGTTGAAATAGACGACGGGTCGTTTATTTCGGCCTTTTGTTGGCCTTGGCTTGCACCTTACGACTCGGAATTCTTATTATCACGCACAGCGATCGATCGAAAAAATATTATTACATCTTTATTAGGCGATAGCAACATCATATGTGCATATACATCAAGCTAACCAAGAGGCAGCAGGCAACGTCCGACCGCTACTAAACGCATTTGAATAGTATTATAGCTCATTGAGATAGTATCTGTTTCGACAGCATCCTGCAATCCACCTGTCGGTTGCAGGGTAAGAGCAGTGCGTATAATGTATTTGCGTATCCCAGTATAACGCCAGTGTCGGAACTCTCTAAGGCGGTGCCACTTCCTTGCTTCATCCTCTCCCTATCTCTCTCGGTGTTTCTCTCCGGACGTCATCTTGGTCCGATTGCTTGCAACTTCGTGGTCTACCGTGCCACTTGACAGCCGCTCCTGCCTACTCTGTAGCCTTAACTCAAGTTCGTAGATGTTATCTACCCGGCCACATCGCGCTGTATCGGAAGACCGACATGGTACAGTCGCACTGAACGAGGCTGCTTGCAACCTTCCTGTACCAAGGCGCTACCACCAATGCCTACTCTCTCTGGTTCGCTCGCTCTCGTTGTCTCGGGGGCGTCCCTGTTGTTTGGGGACTCTACTACTGCAGGGTCAGGCCGGGGCTCCGCTTGTTATCAGCGCTATACAACCAACTCAACTCTACTCAACATTGCTGCCACGGTGAGATGTAGAAGTTCACATGCTGGAGGGCCCAAGAGAAGCCTGCGAGAGGAGCGTTCGAGCTCGTCGGATCATATCTCTCCTCCCGTTGTGGGGGGCTGGAACTGAGCCCGCGAGTGTAGACCTCTTGGGGTGGCATATCCCTCTACACCTTATCCGCGCCGTCCCTCCTGCCGTTTCCGTTCCTGCCCTACTGGCGTCCGAGCTACTATAATGCTGACACATAGACACATACTGTAGGCACGAGTGATGTCGACCGCGAGCCACTGGCTGCTGCTGCGTGCAGCTAGCGAGCAGGCGCGCGGCGTGCATGCACGCACACATCATCATCGTAAGGTAGTTGCCTAAGGCGAGGAGAGTAGTGTGGCGCCAGAGCGATAGGTATAGGGGTAACCTCTGTAGGGTCTCGGGTGCAAGGCACACAAGGCAGCATACTGAGGCCGGCTTGCGCGAGGCAGAGAGTCACGGGTACGAGGACTGCGGCATTGGACGTAAGACTAGATCGAAGTGAACGTGCGCCGAAGGAGAACGGACCCAATGGGGGTAGTGGTGGCCGGGCAATGGTGGTTCAGCTAGTATGTATTATAGTTGAGCTGGGCAGAGAGAAGAAGGACGGGTCAGACATAGACAGTATAGACTTCGCGTTTGGGTATGTGTAAGGAAGGCTACGGGATAGAGCTGGAGGAGTGCAGGGATAAGCGCTCACAGGAAGGAGCGTTTGCCATCCGCTTAGGCGAGGCGAGCCGAGCCAAAATACCTCGGAGCTTCGTTCAGGGAACTCGTCAGATATCGCCTCATTAGGAGGACTGCGAGCGACGCACAGACGGGCAGGACCATGTATGCCTAGCAGTCCCTCGCATTTCGCCGATCGTCTTCCGACGCAAACGCAGCCCTCCACAACCCTCCCGGCCGCTTCAATCCGTGCTACCAATCTCCGTGGTGGGTCTCGGTTTCTGTGTGTGCATTTCTCCCCGTCTCTCTCTCTCTCTCTGTCTCCTCTGACCATCTTGCTATCTGCCTCTTTCTCCTTCGCACTCGCTCTGTAACCTTCTCTCTCCCTCCCTCTCTCTCCATTGGCTGATGGCTGAACCCACCGATTCAGGCCGAACTTGCGGGACATCCCCGGTTTGCGGTCGATCCCTGAACACTTCCTTGTAGCCCCCTTCAAGAGCCAGCATGAAGGCGTAGGGTTTGCTCTCAGGCTCGTCCGATGAGGACTCGATGAGAACTCAATGCATACAGAGATCTAGCGTACAGATGTGCATACCGCCGTACTCACACATGTGATATAATATGTATGCCAGGGACAACGAATCTATTACTGGATCAGATGCGGTTTGACGACAACGCGCTCTTCACTACTGATACTGACAGAAATGAATAGGAGTGAGCAAAAATCCAACCCCCGCCATAACTATATATATATATATAGGTCCACTAATTACACAGTTCAGCTAGTTTTTACCCACCTAGGAAGCCTTTGGCCAGCCTATACATATTATCGGGCCAATGAATTTGAGCCATATGAACTTGTACCTACGATATAGCCAACTTCCTCCAGATATGAAATGCACACTGATATGTATTATAGTATGGCAACAGGTAAGTACTGCGTTTGCAAAATGACAACCAACGAGATCATATATCATTGAATAGTGTCAAAGTGTACCCTTGAAAGAGTTATCATTGGATTTCGACGACCATGAAGATATAACCGCATCAAACCATAGGACTAGGTCGCACATTTATTCTCTCCGTGCCTCCTCTGCACTGGTGCGATGCCGCGAGGCTTCCAAGATCGCAATGCCGTGCGACGAATCAAGCCCGTTGATGAAAGTATCAATCCTGGTTAACTGGATATATTCAGAAGCTATTCTCTATGACCCAGCACATTGGTCCACCGGTACCAACGATTATATAAGTAGATTCCATGATGCCTATGGCAAGCTAAGAATAGGCTCCCCGGTAACAGAAGAAGACACCACTATCATGTTTGGTCATGTCGAGGCAGCTATTGAATTAGTAACACACCGATGTCTACTAAAAGAACGCTATTGAAACTCCGGGACTAAACTGGGTTAGTGAACTGAGCTGGCTGATCGACTATGATAATCTGATTCTTGCGGATACCTACCACTGCTAATGCTACTCAGGCCGTAGTAGATCGTTTAGTGTCGGTCTCCCGGAACCCTCTTTCAGCCTTTCATAATATAAGCAATATTATATCTTATATATATATCTCTTTTTATTCACACGAGTTGTGTAATATTATAATATACCTATTTTACAAACAGTGTGGTGGTTTATAAATATGTTACAACGTGCTTTCGCCAGTGGCTGTGGCGAGAGTTCGGTCGTTGTTGTTGTTATTATCTACACTCAATTTCATCAAATGGTATATCTTATATATAGAAAGTATATAAATAAAATATAATTAGTATATAATTACTCCATAGAAGACAAGCATATAGTGACTACGCACATTATACAACATGCTGCACTTCAAAGAGAGCAGTGTAGTACAGAGTGATCTGAAATTTGCTATAGAGTTCGTGTGCACATTTGGTCTATTTGCTCATTTTACCGCTACTTGGAGAGCCGTACCCAGCTAACAGAACAAGAAATGTGCACCAGATAGAAGCATTCGAAGATGTGAACACTAACGCCTCGCTTAGTTGCCGCTGTATTAACTGGAGACGACACTGAATCATAAAGTTTTCAGCTTTCCTTTAATGCCATAATAGTCATATGACTGTATTGACAAATCTGCAAGTATAAGACCTCAGCGATTCGCATAAAAGCATGAGGTCTGTGTTTTGTAGATGCCAAAACATGATACCCGATGGGGCAATAAACATCTGACACTGTCTCAAAGATGACTTGTTGCCTCGGAAATGATATGTGTGGTGCTTTTTGAGCTTATCAAAGTTGAGTTAAGAAGCGGTCTAGTTAAAGTGATACGGATTTCGTATCGATAGCAGGGTTAGTAAGGCCCAAACCTGAGGGCTCATTGGTCTCATTTTTAAAATACATTCAAGATGCAATCGGTTCCATAGTGAATAAACGTCTCTAGACCAAGGCGAGATTAGAATTCGCGCCGCACATTTATAGGCAGGGTATGCCAAATTAATTATAGGTTCGCACACCTTCCAACACTAATTGCAACTGCACATATAACCTATATCCCTATTATATAATACGTCAATATCCCGCAGCGCCGTCAACATGTGGCCCTGATGTGTCTGTCCCTCTACATATCGCTTTGAGCTGGGAGTGGCATTAGCTTCAAGTTCGGTTCTATGTCATTTATCGCCAACTCCATTTTGATCCGAATACACAATCCATCATTCATCTGAACGAGAATGCGGTGAAACGCGATCCGCAAGTGTCGGCTTGCTCCATCATACATATATATGTATATATTTCTCCCAGGTCTTTCTTTCTCTCCACCCCCCCCTTATTTTTCCATGTCTCTTATCTTGGCCTCCGCTTCTATTTGGTCAGAAACTTCATGCTGGTATGTCGCCTCATTGTATGCACAGCGGGCCCTGCAAACGTGCGCCGGACGCACGACATCGGCGGTACGAAACTGGTTTTATTGTACATGCGAACCAGCGTACAAATGTCCGTTTGCACACCCATATTATGAAGTTGGACAGTGGTGGTAGCAGTCTCATGTGCGTCGACTTGCCATTGCTTTCTTCTGCCGGCCGAGACATACACCCGCCCAGCAAGCCAGCCAGCCAGCCAGCTCCGTCCTCCTCTATGCTATCGTGTGCGATGTTTGGCAGCGCATCGCGTTCTGCTAACGTGGTCTCGTCCGCCAAATCCCCAGAGGAGCTCATTTATGGCCGTTGGAACGAACGCAGACACGGTGCGCTTGCTGTGCCGCACTCTGTGCCAGCCGGGCCATCGGCGGATGGTTCGACTATCGGCGAGAAAAATGCTAAATATTTCATCACTATCATCGGCAATTCGAGAGCTCGACGTTGCCGCCGCGGAACGGACAGGCCAGCAGCTTGACAGCAGGCCATCGGCGGCTGAGCGACTAGAGGAACTTCGGAGGAGGGTTTCCGATCTGCGCCTCGCCGACGTATCGCCGTCCCGCGCCCAGTGCCTCTCCTACATCCGCTTCAGTCTGAAAATGGGGGTGGAAGCTGGGGCAGAGAATAGTAAATCCGAGAACGATGATGCTGGCTGGCTGGCTGCTTTGCTAGCGGGCTGACCGGCGCGCCGTTCGCTGCTGTGACTCGTCCGCTGACCGCTGTACTTCTACACGTAGCTCTTAAGGCAGGGGGAGAGAGCACGCGAGCGGTTCTGGGATACACGCCGATACTGGAATACCTTGCGAATATCCTCTGGGACGAATATAAGGTTGAGCGAGAAAGAGAGAGAGAGAGCGAGAAGCTCTGAGAACGACGACACTGAATGTGTGCACAGGTGTGCAGCAGAATCCCGTCCTCGCTGGTCGTTACAATCGTCTTGGTTGAAGCGAGACGGTCGATGGTACCCATCTGCAAGGGCTGCAGTAAGGTACTGTTTTCGTATCGTCCTAATACTTGGCGTTTCCACTGCTACTGCTGCTGCCGACCCTAGGCTTGCAGATTCTGAAAAACTCCTTTTATTTTCAAAAACGTACGCGTTGTCAATTACGAACCTTACCAGCAATGGCCGCATCGTAGGTCGGGGTTGAGGTCGCGGCCTCATTTCCTAGTTTAATGTATTACAAATCACTGAAAGACTTTGACGTTAACAGAGATGTCGTGTGTATCTTACGCGATGTCCGCGTATTCAAGCTGTGTTTTCCAATCTGTTTCTCTGTTATGTAACACCCTATCCATTCCTGTCGGTGCCAACAGGGCGCGAAATCCCGCAACCTTCCTCTTCTTCTACTTCTTGTTCTTTACGGTACGAGACAACAGGCGACCGATCAGAGTCATGTACTGCCTGTGATGATCCAATCGCTCCTTACGGCTACGGCTCCCATGTACTATCTCGCCCTTTGGCACTAGTCTCCTTTCTCACGGATCGTTGTCGGCCGATGACGAGTTCGCTCGATGTTCCATCTTCGGTCTCGGAGACAGCAATCAGTAACAGAGAGAGAAACAGACTGGCGACCCTACCCTACAGCTTCTTCTCACGACCCATCCGAATAGGGAGCAAAGCAGCACAAGAAAACGAACAGCAGAGACCGACAAGAATGGCGACATGGGGAACGCTGGAACCGTTCTTCGGAGAGAAGGGCAGGCTGTTTGCACGAGCTGAAATCATCCTCGAGTCTCGCATCCGAACAAGAAACGCAGGCGCGCGCATTTGCTCACCATCGCTCCCGCTTCCACCATGTACGTTATCCTGGTGCCGCTGGGCCTGTTCTCTTCACACCGACAACGACAACAATAACTGCATCAGCCACAGTGGTGCCGGCGGGAAAAGGCTGTCCCGCGACCGTCTTTCGTCTTCGTCTCATTGTTGTTGTTATTTTGCTCTCTTTTCCTCTGCTGTTCCTGCGCCTTCTTCAACCTCTCCACCGGGACGCACAACGTCTAGAGGCACTTCCTTTGGGTCCTCCTCGGAGATTTCGTTGGCCGCTCACGTTGAGCATGTGGATCGGCTCCTTGCAAGGCTCTCACAACACCCAGCCGCGGTACTCTCACCCGGACTTTTCCGTAACTGGGTGATGCTCTGACTGGGTTTCTCTCTTTATCGTTCGCTATCACATTTCCTACATTCGCGCTCCCTAGCTGTCCTCTCGTCGAGTCGGTGCGCGCGTCATTTTGTGTCGGTCACACACCGCCACTTGCACCACGGCCACTGCCCCCCTCCCCACTTTCAACATTCACGCAACGCAACGCTGGTACTGCTTGACAATGCGTGCACGCCAGGGTTGATTGTGGGTTCTCCCTGCCTCTTACTTGGACTTGGGGCAACGGACGAAGAAGGCAACGCCGAAGACCATGACGACATAGACGATGCTCTTTTTTTCTCATGCTGCTGCGCCACTGTTTACCACCATCACCAACAACGTACCACCGCCGACGCCACCGTACCCGATGCCCGTCGTTCTTGTGCCGATAGATCTGCTTGTCGCGAGGCGGGGTCCAGGAGAGGAGCGATGCCGACGGGAAAAAGCGATGGTGAAGGGGCGAAAAGCGGCAAAAGCCAGAGAAGGAGTGAGTGTCCGAGAACGAGGGCCTACGTAGGACGGGGCCGCTCTGGGGAATGTCTGAGCATTTGCTTATCGCAAATGGAAGCGGTTCGAGGCAGCAGACAAGCAAGCAGGCAGTGCTGGCAGCGGCTGCGCCGCGCGAAGCCACCCGGAGGAGTTGCGCCGACTTGTATAAGCCTGCAGAGGACGTGGATCGTATACGGGGCTGCGGCTATCACTGGCAGAGCGAACCTGGACACTCTGTGGGAAAGACGAGGAGGCGGAAATGGGGGCGAAGATTTGTGGGAACCAGGTCAGGAACGAGCTGAATGGTGTGCCCGTGGCCGCCAAAGCGTGAACTCAGATTACGTCCCTGTGAAGGAAGGGAGGGACGCCGGGGATGAGACGACCAGGGCAGAACACAAACGAGGGAACAGAACATAAAGGAAAAAGGAAGAAAACGAAGGAAAAGCGGTGGCGTTTTACACTGCGGGTTAGAAAGGACGCACGACGCAACTCGGATAGCAGAGCATGCTCAGCTCGGGGAGCAGTAGTGATGTTCTGACAGTTCCTCCGACTACTCTGCTCTTCTGCCTCTCTCCCCAGCTACTAATAGTGCGGCGACTGGGGCTCGTCTTTAGATCGCTGTGGATGGGCGAGTCCGTGTGTGCGATCAAGCAGCACGAAGCATGGCGTGAAATAGCATCGCTCCACAAGATAGATACGCGTTCTCTCTATCTCCCTCCCTCTGTTTCTCTGTCTGTCGCGCTCTATGTAGAACGATGGCTGTTGAGAGCCGGAAACTACCAGTCAACCGGGCAATACACGAATCTCACGGTCTGTCTGGTTTATTGATGCGGGTTGAGGCGTAGGGATGGCCAGGCTACGAGACTACGCGTGTCGTCAACGTTGCCACGATGGCATGGTGCATAGATAGGTTATGGAAGTGCCTACCACCTGTACGCATGAGTTTATGTCAGATACAGAGTGGGCGATATAAGAACACGGAGGCCGGAGCTCTTATTGCATCTGGAGGCTACACGGTGAAGAGGGTGCAGTCGAATGGGTAATTGAGGGATGGACAACTAATGAACTGTGCTGCACGTACATGTGAGAGATGTATTTAGGCTCTTCGAAAAGAACACCTAGTTTGAAACTGAGGAGCCGAAGCGTTGCGGGGACTCGCCTTCAAATGCGCATCAAATTGACGATTCAGGTCTGGCAGGTTCGCTTATCACCGTAGTAGTGAAATACAAAATATGCGTGGTCAACCAAAGGATCACTGTTGAAAATGTAGGTGTACAACAGTACGACTCGGAAGGGAACGATAGAATTCGCACCGTAAACTTTGAGTTCATACTTGAAAATTATTTCGAAAGTCTCCAAGTTAACCGAAAGCCTTCCCTAGCATACAGAGATAACACGGGTGCAACCGCAATAGCCGGTTATCCAACCGGCACTGCCGTAGGGTTACGTGAGTTAAGAGGTTCAGTCCGCACGATGGATTTCTCTCAGAAGGGTTTTCCCTTGCCTCGATAGAGACCGACTGCCGGTCAACAGTAGAACTTCAAATGGAGCTCATCCTTCCGCTGTACCCCGCCAAGCGGCTTGCCACTGGACACAAATTAACGGCAGCTGTTAATTCGAACCGTTAATGAACACCAACGAACTCATCCTCCACAGCTTACCAACCTCTTTTGATTCTGCTCGATATTAACAACATGGGCCAACAGGGAATAAAATAACGTAACCACCCAAACGGAGACCAGTAGCGAGCAAGATCGACTGCATTTCGTCCCAGCCGTGTCCGCATGCCTCCACCTACTTTCAAATGGCGCTGTTATTGCTAGTCAGTCTACGTAATGGTACGCCTCTATAACGTCCCGAACGCTCCCCTTATGCTGCAGCTGCCACCTCCATCGTGGCCAACATTCATATCGTCCTCTGCTCGGTGTGTGGATACTGTTCCGTTTAGCGTTAGAGTTCGTTGTAATAGTGCCCCCTTCAATGGGCTTGCTTGGTCCTCCTTCCCCGGCCTTCGCGATTGACTGCATCGTTTCCGCCCCTCCTCCCGGCATTGCCGGCTGTGTAAATGTGAACGTGTGTGCGTGTGTGTGTGTGTGCCGGTTGGTCATTCCATCTCAGGAGGGAGATTGAGTGCCTCGACACGCCCATCAACGCCGTGGCAATGACGTGATAGTCGAAATCCCAACGCAGCAGCAGCAGCCGCCGCCGCCGCCGCCGTCGGCGCAGTCTGCCCCTGTGCGAGCCCAGATGCCCTAGCGTTTTCCCCAGCAACTCGCACTGTTTCGGTGGTGTTCATTCTAGGTGGCCTTCACGCCCCGTCGTGCCAACGGCAATGGGGGGTTTTCGGCTTTGGCATCAGGCGGGCATCCATCGGGTTCTCCGTTCATTCAACGAAATGGAGCCTGAGTGAGTACTCAGCTAATAGGTGCGAACGACGCCATGTTTGCTCAACAACTTTTAATACGCCTGCTCCGCGCGACGACCGCCCACCAATCCCGCTCGGCCATCCGACGAGTGTGCAGCATAAGCCTGGCGTGTATATATATAGAATATATATATATATATAAGCACCCAAGAGGGATCTACGCCAGGCTCCGAGGCTGGCAACGGCATCGTTTTGACGCTAGCTCTTCAATAAAGAGAAGGCCTGACGTGGGCTTCGCTGGGTCCTTTTCACGAAAGTATCAATAGCCTAGTATTATATCTGCACGACTTCAGCAGGTAGCAGCAGTAGTGGAGGAAAACTACGCGCTGAATGAGTAAGAAATACTGAGAGTGAAGAAATGAATGTGACAGAGAGAGAGAGAGAGAGGGAGGCCTTGATAGGACTTTGCAGTGGCTTTCCGCTGGCCTACTTATATCTAAAGCTGGACGAAGTAAAATAAATGGAGATATAATATTGTGTGGACATACAACGTGTGCGCACGCGGTTGCCTTTGCACTTGTACTAAATGACGTAATGGAGCTATAACGAACAGTTCTCCTAGGATAGAGGAGCGTCGACGCATGTGTATGTATCGTAGATGTTATACATTGCAAAACTGCCACGCACAAATGCTCCCTCGATGACTTAATGTCATTGTCACGAACGCTGTCCTGTGTATGGCTGATGCTCGAGGCCAGCCGGAAGTAGGTGCCACTTATATATTAATGCTGGCCAGCTGGACTCACGAAAACCGCGCCGGTTACGCTCGATTTTCAGTAACATTGATCGACCTCTTTCTCTATCGCTCTCTCTCTCTCTCTCGTTCCAACTCGCCCACCCGGCTGCTGGCTTCGGCGGAACATGGCTTCGATGGACGTCATTGAAGATGAAACGCGCAGAGCATTATTTGCCAACTAAGCCGCATGCGAATAATTTACATCTGAATAGAGTGATATTAGATTTTATCGTCTGTACGTGTTCGCTTTGGAGGTGAACACAAGGAGGGGAATGCCGAGGGAACGGAAACGAATGATGACGATAGAGGAAAATGATGGCCTTGTTGTGTTATCGCAGCCTTTCACACAGGGAGAGATAGAGTGGATATTGCCATGATACGACAACGACAATAATAATCATAATTAATAATAATAATAATATTAATACGGTGATACTATTATAATATAGGTAATAAAAATAATAATGTCAATAATCACCCTAATAATGATAATAATCATAAGTACATATTTACATTGATAAACATGATTGGCAAGGTATACGAATAACTCTAGAGCGACACCTACACATGAGCATTGACAATACATTATTCGTCATAGGGAGAGGATCTCGTTTCGTTGCCTCCAACGAAATACAGAAGAATCCGAGTTTCGATCGATCTATTTTCACTCGTCTCACTGAATCACTCAGTCTCATCGTTGACATGTTGTGTAAAGAGCGAGTTAGCCGTAGCAAACGTATGACTCTATACAAAGTATGACGTGATATAATGGGTTCCATGGATCCACCTGTGTGTGATGCATCCGCCCACAATTGTTATTCTGTATATCACAAGTGTGCGCTACCGCTATTTCTTGATCCTGTTGGCGAGGTTTCAATTTTAATTTTAATCAGCTCACCGACCCGTTATCTTTGTCACCCGGCGCACGGGTGGGTGCTCACGGCCGATGGGTGACGTGTTTTGATGCAAAATTATTCTGTGTGGAATAGCAAATAAGCTGCAAAGTCCAATTTTCCTCGTTCAGTATGCGTGCACAGACCGCTGAAGGGCGAACTAGGCGCCAGCGGGAACAAACCTCAGCTGAGGCTACCTCTGCTGGGCTCGAATACATAATGGAGAGAGACAAGTTTGTGGCAGCTCAGTGTCGAGCTCTGCTAGAATATGAATCCCGCAGCTCACCAGGCTACGGGGTCTCGGGTCGGTATGAATTCAGGACTATTTCTCATCCCACATCACAGTGTCGTACAATAGTTCTTAACGTTGATACGGGATGATATATAGATGGTAGAGCTTGTATTCGTTGAAGGTCCAGTCGAACAGTAATAATAGTAAGTATCGGTTACCGTTATCTCCATTTACGGTTAGGCCCATTAGATCGAACTGTCTCGTTCACACTTGTATTCTAGACGCGAATCTAGTATCCGAGCAAGTAATCTAATATATAGTCTAGTATATATATATATACTAGATATATATAATCTAGTATCCGCGGAATCGAAATTCGTCGACATGGCACCGATTCAGCGACGATGAGCGACGACGCACGTACGAGGTAGCCAGCAGTCGTTCTGGCAGTTTAAACGAGACATCTAGTTAACTACGGTCCTGCTCTTCATCAGTGCACTTCCCGTACTAGCCCCCCCCCCGCCACCACACCATCTGATCTCCCTGGACGGAGCGACGTTACGAACACTGACACAGGATTCAGCAAACACAAATACAGCCCCGTCCATCTTTATACGTCGACACCCCGCATAGATCGCTAGCAGCCAGATCCGGGCGGCTAGATCCTCCAGCAGCTCCTCGACGATTCCACTGCTCCAGCTAGTACGCTCTATCCAGAGGGGCGAACGTGTGGCTCGACTGGGATAATGGCCATGCCGAAAGGTTGATCCTTTGATCCTCTTAATTTCTTGCACACGTTGTCCTGTCGTCGCTGTCGTCGCCGACATCGCCGTCCACAACTTAGACGACTACGACAACAGCCACAATGCCGTCGATTCGAGCCGTCATCATTGACGACGTTCGTCGTGTGCCGTATCTCTCGATGGCCGGCAGTGTGTTTTCTTTCGGGCTTTTCGAGCTTTGTGATCGTGTGCTCGAGGTCTTTGCGCGCTGGCTGATCGAAACAACGAATGTACCACCGTACTGCTGCGGTACTCGGATGTCCCCTGCCGTCTCGACCCAAGCACATGTCCAATCGCTTCTTGCCTCTGGGGACCATGAACATGGCGTTGGCGACCACCAAACGCATTAATACGAGCGCCGGCGACGAGCGACGGCCATTGCTGTTGGCGCTTTCAGTTGAGCCAGGGTCCCACTTCGGCTGTCGCAGTGGCGCGCACGACGGCCGCGCCACATCAAACTCCAGCCTCATGGCCGAGCGATGGCCCGACGACAACGGACGGCGTCTGAAGTTGACAGGGAAATTAGTATTTTTTCGAGACCAGCCAACAGCAGCGCCAGCGGAGACGCCCTTGAGAAGAGGTGGTTGGTGCGACAGCATACAACTCCTGTCTCGCTCCGTTTCGTTCTCTCTCTCTCTCTCTCAGCTTCTCCCTGCTTTTTATTTTTGCCAAACCATTCGACGATATCAATGACACAGATTTCGTGTCGCATTGTACAATCGTTGCGCTTCAAGCTTCGATTACAGTCCGTTCCGGAGCAAAATTCCCACTAGAACATTCGTGAGGTCCAAAGTGATACATATGAAAGATGCATATCGAAATGGGGGCTCCATGAGACCTGTAACTAACTCTTGTCCAGAGACCGAAGTCATCCTAATATATACCTCCTTTTCTCCATGTTGTCATGTTGAGCCCTACGGCTCGTATGAATAACACAAGATCGAGAATCTCGTCAAACATGAATCTATTTTTTATGAACTATCCTTAGCTGTTTGATTTTTATTCCTTCGCCAACTATGGGGATATTATAATATAATAGAATGGCTAGCGAATCCGCATTTTCGTTCAATTCTGTGTAAAAATTTATTCACCATTTTCTCGAGCAGAGTTGTATCTCCCTTTTTACCGGATTCCATATCACACGCCCGAACATAAACAAAAACTGCATAAAATACGATCCATACAATTTCATGAGGCACTCGGGGACTTGAATGCAAATGTTTTTAAGATCCAGCAGCAGACTAATGAACAATTTTTTAGCACGTGCCCAATCTGCTAACTGAACGTTACTGTTGCCGACAGGCACACCTAGGGCATTTACGGTTTCCAGTCTGGCCAGACCTCTGCCGTGCAGTTCATTCAATTCCAGCTCTATTTCGTCTATCCAAATATATATATATATATATAACTATTGTACACCACATGCAAACTTTTGGTGGGTCACCATGTTCGTGGATTTCCCTGTTCAGGCACTCATGCATACTTGTTCTGGATACGTTCAGTGGGCGCGAAGGCCTTTGTACGATAGAGCAGCTGGTGTTTCTTGGATTGTGAGATTTCATTTCGAAAATCCCTTCACGGCTGACTGAAAAGTCGAAGATTCTAACCCGAGAAGTTATTTGGGATAACGTCGCACTTTGGCAATTATTCCTCTGAGTGGAGTCACTGTTTTGCACCTTCTAAGTATTGCATTCTTATCCATGATCACATAGCAATAAAACACCAACTTAATTTCACGTTTCGCTTATATTTATTATAATTTCGGTCTCCACTATCTCCACAACAAGCCTTCAGTCGTACATCATACATGCTCAAGTCTGTAACAGTTCGTTGAGCTAGATTTTCAAAATGTCTACACCAGCTAATTGAGCAACAGCCACTTATCCACTGTTTCGTACGGCACTGCACCGATGGCTTGCCCGGCATATACCATATACCATATAACATACCCAATCCAGACCGCTATTATCCTTGACGATACCGCGACATACGTATGTGTATGACACGAGCTCATAACGACGTTGTGCCAGATTTGCACGGCAGATTAGACGAGGAATTGGATACGTCGAGGTGATCAGAACGTCTTTCGTTTGTCTGCTGGATCGCTGCTGGCCGCCATGTCGCGTGCGCAATTTGCATTGGGAACTGCGTTGAACGAGAGTTACGCAGCGGGGCCAGGCGGAACCGCTCGGCCCAGCCTGACACAGACCTCTCTCCGCACATTGCTCCGTTGCTTCTTCTTCCATCGTTGTTGCCGTCGTGCACTGTTTCCTTGCAGCTCCTACTGAGATGCTGAAAGCAGCCGTACAGCAAGTCGCCTTCAGCTCTTTGCGTTGCTCCTTCTGGTCCTACGCCCTCGTTCCCGTTGGGATGATGACGCTGTTGCAGTCTGTGAGAAGCCTCAGTGAGACGCACTCGTTTGGGTCGTCTTGCCGGTCGACAGGACTCTGCTCGCTCGCGTCGTCTCCTGTGCTTCCCCTCGGGTCCAGCGCGCTCCTCTCGCATCGTTCTGGACTTAGGCCGGGCGTGGATGTCGCCTCGGTTCCGGGTCGTCCTTAGTGACAAGTACGAAGGCTATAGCCTTTCCCTGCCAGTTGTCGGACGCAAACGACAAGCCGCTAGCTCGGCAAGCGACGACGACCGCCTCGGGCCACTTCCGCGGTGTCATACGAGGTGTCATACGGACCACAACGAAGATTCATAGGTGGGCTGAAAGGCGGACAGAACTGAATGTCACCAGGACAGTGCCAGGAGGGCGAGCATGATCGTCAGTTAAATACGTGCGTTTCAAGAAAAACGTAAAGGCCGTCATACTAATCGCTGACAGACTTCGCCTCGCTGTGCAGAAAGGAAGGCACCTTACACTCGTGTATGCGAGAACGCGTAAACGCGCTCAAGTGCACATCGTTATGTGTACAAGCGTGTCTTATTTCAGGTCTGATCAAAGAAATGTTTCAGATAGAAATCAAGATGTTCCGGCATGTGCTAGCAACTCCGAAATCCAAGAGCTCAAGAAACCTTGCCAGGATGAGTCGAACCTTTGAATTAACCCACGTGGAAACGTTGTGCTGATAGAACCAACGAAATGTGTAAAGGTTCAGCCAACGAGTAAATCAAATGAGCTCAGTCCACCTCAGTACGCCATTCAAACTGCTATTAACAATGTGAGAAAAAATACATGTTCACCCCATTGTGTTCGTGAATCCGCTTAATGTCCAATGACAACTTTATTGTCGCTCTAATTTTTCGAAGAGAAGGTGGCGTCGGATAATGGATGGCTGTTTGTATTACGATTGTATTACACAGAGGTATCTGCAATAGTTACACACGTTACCGGAAGGATGAATTAACCATTAACCAGTACGTGGGAAGTATTATATAATATTTATCAAGTGATTATTCAAGCGCCTACTATGATACGTATGTTTGCCAAGTATTTAAAACAGATAATTCAGCAGCAAGAAATTACTCTTGCTGCTGAATTATTATTATTAATTATTAAATGTAATTCTGCATATTGTTGTGGCATCAAATGTTCGTGTGGCGTCGTGCATGTTTCCACGAGTGTCGGCGGTTTTTGGCACGTGCAATTATTGGGTATAACGTTTATATAGATCCCATTTACAAAGACAGTTTGTGGCCATAGCAATGACACAATGACAATGGACAGAGCTGATGTTCATAACGATGCAGGAATATCGGATATGTTAGTAAACACGGATAATTCACACACAAACAATGTGTTTCGCTGATAGGGATGTGGCGTGAACGTGTACATTACTCCCTAGTGACTCTAGATTACTTCGTATTTCGTAGTGTGTAACTAGATGGACAAAACTTCGCCGAACCTCAGTGAAGGCGACTGAAAGGGACTTGTATGTTCTAGATCTCAGGTTCAACTTATGTCGTGGACTCGGAGATGTGCGGATTGTTGCTCCTGGAATCTCTCGCATTAGAGTAATGTCATTCGGATACATGACGAGGAATTTCTGATGAGTGAAGGGCTCAAGGTTCTTCAGCAGCAAAAGAAAGTCCATTAGACAGATAGACCCCAATCATTGCCATACTCTGAGACCACTATTATCTGTATCATCCGGTGGCTATCAAAAACGGCGAAACTAACTTATTACATCTGTTGTAACGAGATAGGTGAGGTCAATGAAGTTCAATATTTCAAATACAGCCTAAATCGAACATGTCTAAAAAATTATACGAAGATCTTAGCTGGGGGTCTGGGGGGGGGACAAAGACCACCTTAGAGATCTTGTCTGGTTCGTTATTTGTAATCATAAAGACATAGTCTCGAACGGCACAAGAAAAACAGCAATATAAGTGAGGTAGGGAACACTCTGAGCAAGAGGATCTTCACATAATATTGTATACAATCATCAAAAACTGTAAGACAAAAAGATGCCGTCCACTTCGTGTCGTCTTCTCTCCCATTTTGCGAGAACGCTATGCACTTTTTTTATAACTACTTATAACACACTCATTCTCTAAATGACAGCTATTTTCATTTATTTGCTCACTAATACAATTACTTCTTTGACGTCGATACATCTGTCGGAGACGTTCACCCTCGCGTCGCTCAATAGTGATATGGCCTCAAGACGCTTTGAAAAAACCTCACCTAACTGATATTCTCTCCGGCCCCCTCATTGCCATGAATATGACCTGGTGTCGATTCGACAGTTTAGCGCAACTCAGTTTCGTTTCGAAGCCAGCGTCCACATTTCGTCATAATTTCACACAGTGTTATTTCGCAAGGACTATTTTCAATCAAGCAAGAATGGATCTTTAAAATGTATATTACAGTACACGCCCTTTAAAAGACCTTAGTAACGTCCGAGAAGGATATTGACATCCCGAGGTACACGATCGTATATAAAAAAAATATATATATATCTGAATAAAGCAGAAGATAGTAGCTTTGTAGCTCTTGAAGCCTCACATGGAGCTAAAAAAAGCGCTGAAGCTCGACTATTTCAAGATATCAGTGCACGTCCACAACGTCTCTGCTTCCCAAAATGGACTAAATCGGTGGCAATTCACTCAGCGACCGCACGTGCCGAAGTAGAGTATATATTGCATACGCAGACCGGTGAATATCTGATCCGCTTTTCCAATCCTCTCAGAGTCCAGTCAAGAAACTTCTACATGTATCTATTTATACGCATGCGTGTGGATATAACCTAAAGCGTCAAGTGGCAAGCAAAACGATTTTGATGTGAATGAATTACGTTCATTGTTAAAAGGGCTCTGACCACTAAAGGTATTGTTTCTATCAACGAAATTCAATGTTTGGTGAAATTACTATTTAAGTTAGATGTTTTCTTATGGCTAACCTTGGGTGGGACGTACACGCCATGAACGTGTAAAAATATTATTCAAAAAAATCATGTTAGTAATCCGTTTAAGAAGAACCTCGTCTATATATTGTATATTCTCAAAATAATATGATGAAGGAAGGACCCCACTTCCCGGTTCCTAAGCGTTAATTTCATTTTTGCGGATTACTCCATGTTATACCGATAATTGGTGTGAGTGGTTTCTTTAATTTTCTGCAAGCTAGTATTATAGGCACATCTGTCCGACCTTGCTGCCCTTCAATGGCTTCATTTGGCCTGCCCGTAAACGCGAAGGTTTTCTGGACAACCTTTACGACACTCTCAAGGTGTCCGTGTATAAGAGGGTTATAAATCTGCCGTCAGCAAAATCAAGTCATATAAGTTTCAAGTTTCAAAATCAAGTTTATTTTCGAAACTGCAATACAATACGCTTTAGTTCTCGATAAAATATAAAAATAGAATAAAAAGAGATAAAAATAAAATAAAATGGGTGCTTTTTTTGCACCCCAGCTAACACTGATACTAAAAGCATTACATATACATGTACGATATTCGAAACG
Organism: Stratiolaelaps scimitus; assembly: GCA_019614645.1. Taxonomy (NCBI): domain Eukaryota; kingdom Metazoa; phylum Arthropoda; class Arachnida; order Mesostigmata; family Laelapidae; genus Stratiolaelaps; species Stratiolaelaps scimitus. The sequence goes on along the minus strand of JABWDB010000003.1, from coordinate 15,169,597 downwards.
AAATTACACAGTTGATGATGTCGCAATATATACAATATAATATCATTTAGACATTACAGTGTCAACAATACGTGTACGGAGCCTAAAATTCTTCTTGATAAACTACATTTTTCCACGCTTTACGAAATGCTCCATGTCGGGTGCTCTTCTAATGAATCCAGATGCACCATAGATTCTGGGAATATTATTATCGTCACTTGCTAAAAGTTACCCTCCCTATCTTCTAGCGCAGGTAGTGTCCCCGCATAACTGTAGTAATTTAGCCCGTCGATTGACTGCAAGTTGTGCCTACCTCAGTGACCCACATACACATGCACAAATACATGCACGTAAAACTGGCACTCTTCAGCATGCGATTGCGCAGGCTCCTTCATGCGTTTCTTTTAGTGGGAAAACTCTTCCCCTATTGACGAACTTGAACAATATGGCTTAGGCGAAACATATAAATAGCCATGGAGAATGGATTTTTAAACAGCTCAGCATACATCGATCGCGCAGTAGCTCGACAAACATAGATAACTAACTGATTTTGTATTACGACTTCTGCGGGCTAGTCGATAATTATATTATAAACTCAAGGGACTTACCTAGATATACCTCGGTCAACATGTGAATTAACAAAAATGTATCTCTATCTTTCGATTGATCCAAAATACAGTACCAATATGGTTATTGCAGTTAGTTGTTCAGGTAATTGGCAGATGACAGAGATACATTTGACGCTTAATCACTCTCATTGCGCTCGTGTGATCTGCATTTCGCCTTCACCTAGTCTGTTCCGTTTGATCCAAGTGGCGTACTTGTTGTATACGCGTCATTCGATGCGTAGTCTCGTTGCGTCAGCACACAACGTAAATACAAGAGCCATGTTGTAGCCACCAGCAGTTATTATTGGTCGTTCGACGGACGTCCGTAGAACGACTCCATTCGTCGGTTATTCGATTGGGCCGGCGTCACATATTGATCATGTTGCCATTGGATTCCCATTGACGGCTCTAGAGCCAATTATTTAGATGCTCGCACGGCGTATTCCGTCCCATATAGCTGATTTTTCTGGCTTGTCAGAACCCCATCGGAGCACCCGCCCCCTCTTTAAGGATCTGCGAAGGCGTCGTGTTGTCCGTCTTGCGTCCATCGGATGTATGGCCTCAATCGGGAGACGAGCAGACAGCCTTCTCGCCTCTCGTTTGCCCAGCTCGGCCCGGCATCGACCAAGGGCGACAGCGGAACCGGGCGCGGATAGAGAGAGACTGGAAACTGGGGATGTGTCACGAAGTTCGAGCAGGTGGCATCGCCACGCTGTTGCTGTTGTCGGGTCTCCTCGAGCCGTCGTTTTCCCCTAGAGGCGTCTGGATAAAGGGGATGGAAAGGGGCGGCCAGGCAGGGTCGTTTTGGAGGGCGAGAGCTTAGCCGAGAGGACGACCGACTACTTTGCCCCTTGGGGGTAACGCTGCCCACTCACTCAGTAGGAGGTTGCGCACCGCCGTTCGTTCCCGGGTGGCTGGGTGGCTAGCTATCTAGCTGTCTCTCTGTCTGGCGGTCGGGCGAGTGGACGGGTGTCCAGGGCGCGACTGGTCTGCTACTAGTCGTAGCCTTATTGAATTACCTTTAAAACGAGACGAGAGACCAGGAGAGAGGAAGCCGACTGACTCCCGTTTCGTCGTTCCACCATTGAGCGTTCAGCTCCTGCTACCACAGGCGACAGACGATGTGTGTATGCCGGTGTGCAACAGTCGTCGCTTAGGGGACAGGCTTGTTCGTGACACTTTCCAATGTCGATAGCAAGCCGAAACGAAAACTTATTGGAAGGCTCTGTCCCGGCTGGCGGGCCAGCCAGCCAGCCAGCCAGCGAGCTCTATCCGTGAAGCCGTGTCAGATAGAAGACTGCCAGGGGCGGCGACGGCTGCTGCTGGCGAAGAGCAAGCAGATACATCTACCAGTAGTCGGCGCAAGGCAAAAGTAGGCCAATATATATTTATATATATATATACATGTATCATTGGACATGATGTGCAGACACAGATGGGCAGCCGCCTGATGTCATCGTCGCGTAAAAAAAAAAAACATATTTAAGTATATATATATATATATATATATATATATAAAGTACATAAATGTGACTAAACGCATTGTTTCACGCTTATTCATATATTAGGCAAACTTCGATAATACAGAAGAAGTTACATGTCGTAGCAAATCCAGGTCTATTTCCGAAAAATAAAAGGATGATATCTAATACAGTCGTTCATTTTTGAAGGTTGAACGAAATCGATTTTGTTGTGCAGAAACCTGTGGTTTATTTTGAATAAAATATACAATAAATATCTGATATACGTATCTCTCACGTATCTGCCTGTACACGTGCGAACCTTGAAGTGACTGTGTGCTAAGCGTTTACATTCGTTTATCTTATAACCTCTGAGACGTTTTTGTAGTTAAACTAAGCGAGCGTCAATGTGCGTTTGTCTTCACAGCGTCGTTCGAATGGGATGTCATTACAGAGTGTTTACACAGAGCTGACGTTGTTGAAATGTCACAGTGGGGATCATTTCCATGTGCGTTTCTCTCACTTGGTTGTTTTGTACAGGACTATTGACATATGAATGTACGCGATAGTTCATATTTATCTCACATTTAAAGGTTTATGTTTGATACGTGCGTTTTTAGCGACCGCGATGGTTGACTGAGACATAAAGCCTGTTGAAAGTAAGCCTATACCACATGTTGAAAGCTTCACAGTCCAATCGTATTTCTGAACGTGTCCATTTTACTGGCACTTGCTCTGTTTATGTGAGGTATAATACGCAAATGTAAGAATACCTCAACGATGCTCCTTGGGAGTTTTTTAACATCCGTCTGCTGAAGTGAAAGGTGCCACATAGGTGCCACAGCATCTCCGAAGACACTATAAGACATATATCAAATAGCTTCTGTGTCCACTATATATATATATATATATATATATATATATATGTATATATATAGCAATGTAGTAGAAGCAGAAGCAGCACTGATGAATTTCTATATATATATATCTATATAGGAGCGCAGTTTTTGGCTTGGTAATCAGCCCGTGAAACGAGCCCAACTTACGAAAGCAAACTTAGGCTGTCTACCATCGAACCCACGAATTGATAGATAGATAGATATTACGACACGTTGTGGGCCCACTCCACGCATCCACCACGGTGAAGGCGGCAACATAAACCGTTTCGGTGCGGCTTAAGTGGTTGTGGTAGCTAGGGGGCTTTTTCTTACCGCTGCGATGACAGGCCGATTTTTCCCGCTAGAAGAGGGTAAGCCCTCCGACAGGGAGCTCATCACGGAAGTCGCAGACGTGTCTCTTTCCGGAAGTCGAAGATTCGAACGACCAGAACCAGCCTATCCCTGTTTGCAGTTCAGTGTGTGTCTCTAGACGAAAGACTTCTGGCCAACAAACAGCCATCCACGAAAAGCACTCAGGCTCGCCCAGTTTAAGGCCTGAAAGGGCTCCTATAGCTGGAAGTCTTCCTCATGTTTCTGGCAATGGCTGACCGACTGGCAAGTGGGATAAGACTCACTGTAAATACATACAGACACACTAATAACATATAAAGAATCATATGCAGCACCAGCAACCTAAACACACATGTAATGCTAAACCAATAAGAAATATTTGTTTATTGATCTACATATAAATATATATAAATATGTTATCAGAACATTATTGTTTCTTCTACTTAATCATTCGATTTATTTGGTAAGCTCATATATACCATAATACCTACATGCAGACATGTCCGTACCAAACCATAGAGCTCTCGATGGATGATTCTTCTCTATTTGGAAATTTCTTGTATCAGGCACGGCCACGCTTGTGATTGGTCTCATATAGTGACAATATATGTAGAATCGTTTCTGTTTCGGTATGCCAACTCCATGCGGAATACAATTGCAATATTTGTAGTTATACAGATGTGAAATGGGCTAGATCGGCTTTTATTGCAGTCATGTTCTGTGTAGAACTCTGTAAAACAAGAGCACTAACAATGTATAATACAGTGGTCCTTTTAAGGGCCTCCACTTTTTTTCTATACAAGCAACGCCAGACGTTCAAGCAAAAACTCGTTCTATTAGTTTGTTTGTCTGCCCAGTGTTCAGCGCCGACTCTGTTGTTGCAGGTCGTTGTGGAATAGTTAGATGCGCATATATGAGGTACCATATCTCGTTGTTCTGTTACGCTGGAGGCATTGTATCCCCCTATATATATATATATATATATTTGTTTACATTCGTATATATATATAGACCACTTCACTGCTGTTCGGTCAGATAAGCCATTCACGACGAAGGCTAACAAATTAACCTCAATTATGATTCTACCCGAATATACAGTTTTTCAATGAGCTAGACCATATTTATAAGCGGTTTTCTAACGAATTACATTATTGGGCCAAGGGTCGTGTCAAACTCCTATGTTTCTCTTTGACATTCTACAAAACTATTATATGCGAGGCCAGCGTTTAATGGCTCTAAAATGATTCGTTAATCATTTGAATAATAATACTCAAAATAAATCAATACGGAGATCTTCCAGAAGCGCCGACGTTTTATGGCCGCACAATACAGATGAGTCGGATGAGATCAAGCGGCTCGAATAAGATTAAGAGCTAACTAACTTGTACGACGGGCGTGGACGTGAACCGAAACACAGATTGAGCAAAAGCTCGGAGCTAACAGAGAAGATGCTCCGTTTCTATGAAAACACGCCCGCGGCAAGATAAACCCCTGCTCCTAGACCAGAGCCTGTAATGGTGCTCGAATCTTGCGGCAATGGCCCAGTTGCGGCTGTCGAATGAGATGTTTACGTTCCACCGACCAATCGACGGTTGGTGGGGCGGGAGGCTGTCTTTTGCACACCGAAAGCCCAGCAGCAAAGATGGGGATTACGTCTTTATAGTCTGACAGATGTTTTTCTGACACGATTTTCTGATCGCTTTTTCCGACCGCTGAAAGATCGGCTCCAGCCACCACGGTCTCGAGCTTCTACTCGAGCAAGGAAGAGAGAGAGAGAGAGAGAGAGCGGACAAATGAACAGTGCGAAATCGGCTGTTTTTTTTTAAATACTGCAGAACAAGGGCCACCTTTCGCAAAGGGCACTACTTTCAGAATTTTCTTGCCGCGCTGTTTTTCCAGTATATCCTATCACGAAGCAAAACAAGAATACGAATAATTGTAAAACGCTGTTTAAAACGCATGTTTCTCATAACATTAATAATAAAAACGTTTTCTTTGCTATCTGGGTAGACGTTAACGTCAACGCCTAGAAGAAGTGCTATTTGACGCGCTCAATTTTCTTGATATCCGAGATGCCATCTCCACACTGTAGGCCGGTTCAATAGGACCGTAATGGCTTTTTTGGCCCTTGTATTATAATGTATGCGTGACACCCGGAGCAAGCTAATGGTCCGTGTTGAGACAGCTCTGATGTGTGTGTGAGTGTATCGTGTGTGTCTGTTATGGCTATTACGGGAGAGCAGTAGCCTGAAAAACCGACGCCTCTGAGCTTTATAGTTCCCCTCCAGCCGAAGTGTAATTAATTGGGGTATGTTAATGAAGTTCCTTGAGTCAACTTCCTCATTACAACGTTGACAAAGCGTCCCACGCGAAGGGTCCCACGTAACTGTTTGTTGTCCCGTAAGTACGTATGATCAACATGACTCGTCTTATTCTATTCACATTTAGATTCTGAAGAGGTTACTTGAATGTATATATATATATATATTAATTATTCATCAACTCGTTGCGCACATACGAGCTGATGATGTTCGGCACACTGCCTATCACAGCTCAAATGCTGATTCATTAGGCAAACGTATTTCTTTAGACGTTCTACTCGTGGTATTGGGATAATGAAGCGTTTTTTGATTTTATCATTTAGTCGTATCAATGCGATGACTTTTGTATGTATCCATAAGTGGACTTTGAAATATACTATATCATATCTCGTGTAATACATTGCTCCCCAAAAAGTTTACTCTGAATCATTCCGGCTAACGAATGCCATGGTATCGTAAATTAGTTCTAGTTTATTTTATGTAATATGAGTATTACAATAAAGTGGCCTATATTAATTTTCATCACCATTTTGTGTCATTACATAGAAGTCATTAAGGAATCCAGTCTGATTCCTTTGCACAGCCAAAGACTGTTAATGTTTCAAATTCGGAAGCCACTCTACTACAGGTGTCCTTTGTACCACAAGAGATAATGGTTGAAACAGGTTGTCGTCGGCCTTCGGGTCGCCCCATACGTCGCGTTAGCGATCTCCAACGCTCGTCAGAAAAGCGAGAGTGAGGAGCCCTGTCCACCCAGTGTTTCGTATGCCAACGGCCAAAAAATGAACTTGTTCTGGAGAGCATCATATTTTCTAAATTTGTTCTCTTCTGCTGAAGCCTATCCTGGCCCCGTGATTGACATCACAATGAGCTACAGTGTTAACTACAGTACCATCTCAAACGGGGTTTTTTCCTCGAAGGTAAGACACTAAGCCCATTCCGTCTGGATGGCGATCATCATCTCGGTATAAGCCTGTTGGCTCTAGGGTGCACGGCGTCTGGCCACTTTGGACTACCCTAGCTCGTGCATAATGCTCAACTTCGGTCAGATAATGCATGTATTCACATCTGCGTATGGAATATCCATGTCACACTGCTGTTGCCGTACCACTGGCGAGCAACTGACAAAGAAGAGTTGTTTGACCTAGTGGTTAAAATCCACGCAACGCAATTCTAGAAAAATATTCTTGAAGAGCACAAAAAATCGGATTTTAAATGCTTAATAAATTTTCATCCGTGGCGTCTGTAATGTAGGAAATGTGTCGAAATTTAAACGCGATTTCGAAACGCGGAAACGTTAATTATGTTATATACGAATTTTGCAACGATAATCAATATTTTCTCGCGAGAAATCAAAGAAGCGACTTTCTACAAAGAGGGTGCAAACAAAGTATCTCTCTAATCGAGATGGTAGATACCCCAAGAAGAGACCTTGGACTAGCGGCAGGTCTGTTCAGAAGTGCAATGGAAAGCCTTTCTCCTGGGATCTCCGCCTTCCTGGTCAAGTAGGTTCCGGCCCCAGATAAGTGCCTCGCTGCCTCCCTTCAGGTATTTACTTGGTGCCGGGACCTCCTTGATCAGGAAGGCGGGAACCCCAGAGAGGACGTCTTTCCATTTCACTTCGAAGGAGCTGAAACCTGCTTAAGCCACTTTTTTCCCTGTTCAGGAGGAAGGTAAGGCAACGTCTCGAGCTCTCAGGTACGAGCTTTGCACAGCAAGAGGTACAGACTGTGACCGCAAACACTAGCTCGATCGATGACCAACACGAGAGCAGATACTCGAGGAGACCTACATGCATGCACATATTGATATGCACACAACATGCTGATGACCCTTGCTGAAATTCCCCGTCGCCTCTCCTCAGTTGTTGAACACGAGGAACACACCTCAACGGGTCAACCGGCATCAATGCCATATGAACGTTTGTGTCATATCATCGCGTGCAGACAATGCATGTCATACAGACAACTACCGTATTAATACATCTATCCACCTATTCCTTCCCGAACAGAGTGCGGGGACTCGATGCGCTCAGAACGTGGCCAGATAAATAGCAGCGGAAACCGCTACCATATCGTAGATTTGACAATAAGAACAACAATGGTAACATTATTATTTATTCTATTCAAAACACGAATAGTGGTTGGCCGACCCACGGCCGAGCGCTTGGGAGGGTGACGTGACTGGTGTGGTTTTGACAGCCTAAACTGAAATACCTCTATCTCATACGTTCTCTGTGTCTCTCTCCCGAGCGCTAGCTCGCTCTGCTTTCCGCGTACTGAAATAACAGCCCACAAGAAACACTTCCCTTCGTTGTTTTTTTTACTTACCTGCTTGGTTCTTTTGCAATATTTCGAATTGTGCTGTATCTGGCAGCAGCAGCAGCAGCGGTAGGAGATCGCCTCTCAGTGGCAGGTACACTCGTGGAGATTTCGAATCCGCACGCAGCCTTAGCGCAGCTATTCTAACACAGCTGCGCGCACGCATCGGTTGTGGTAAATTGGAAGATGAAAATTGTTCTGGAAGACCCTGGCCGATGAAATCATTCTAGCTTCAGACAGATCCAGATCATCCGGTGCAAACCAAGACATAGCCGGAGGACGAATACAATTTAAATTGTGCTAAGAATATGTGACACCACTGCGAGAAGCTTACTCGATCGTACTGTCAATTTCAGTATAATTGGTTTTTGGTTGTGAGCGCCTGAGGCAGTACGTTTGAAGAACTCACCGGCTATATATATATATATTGTATACAATAAATAACAGCTGCGAAACAGGAGGAAAACGCAATGATAACTGTTTAGTGTTTGCCCCGACCTGGCGCAATCTGAGGTCAGTGTTGAGACTTCAATATCGATTTCGTTAATGGACCCGAATGTCGTGCTGATTGTGTTGACGTTATGCGAAAGGACCGCAATGTCTATTGACTATATTGTGTAGCACCATTAATCTCAGGGCATACAATGAACCTCGGACATCTAAGCAATTTCATCGCTGACCAAATTATCACAATTAAAGGATTTTTAGGACTTGGCCAGAAATATATAGTAACAGTAATACCAATTTATATATATTATATTTTATAGATACATACATTAACATACAATTTCCACAATTCTAAAATATTTGCGAGGCGATTTTAGTACTAGATTATTCCAGCGTAGCACTTAGGAGATCGGGGGAGGGATGTCGAAAGCAATGGCATGAAACTGAAGCAATTGTATGTGAACGCAAACGCTTCGATCACCGAAGCTGATCGAGTAAACCCTAATGCTCATAAACCATTATTACTACAGTGCTCCATGACAACACGCAACGTTGCTATGGAACTTGGTGAAGGACTATAAGGACTTGGTATAGGACTTGCAACTTCCACAACAACGTAACTCCGTTTTCCACTAAGCTACGTTATCTGATGAGTTTTTATTAGCTGTCGTTGCGTCTTTCCCTCGTTGCTCCGCAGCAGGTCCTGATGGTCTGCACACTCGTCACCTTCGGGACTAATTATCCCCTGCCTTAGGTGACAAAGCTTGGAACTGCGCTGACAGCACTTGTTGTTATTTTATCAGATGGGGTTTCGTACAGCCTGAGGTTAAACCCATTACATTTGGTGCTCTTTGCCCTACGTAAAAATGACAATTCGTTACGACCTATTGCGTGTTCTTCAAAGTCAAAACAAGCACCCGTCACTTTCAGGATGGGTGCTTGGGTTTGTCATCGCGTCAATGCATTCGATTTCTGATCTGGATAATGAACTAGTGCCTGAAGATACTTAAATGCACTTCGTATCAACCAGAGACGAACTTAATGTGAATGGCCTTGACCCGAGGTACTCTTTAATAAGCGAGAGGTAAAATTCCCGATAAAATTCTAGTTAGGGACTGCACTGTGACTGACTCTTTGGCAGCTCCGTATGCCAGTCGCGGAGCAACATATCCTGGCTACGCAGACAATACACACGAAGAACCTAAGAACAAATGATATGCCTCATTAATAAGTACTACTTTAGATCATTGGCCTTCGAAACATTGGGAGGGCCAGGAATACATTTTCTACCGATATTAGGGGAAAGGTTATCTTCCGCTTCCGAAAAACCACGTGCAACCGAATTATTCATGCAAATATTCTCTTTAGATATTCAATGGCACAACGCCATTTCCACTTTGTACCGCCTAGGGACTGAAGAAGTGGTATCGTGCTGATTAAGTCTATATAGAGGAGGCTGTACTTAGATATATTTCACGTCCATATTATTTATTTAATTTAACTTCCCCCCAAAGGCGTGGAACCACTTAGTCAGTATGTCTTCAGAGTCCTCCAGGGGGGACTCTGAACTCACTCTTTTTTTTGCACGTTCAGCGGGTACCATTGCCGCATACGTTTATATTATATTAAACATTTTATAAAATCCATTATCATCAGTAGACCTCTGCAATGAGCATACAATATGAATCATTTGGATTTAAATCCGGTGCTATTTATGTTCATCTAACCTGTGTGTGATGCCACACGCGCGCTATACCGGCAAATAAATGCTATGGAATATATTGCTGGACCGACGGTGGCTATGGCGAACATGGCCAAACCTCTATTCGGATCTGACGCTGACTCGAGTGCACTTCGGACGCTCATCGTCTCTCAAGGGTCACTCGAGAGCTCTATTATGGTACCAAAAGGAATCCGACAATGCTTCCTTTACCCCTTGCGTGTCTATGTAGATATCCTGCCAAATCTTCAGTAAAGGTGCGGTTGTTAGTGGACCATCACGGGACCGTGGTCCCCAAGCAGTATGCAATGATGTCTATACATTCAAATGCCATGCGCGGTTCGAGTAGACATTATGTTTCTGTCTCATTCTCATCTGTCCCTATGGATGATTTGGCTAGCCCTGCATTTGCCATATAACTACTGTTATACTGAGATGGCAAAATACTGGCAATGAATCAAGGGAAAGGGATCAATTAGGTGGCGTGCACTTTACGGAAGCGTTCTCGTGCCTCCTGAAAGGGTATTTATTGTGTAATAATAATAATAATAATAAATAATATACGATACTGCAAATGATGATTTTGAGACTGCCATCATTATATAATACCGGTAATTAGGGGACCAGATAGGCTAGTATGAACGTGTCCTGTATCCGAAGCTCACACCATAGAGGCGACGATCGGAATCACATATTGCCGATACTGTCAAACGTATATCAGGTCATCATCGTATGCGCAATAAGACACGCCATGGGTGATTGAAGTGTTCATGATTATACTTTGTCCAGACAAAAGAGGACTTTTACACCAAAAAACCGACATCTTATATCAATCAAACAAACGAACACATGGGTCTGATTTCTTCGTCATATGCAATCGGAACTCGACGTTCAACTGACCTCTCATAGTCATTAAAACCTGTATGACAGTATAGTTAGTTAGTAGGGTAGTCTTCTATTTCAAATACATCTTGGAGACAAAAGCCGTTCTTATGTGAACGTCTACATAGGATATATTGAGATTGATTGAATGAGAAATACACCGAAGACGTACAGGTGAGCAAGTTTTTTTTGTTGCTGCTATACTGTATGGGTCCAATTTATTGTAATACCTGTGAAGGTTAAATTACCCGTTTCGATGATATGATACGAAACCACGCCCATGTGAGAGACTGCCGTGTCCACGTTCAAAATGATATGTGGCTCGTGAATGGGATAACCTGTGGTTAGCTGTCTCATGCCTTGTAGCTCTTTGGTTTCATGATCTCTACGATCTTTTAGCCGGTGCCCTCTGACATGGGAAATCCGATAGGAGAGTTGAATATAGCCTCATGAGTATTCCCCTCCGAATCACTGAGCCGCTCAGCCGCCCCCGTCACGATAAGATGGATCGCCTGAAAGGACTCTAATCTATATACTCTGCTGGCCTATGTGGTCTTTTGCCAATACCAATATCGAAATATTCTTCGGGTCTGTTGCCGCTAGCGGGTGCAAAACCTACAAATAATCGCAATAGTGTAGCTAGTAGTCTGTTCATACAGGGTCATTCGGGTTTGAAGCAACAACTTGATCAGTCTCTTGTGTTGAAATGACGAACGAAAGCTATGTATGTGGAAGCAAACCTTTTTGTTTGACCGAAATAGGAATGCACTTCGGGCTATAGAAACTCAGGACAATTCAATTCGCGTTCGACCCCTTTCCGATGTGCAATATTGAATCGACGGATTGCTCGGACAGCCGCTTTGCAGTGAAAAATTTCCCAGGGAATATGGACCGGGACCGCTTGTTGCGATGTGCACACAAATCTACTCAATAATAATCTAGACAATCCTCACACTGAATAGTGGCTGTGTTTGCCAGTCTACGCAATATATGGCAAGTTACAGGCAGGTGTTGGCACGTCGTTGGCGGGGCCCCTCACAAAGCCTCTATCTCGGCGGACTCTCAAGGACCCTTGTACAATTGCCGGTTCATTCTCCCTCTCTTAAACATACCACGACTATACCGTAGGACGCGTTCAGCTGGTACGCTCAGGAAGAAACAGGCCTCGCTCCCCCGACCATGCTCCGATCTCTCCTACGATTTTGAAGGACCTTAGGAGCAGAAAGCGTGAAATTGAATAAATTTAAGCCAGCTTACCAATTAGTTCTTTGGTTCTTTTTCGGTTGAACGCGAGTCGGCTCCGAAGCTCACGCTCTAACCCAATAAGGGGCAGTCCTCCGTGATTTGCTCTTACTTATACACCAACTCCCCTCTGACTGTGTCGAAACGATCGACACCGCACTACATCGGACGTGTACAATGAGAAATAAGCAAGTAGTAACGCGACCTGCAGCGAGCTGGTTTTTCTTTCGGGCTCACCGAACACCGATGGACAGCATCACCTAATTTAGGACAAGGAGAATTGCCACTCACGCACACCTGCGCAGCGCGATTTCATCTAGTGTTCTTCTACAGGACTATGCCAATATCTCCTCGTCGTTGTTGCCTAGAAGGCTGGCCACCTCGGTAATAGAATGGCTGTCTGCAGCCGTCTGTACCATATGGCAAACAGTCTTCCTGTGGCCATTGCCTTAGGGTCCTTCCCCTCACCCGGCCCTTGTTGACGCTTCGAAGCGGTCGCGGGCTGGATAATCAGATTAGGAGAACGTAGTGAGCATGCCCTAGAGTACCTTCTTCAGGCTCGGTCAGGCAGGCTCTATCATCTTGTGGCGTATCATGTCAAGCAAGAAAAGGGACTAAAGATCATATCTCGGCCAGGGAACAGAGGGCTATTCGGTCTTCGTTTGTCGTTATATATTATAAACATATCTATTATATATATATCTGTCTGCATGCATAACTATAATTTTGTGTAAGAAATGTTAACTATACAGGGATCGAAGGAAGTGAAAATCCGATCCTGCTAAGACATAGCAAAATACGCTCATGAGCAGTGCACAATAACGACAAGTACTCAAAACGTTATCAAACACGCGATCCGTGGAAACCTTTTGAACGAGTCGTACGGCACTATAGCTATTATATCTTCGACTACTTCGTACAAAGCGGGGAGTGTTCTTTACCTTGACGTTCTATGCGAGTTGGTTCCTCTAGGAGAGCTGCAATGTGATCGCTGTCATACATAGAATAGTTCTCTCATAGCGCCTTGTCGTCGTGTATACTGTATATCGCAATATCTTATATTTACCTCCCCCTCTCGAACCGATAGCGGTCACTGAGTTGGCTGATGTGCACTTTTGTTCCGCAGCTGCATCTCCGAACCGAGGATGTTGGGGTTATATCTGGATGGGTTGGGTCATTTCCGGATGGTGGGTAGAGGTCCAGGACCGCCAGAGCAAAGCCGTCGTTCTTGTCAGATCGGCCATTGCACGCTTCTACTACGGAATCGCCAAGTGAGACAGGGAACGAGGGCCACTGGGTGGTTGTGCTGATCCTGCTGTTGCTGCTGCTTTCTCGTCCAATGGGCCAAAGCTATGACGACGCTGGGCCAGGGGACGGATTCCAAGATGCCTTGCCATTCGGTGTCAAAGCGGCTTACTACCATTTGAGGCTTGCGGAAGGTCTCCTGCTTCAGCTCTACGCAGAAGACGAAATTTCCCTGCGGACAACGATGACGACAGCTTCTCTGGTTAGACATAGACTATCCTGGTCGGTTCGCACAAGGGGATATGCATTCATATGCACATCAGCGAACTATCATTCAGTGCCACCGCCTATTTTTGCATCTTCAACACTTTATTTATGACAGTTGAACCACTCCATGAGATATTTTTTGGAGGTACCTCTGCAGCTCATAGTACCTGCATTTTTTCATCTTTGTTTAAAGCAAAGAAAAACATTCAAAACACTGAAACCTTTTGACCTTTTACGAGTAACGCATTTGGAAAAGTTCGAAACTCTCTTATTTTAAATAAAGTGAGTGGAAAGCGGTTTGAAGAAAAATTGTATTATACATGCTGTGATTAAAGTTTTTGCTTATTGCAAATGGCATTGTCCCTGGCAAAAATAAATTTTCCGAGTTCAAACACAGCAAACATTTAACGTCCACGGTACTACTTTCGGCATTGCCTCATAGAGAGACCCCTTTAGATGTAAATGTGCAAATGTGGGGATCTAACCCGTGCACCTATATGTCTTTTCCGAGTGCACAGCGCACACGAATGCACCACTCGACCGGACTCGACCACTGTGCCTGGCACATCGATTTTAAGAAACATCGCTACACAAATAGAGCACTTTAATTAAAGCACAAAATTATCTACTCACTCGCGCTCTCTCTACGAGCGATTCACGTGGTGTCCTACGGACGTAATGGCGTACGGGGCTGCATAATGATTGTGAGAACATAGAGATGTCATTGGGAAAAACACTTCTTTGGGAGCGTTTAATTGGTCATATGTTGTCAAGCATTTGATTCACTTTGACAGTGACCTTCATTTCTACATTCTAATCAGCCAATTAATTTCTGAATGGCATGGCAATTTGGTATGAATGACGTAACGTCTGAATCATTAATAGTCGCCTGTCGTCAGTTTCTAATTAGTATGGTATTTGTCGGGTGTACTATCCTCTCGGATAAAGTCTCTGTCAGGCTCTTTTCTCACCGATTACCCGCTCACTCGATATTCGCGGATCGTGAGATTCGCTAATTATTAACATCGTATAGGACAAACAATATTCGAATCACTACAGCACGACATTACATATTTTGCCAATATGTTTCCTATATCAGGCCCAATAGCACCCACCTAAGTGCCCGTCGCTTATCAAAGAGACACGCCGCTGTTTTCTAGCGGCTCTACCGCTATCTCTAACGTGCGACTCTAGCGGAAATTTGGCAAATTTTCCTTCCAATTTGGCAGGATCGCCCCCCGTTATAGTTCCTTCCTGCCGTCATTAAGGGACGAGCGTGTGCCTGTGTATACGCCAATAATGAGCACAGGAAACCGTCACAAAGATGAGAGCACAGGCAAAGCTGGTTGGGCCACCGCCGCCGCCGCCGCCGCTGCTGCTGCTACTGCTGCTGCTGCCACCATGCCTCTGAGCGATGATGTCAGGCGATGCTCTAGCACCGTTTGCTCATTTCCATTGAGCCACCCTGTCTTTTTGAGCAAATGTAAAGGCTTGTTATACACAAACGCAAGCTTGACTAAAAGCAGGCAATGTTCTGTGTCTTTCATAGAGCTCGGGAGTGCACGTGAGTGATCACATATTGCTTTTAAATTTTCTGTCGTTAACATCGAAGGCGTGACCCAAGCAAATACTTTATCATCAGATCTGGTCGGTTGCTCTTGCACGTGCTTCATATGACCTCTGTGCGAGAGATCATACAGCATCTCTATGAATATTTGCAAGAACTCGTTCCTATATTATTTTTACAACCTTTTTATTTTTTTTTACCGAGAACTTAAGCATATGTATGTATATTGCAGTTCCGAGAATAAACATTTGATTATGATATGATTCCCGATTGCTAGCCCCCAGTCTCCTCTTCAATTGGCCTAAACAACAGAAATCTAGCGGGCTTCTATCAGGAGAGAATATGCGGGTTGACTCGTCCCCTCTCGGCAAAAACTACTCAACAACAGCAGCTTTGTGGAGACGAGCGTTGTCATGGAGAAGGCATGCACCCGTATACTTGTTTGCGGCAAGCCACGTATCCCGATTCTCTGCCAATTAGTTTTTATTCACCTCTCCGGTAAGAGCGGTTCTCGGAGGTGATAGCCGATACACGGCAATTCCGTTGAAATCCATGACCATACTCAGCATTCCTCCGTCACCGTGAATCTGTTCACATACCTCTGGTTCAGCCGTTTGACGTGGATACAAATATCAGCAAAGCTGGTTCTGTCGGGCTGCATGTGATATTTCACCCATATCTCATCAATAGTGAGACTACGTTTGTGGGACGTTTTCGTGTTGAAATAATAGCGTAGGTTCTGCTCATAAGAAAAAACGCCGAAATCTTTGTTCCGGCAGCAATTCGCAAGGCACCAGCATTTGGCCAGCATCCAGTTGCGGCAGTCGTTGACGATGCGCTGAACTACTGAGCACGACACTTCTGTAAAGCCCATAAGCGAGCTCCAGGAGCAGTACCTTTAACATAGAAAACACCCTTTGAATCTGTCTACTACTAACTAAGGGTGCTGTCTCATCTCGATGTATATTTTTGTGCTATGATATAACTTAAGTCGTCGTGGAAATTCATGCATCCATAGACGGTATGTCTCAAAACCCTAGGTGTACATAGGAAATTACAATTTTGTATGGGCTGTAGTCGTCTGATCGGTGGCTTTATTTGTTTCAACATATTATTTTTTCGACCTAGCAACTGACTTGGGACAGACTTATATAGTTCTTGTAGCTGGTTGGCGTGTCTTCGGCATTTTGTATCGCCTACCTTGAGGTCTTTTAAAATATCTTTCATACGATGTTACAGTTAGCCCAGTTTTGCATAGTTGCGCGACTGGAGACCTCCTCGTGTTGATAGAATGTATTGCTCTTCATTCCGTGCTATCTATTGAACTATTCGTTGTTGTGGCATCGACCTTTTGAGACGCTCAGGTTTGTTCTCATCGACGAAGGTCATTAAGGTCCGTATTTTTCTTCCAAGGAATCTTTCTGCTGGAGTTCTTCCTACGACAATGTTATAGTACCCTTTGTTTTAACGTTTTTTGGTCATGATTCACGCGAATCTTGTATAACTGTGCTTCAAAATATCGACAAATCTCCTGCCAGTACATTGGTATGTATTTTGTTGGTAGTAGTGTTTGAATTCACCACGAATACTTTTGGTCATGTTGTGTAGGAGCCGACTAAAACCACAAACGTTATAGTATAGTTAGAAGTTCTACTTCGTATAGCTAGAGCATCTGCATGTGTTAGACCTCACCTTGTGTAACCTAGCATGTGACGACGTTCTATTATTATTAGACCCAATATATCAGAAGGGGTTGAGTGCCTTGCCTCATCGCTGATGACCTGGTACTGATAGTAATGGCCAGAACGTATCCTGCTGGACGGAAGAGCTAACGAAGCACTAAGGGCGACAACCGAGGATGGAAAACCATACGGTTCAGATTAGCTCGCAGAAGAGAGAGAGGCCGTATATCTGACCGACTGAAAAAAGAACCGGGGTGTAAACCTCAATGTGGGAGGGGCTACCATAAAGGCCCAAACGAAGACCAAATACCTTGAAGTGATCGTAGAACCAAATTCACGGGTAAAACACACGCCGACTATGCTGCTGGAAAAGCTAAGAAGTACCCTCGATCTTGGCAGATTTATTCCAAGAATAAACGGGGCACAAGCGAAAACGAAACAGCTTCTGGTATCAGTAGCGAAATGAACCGTGCTATACGCTGCACCGGACAGACGTACCACTACGTACAGAGAGCCCAGAGGGTAATCTCTATAAGTGTAGCCCGAACGTATAGAACGGAATCTACAAAGGCCGTCCTTGTACTTGCTAAAATGCTTTCAGGAGACCCTTTGGCAGGTGAACGGTCAGAGAGGTGTCTAAATGATGATCTGGACCTCACCGCAGGCTGCGCTAGAACCCCCTGGTTATGGCACGAGCAATGGACAAGGGATGGGCTCAGTGACAACCCGAAAAACTGAACCCGCTCCCTGATACCGAACCTGCGGGCCTGGTATGACAGAGCTGACGTATGTGCAAAAATGATGTCATTTGGGGGAAACGGATGATGTCGAATACACGATCGCGATTTCCGTTGCGCGCCAATAGAGGAGATCAGAAAAATCTTAACACGCGCAAGGCGGACCACAGTCATGGAAGTAGTTAGTCAAATGCTGATATCAGGCAAACGTTGGAGCGAAGGCTTGGCATTCTTGGAGAGTCTAATGAGGAAGACAGAGGAGCTGGAGGGCGCAATAAGAGATAGACAGGCCGCACAACAGAAGAACGGAGCCCGAGACAGGAGAGGAATAGGGTCTGCAACCCCCCCCCCCCCCGTCGAGGTCTCTGGAGTAATGCACAAAGCGGTCCCGGATCTCTAAGGGACAGCTGAGGATAGTGGTTTAGTGAGTATTCTCTTACTACTAACATCTGTAAGAGAGAACACCAACATATGAGCTGTGGGGGGGGGGGAATAGTTCTGAGCGCCCTGGTTAGCAGGTATGTAAATGCATTTTCCCGTACGGCATAATAATGCCATTTTTGAATTTACAATGTATGTCTGCAATTATGAAAATTGTTGTAATTGTAATCTGCACCTATCACAATACGCGTATTACGGTATATCTGCGTCTCCGAATTCTGTAATTTCCATTTCGAATTTCGAACCGGTATCCTAATAATCAGGTTGCCCATCTTTGCAAGTGGTTTGATGTAAATATCGATATCTATTTTTGGTCTTTAAAAATGCTTAACGTGGATGCTCACATGCGAAAACTATGCCTAAATCTTCGTTCTCGATTTGTACACATCTTTTTCAAAGATAGTTTAGTACTTTTGACTAGTAAACGATTTGCGCAAGAGATTACCATTGTCTATTCTTCGTGCTGACTCCTAAGGGCTCCCCCTTATGTGACAGGCTTCGGCTATGAACCTTTAGGTAATACTACGGGGATATAGCGGGGCCACCTTTGGTTTATTTTTAACCTTGTTGCACCTGGTAAGAGTCCACAGACAAAGCAAGATGATAAAGAAATCTAAACATTATCCTATATATATATATAACATATATTTGTATATATATAACAAATAACTGCGCCAATGCTAAAATATATTCACTAGCATCAGCAGCAACAGCTATTTGGATATGTGGCTCATAATGTGTCAGTCAAGAGTCAGACGGTAAAACCTATTTAGTTTTTTCAAGGGATTGTTGGTATTTGTCACTCCATTCGAATTTCGCATCTTTCTGCAATAATTTGCCTAGAAGTCCCCTGAATTCTCCGAGGTAATTCACTTACAGCCTGTCGACCTTGTTTTTTTTTTAAGGGGGGGTGTTGGCTTACTAATGCATGCCAACACCATGACCGCCCCCCCCTTATGGAACTGTTTACGATGTTCAACAGCACCACCCTTTTCGGTATCGCTTAGCGCATTCTTCAGTAAGGGTGGTGAGATGTGTACAAGCCCAGCCACGAGCACCACACATCGAAAATGTGGCACCACCATACTAAAATCGACTCGCGATACTACTGTGGTCAATAGGGTGTCTGTAGAAAGCCCCGTGTATGTAAACATGCAGTATTTATGATGCATACAGGGGGTGTACGGTCCCTTCCTTTCTGCACAGTGGTAGCTATGCCGCAGACCACATTAGTTGCCACTACTACTTAAAAAATCTTATTGCGGAGATACTGCCCATAAAAGTAAATATGGCTCCACTCAGATTTGAACCTCAGACTCCACAAGACTCCTTTTATGGTACTGCCTACCTTGTCCACCACGCCATGCCCGCAGGAAGCATGTTGACCTTATGACAACATAACAGGTTGCCAGGATAGCATTAAAAAGCGTTGGCGCTGGGCTTCCCAGTGCTGCTTCGGCAACCTAAGTAACATAAAATTTGTACATTTTATATATATATATATATAATGTGTACACTATACAAATAAATAGATATCGGTTTGCACTGGATGTTCAATAGTGGCAATATGTTCATAGGTTGCACGCTTAACCACCTGCTTGTTTATTCTTTTTTCTAGAAAACAATAGCCGTCTTCCTTGTCAGTCATGCCCAAAACAAGTATAATGCTAGGACAATACTGTACTTGATATGCCCGTGCAAATTATAAGAATGCATACCTAAGCTCGTTATAAAAATATTTTGAGGGCAAAAACCATATTAAAAAGCCTTGGGCTCTTAAGGACCTGGGCCGGGTTCCGGACTGAGTTAACATTACTTCAAACCTGGCTTGCAGGGGTCTTTCATCGGTTGTTCACCCAGGTCCAGTGTTTTGTCGGGCACCTGTGCAGACGGGCTCAGTCCTATGCGGGGTTGGGCCCACGCACTTCCTGTGCATCTGACAGTGAGGGAGTAAAAGTATTCGCACTCTTGTGTTTACCTTATGAGACTCACCATCTCCGCCCGAACTTTTAGAGGAGATAGATGACACCATATCGTTTACAGTATCTCCCGTCATCTAGCCGTCGGCCATCAAGGAGAGACCCCGCATGCCCAATTTTACGGGCTGCGTAGCCACGCCTTCCACTGATTCGTTGTGCAATAATCTGGCCAGCCGTTCTTTTTGTAGCCCATCCTTTTCGAGTAGGATTATCTTCTTTAGGTTTGCACCTCTGTTCCATTGTTCCTTTGCCTCGCAGATGTACTGAACAAAGCCTTGGAACCCCTCGTTTCGCGTTCTTATGATCTTTTAGTCACAGTGCGTGGCCCTTCTTTCATCGACGCCGTTGCAGTCGGCCAGTGTGTCTTGTATCGACTTCGTGCACCTGTCTCGCAGTGTACACAGTGACGGACCTTTGTAGTTCTCTCCAGGTGCGCGTGGGACTTGCCGTGACCAGTGAGAAACTGAGTCATGAACACATCTAAAGCATATATTAGATATTTACGATCCTGCCGTTTTTGAACATGAGCTGACACATAGGTTGATGAAAGCGATCTGACTATATCAACTATTCGTTTGTAGTCTCCCCGTTAATTACGGCCTCCTCCAGCATCTCAAACAACTTTTTGAATCGGGTTTGTCAGAAATCGGCGTCACTTTTGTCGAAAATAGGTGTTCAACCAGTTTTCGATGTCGGCTTCAATATCAAAGACTTCGCCTTTAATCTGGGATTGGACAGTGAGCTGAACAGTAGTAATTGGTCTCTGCCAGGTTCGGAATTTGTATGGTGCTGAAATACCCCCCATTCGAGCTCTAGGAGGGCGGCTTTGACGGTGTCCTCAGTAAAACAAGACGACGTGGCCTTGTCGGTCGGCTTTTTTCTGTCTGAGAGCCACGCTGACTCGATACAACTGATCCGTGTAGAGATGCTGATCAATCATGTTGCCTTTCCCAGTATTTCACACCTTTACACACCCACCATATACAAAGCATTCCATTGTCGGATGAAAGTTTGGCTTGGGTCTGGATCGATTCGCCGTTTGTTTCCTAGAGCCCACCCTTTCCTGTCCTTCACGTTAACATAAAGGTAACACTTCTCGATTCCAATGGTGCTCCGGACACCATTGTGGGAGCATATTACTCGGTACAGTCGACGTGTTGAGCGACAATGATTAACTGATTTGTCTGAAATTGTCTAATTAATTTCATAATATTGTGTGTCTCAATATGAACAATAACTAGTGACGCGGTTGAGTACAGGGTGTTAGGCCAAGATCCTCATGGTCCCGAGGGAGACGATGATATAGCCACTGTTTGTTTTGTTCACCTCGGCCGGTTCGCAGAGAACTCAAGCGCCAACTCTTCGAGTGAACCCCATTGGGTGAAGATGCTGAAGTATCACACGATGTGTGCAATCAACACGATGCGTGGCCAGTTGTCGATTTGATTGACGGTCGTCCTCCTTTAAAAAGGCCTTCGTTGTCCCTTGAAAAGATGCATCGTCAACGTGGCATTTGCCATTTTTGAACGAACATCCATCCGAATCCCGTCCACTGAGCCTTCACGCCTTCTTCGGACACAGCACGAATGTCCCAGACTGCTCCTCGGCCCTTGTCGGAAAGTATTGTAAAGCATTTGTCGAAAATGAACTACTTAACCCGTTTGGAACATCCATCTCCATTCGAATGACTTTACCGAATTCGACATTTATCGGTATAGAACAATGCAAGGCAGACGTTGTTAGTTTTCGTGTGGCAGTTCTATATTATATAAGATGCATTTGTAACAATAATATACATTAGGAGGAGTTACACTTCTTTCTTTTCATAATAGCTCACAACTGATTTGCCCTTTGCTTAAATACATGATGACACATACACGAACGGTGATTAGTACAGCATCGTTCGCAATACACTTCCCTACCTATGATAGTTAGAGATGTGTAAGGGACGGCGTTATAGCTATGTATGTTGCCCTCAGCAGATGGAATGGATACAGGTTGGCATTGGTGTCAATACACATCAGGTTACGACGAAGGTTGGCCGTCTTTCACTTGCTCGATAGACAAGTTGCCCTGAATAATAATTACTAACTCACTTAACCTACCCTCTAACTTTGGTGCCTTTGACGTTATCTTCTCTATCGGAAGCGTAACCTATTCATATGCAACACGGCATTCGCAAAAAGGAGACCACAAACTTGCTACAAAGCTTTTACTCCGTTTACTCCTCCTGTTGTAAATTAGGTTTGGTTGGAAACTTTGGGGACCAATCATGCCGAATCCACTCTGTTCTCGATTGAAAGCCAAAAACAGGCACATTTCGACTTTATTAAGTAGCAACTAGGCAACTTGGTGGCGATAACGATGATGATGATGATTCGATCAAGCAGTTTGAATTAATTCATGCGTTGAAGTCGAGTCTTTCAAGATCTACTCATCAAGACATTGGAAGTTCTGCGAATGTTAAGGAGTCTGGTGAACACAGAATCAGTTCGTTGTGGGTTTAAACGGAAACTCAGCTTTCGTATAGCCAGACTACGAACGAATATAATGAATGATAAGCCATCTCGCTTCATATTACCCCCGTAGTACTCGAACGGAATGTCATCGAAAAACAGCCAGAAAATTACCTTGAGTTTTTACATATAAGGGAGCCCAAGCATTGTAAAATTGCAGCTCCTTTGATAAACCAATAATCCTTTACCTTTATCCACACTCCAGTTGATCACAGTAGCTCCGTCGATGGCAAAGTTACCTAATAGGTAGCCGACTCTGTACGATATCAGGCTAAGGTTTTGAAAAAAGGACTCCCGTTGCCAGAATGTGCGTCCCTGCCGGACCACAGGACTAAGCAAGAATTCTCCATCTCTGACCATGTTTCTGCCCAATGAGCGGGGAGCTAGAATGTCTTTGCTGTCACTGCGTCCCGTATACTCCCGCTCCTCCTATGTAAGAAAGTGCAAGGCGTACGCGTTCCTTCCACAGCTCTAGCAGTCATTCTGGTTACCCCAGCAGTTCAACACAGCACAACGCACGAACGAACAGCAGCCGCAGCAACAGCAGTACTCCTAGCGGCATACCCGCCGACAGGCTTCAGCCTGTCAAATTTGTGCAAGCCTTCCGCCTTGTTAAGTTTATATAGCAACAGCAGCCGAGACAGCTGCTGCTGCTGCAGCTGCAGGCCACAAAGAAACGCCACAAAAACGGTAGTAGTATGCCAAGCGCTGTACAGCTCTACAGCTCCCGGTACCGGCAACGAGCCCCAAACGGCTCGGGCTTCGTAGCAGTGAGTTGATGACAGCGTACACCAAGTAAGCTAGAGTGCGCAAGGCGGGAATGAAGGCAAGACGTGTTGTGATGCGAAAGAAAGATTACACTCAGCTTTGCGACCTGACCCGATGCGTCCCACTGAAATAGCCCTGTAGCAGCGGTCTGCCTCGTCCACTGTGAGCTGTAGTGAAGGAGAGGCAAAATTCTGCCGCCGGAGCGGTAACCCTAACCAGCTCTATTCGTATGACGGTGACTAACCGCTGCGGCTGCAAACGACGTTTACGAGTACCATGATGGAATAAAGCAACACAACGAAAGAACAAGCTGCCTCTACTCTTTTTGCCTCTTCAGAAATAAATAGATACAACTCGAGCATATAGCGTATAACCCGTATGGCATTGCGGTGAACGTTGAATTTGTATACTAAACAATGCAGCCTCTTACTCAAAGTGTATATATACATGTATATATATATATATATATATAATACTCGCTGAAGATTTGCGAAGCTCCTTATGATTTCAGCGTTGACTGATACCTCATCTAATGTAAATGAGAACCACGAGCAGATTTCTGATTCAATTACGTCAAGGACGGATAATAGGAATTTTAGTTTTGAACGTTCCATAGGCCATAAAAAATATTAGGTTGGTTCATAAGTTCCCGCGCTTTTTTCTTACGGAAAAACACAGTCTTTTCGAGCACACTATAGAAACCATTTGATTTCTGATGTACTCTTCGCCACTATTTACAACCTCCTCCCACCTCTCAGCCTAGTTTTTTGTGTCAGCTTGCCAGAATTTTTCACTTTTGCTCGCGAAAAAGTTTTCGAGCCACATTTTGAGACCCTCTTCACTGTCAAATTTCTGATCACTAAGATTGTTTACCAGAGAACAGAAAGGGTGGTAGTCTGTCAGGGCGAGGTCCGGCGAATACGGTGGGTGCAAAAGAACCTCCCATTCGAGCACTTGGAGAACCTCCTTGACGATTTTAGCGGTGTGGCATTGTCGTGCAGTATAATGACTTGTTTCTCGGGGTCTATTCTTGCTGATAGCTTGATTTACTCGATACTGAACCAGATAAACCTCCTTGTTGACCGTTTTTTTTTTATTCTCAACCATTTCCGAGTGTAGCAGACCCTTCCAGTCCCATCGAATTAAGGTGCCTGACGGTAGTCGAGTGGCTCCAGCCCGTCTTAACAGCCAACTATCGATTTGTTTAACGGCCGTCGTCGTCCAACCACATTGTTGTCGGATTGGCTTCGAAGCAAGTTTCAAATCACAGATTGTAGAATAAAGAGTTCCTGTCAGCTAAGGACGATGATGTGATTCATTTCGATCAACAAGGTAAATGCAGGGATAAGGCCAATTGAGAGGGCTATAGCTGCACTGCGAGTACCCGACCTCGGTATTACGGCTTAAATAAAATGAATCACTCCTCCTAATTACCGAGTTCGCATGAGGTAGCTTTCTCTTGTTAAAAATTAAACGGTAAAAGATTAACACGCAGTCACTGCAGTTATGCAAACATTTATCTGGCTAGATCCCTCACGCACTCGGCCCTAAGTCACGTAAAAGGCTCACCTCATTATCGAGATACTATTAAATTAATTTAAGTGTTTGCCGTCGAACGATGCAGATGCAATATTTGAAGGCTCCGTCCCTCTTACTGAATCTATTCAATACGTTGCAATTTACTTCGTTACCACAATACCAATACTGTACAGTGAACTCACTAAGCTCGGCGGTAGGTCATATCACACAGCCCATGGTGATACCTACAATGATTTCGACGCATCTTTGAAAATCATCACTGCATTATTTCCAATATCTCCAGCAGATGCGGCAGCATAGAAAGTGAAGCCAAACGAGGTTTGGACAGAAATGCTTATACTGGCTGGGACTACACGCGATGGATTGGCTGAGGCTCGTAAACTTGCGTCTGCACTTTCGGATCTTCGTCGGGTCTACGTAGAGGAAAATCTTCGTAGAGCGGATGCACAGGGTGGTGTGCCCGACTAACACGCATGCCCGAACGCTCTCGCTGCGCACAAATTATGCGCGACTTCTTCCGTTTTTACTAAAGATGGAGATGTTGTTCATCTCGTCAAAAAAAAATAGGAAAACACAAGAGGAAACGTGAACAAGCTTCGTTAATGAACACAGCCAAACGGGCGGATCCCGGTCGAAGTGTGTCTGTAGCCGGCGATGCGTCCGGCAACTCCCGGAGTTCGTTCGTTCGCTCTGTCGGGTCCTGCTTGGAGAGACTGGCTGCTCGCTTCGTGTCGTCCCAGAGTTGAAGTCACGGAGGCGAATCCAAGTTCGGTCACGTTCTCACAGTGCCCCTCGGACGCGGAGGGCCCAGCAGCAACGGAGACAGCACGGCCAGACGGCTCCTTCGAATCGGGACGGGAGCTCTGCCTCCAAGCCAAATTCACTCGCCTTTCTTTCGCCAGAGCGTTGTACTAGCCCAACTGGAACCAAACCACTTCTTCTTCTAGGTTCTACTCACTCTCACCGTGACGGGAACTCGTCAGTTTCGTAGTGTCTACCGCAATCGCGCGCATCGTATTTTTACCTCATGCATAGCTGCAGGTCTCGTTTGATTTGAAGGACAAACTCAAGTCGGTCGATGACGCGAGAAATTGGTGAGTGATCCGCCATCTCGACAGGGCAGTAATATTATTCTTATCGAGATGATTCAAGATACACGAAATAAATAGGTCAAAACGTCGTACGTCACGTATTTTTGTTATGCACCCTTTGCATTTCGTCATGCTTCAACAAATATAGGTACGAATACCAAAAGTATATATATGTGTACTTTCTTTCATACGCGAGTATGTATTTCGTCAGAGAATTAATTATTTTATGCAAATCACATTACGACCTCAGGCTAATCCTGCTTAATTCCAACTGCTGTCCGTAGATGGAGGTAGATATTTCGATCCTGAGTAGCCTACCTGGTTGTCCACCCTTCATTCAAGACATACGAGAAGCGTTGGAGTATTAGTTTCTATTTTCGTACTTGATTTTCAGTTGGATTCCTATCACTATTCGGTGCGCATCCGTTGCTGGCTGTGGCTTTCCCGGAGACTGCCACCCTCGACGATAATACCAGGCAGAACTTTCGCAATTTCCATCAATAAATATACTTCTCGCGAGGATCCCGTCCATCTTACGCCGCGCTAGCCGCAGCATATGTCTTGAAAGTATGCACACCGTATAATCGGCTTAGACTTAGTTAGAGAATGTCAAATTATAACCCTTCAACCTATAATATTTCCTCGCTGCGTTTTTGACCTAGCCTAGGTTTTGTTTAAATTATTTATCATAAACCTCAGCAGTCGCCAGTCGAAAGTGGGCTATTCGTCTGTCCAGGGCACCTTCCCTTCGCACATTCGTCTGAAAATCGAGTCACCACTATCCAAGTGAAGGATTCCTAACATTTCAGACGTTTCTTTCGCGCGCGCCTCGACAACTGCACCAGCCCCAAGCCGACTTCAAGCGGCAAAATAGCTAGAAACAGTACATGTGCAAGGACATTGCCCTCTCGGAATGCGGCGAATTTCGTCCAGTCTAGCTTTGTGCGACCTCTGGCCCAGGCCGGCAACCCCGCCCCCGTTTCCACCGGCCGTTCTCCATTTCTCCTTGGACACCTAACTGTCTGGTTGAGCCAGCTGTTGGAACTCAAGCGATGTCCAGACCCGTAATAACTTGATAATAGAATTTTTTGTCGAGTCACAACGTTCGCATGAAAAGGACAGCTTGGTATGGATGAAACAGGCCTTAGGGAATATGTGACCCGACTGATAGTTCGCACTTTATCTAGATATGAATTTCATTTTGTATCTTTGCTGGACCTACGTAAATTGCACTAATATAGTAGAGTGGTATGTGTATTTTTTCTGAAACATT
Source organism: Stratiolaelaps scimitus (assembly GCA_019614645.1). Lineage (NCBI taxonomy): Eukaryota > Metazoa > Arthropoda > Arachnida > Mesostigmata > Laelapidae > Stratiolaelaps > Stratiolaelaps scimitus. The sequence goes on along the minus strand of JABWDB010000003.1, from coordinate 15,142,283 downwards.
ATTTAATACATATATATATATATAAACTACAATTTATTTGGAATGAAAGGAGAGCATCCATGCATCGAATAGACCGAAGGCTAAGGGATCCCTTAAATTCTCGAAAGAAAAACCACGCTCCAGTGCAGACGGGGTGGATGTTATCTAGTGGATTTTGGCGTGTCATTGACAGAAAAGGTGGCTCACTTCGAAACCTGTGAAATGTATAACCAGTCCATCTCGTTTCTCGGCATAGTGTTCTCTCTGTGCCTGATGAGCCTGGAAAAACTAATCTGAATATCAGAGTCAAATTGTACTGTATCATGCTGACGGTATTGAGGTTGGTAACATTAAAGTGACCAAGAAAGAACCTGCATGAACGTTCCATATCACATGCAGCTGAATCGGTACATATTCACATCGTGTTTTGCATTTTTGTAACTGCGAATGCCACGGTCGAGTTCTGCCACGGTCTCACCTTCACCACACGAACCACGATGTCGTCAGCTCGTGTAGTAAGCAGAAGCGTCGAACAAACGTCCATGAACGTCTCATCCCGTTAGTGCAGAACATTGAACACAGGCCGAGATTGTTTTTACTTGGCATCGTATATTGAGTAAATAAATTTCTCTCCACGGGGAATTCCTTAGTGTAAACGCTCAAGTGAGTAGGAAGGGACAAGGTCAGAGATCGACAGCTACGAGATCTTGACAGTGAGCTCTTGATATGAGGCTACGGCGAAGATCCTAGTCGACGTGATTGCTTCTATTATAGTACTTATGGTCAGAGGCCAGCATTAAGTATGTGTCACGTCAACATTCATGTATGGTGTACTCATTACGTCACGCTACCATTCGATGGTGCTCGTCCTTGTTGCGTGGCTGACAATACCCATTGTTGCGGTTGTTGTTGCTGCTGTTGTCGCTGCCGGCTGTGCCCCTTACTTCGTCTGACTAGTGCGTCTCCCTGTCAACGGTGACGAGGATAAGGTAGAGATGTAGCAGACGGTGATGCAGAGCCAGGAGACTGCAAACGTGCAGTGGTTGCCAACGAGATTCATCAGTCGGTGGCCCCGATCTCTCCTGACGGCCTGAGCCGCAAAGTCACCGCGCATTCAAATGCACCGCTGTTTCCTGAACTTCGTTGTATATGACATGAATGCATTTACTACATATGTACAGTAAAGAAGCATCCATTGTCAATCGGGACTAAACCCACGGCACACAGCATCTCCTGTTCATCTATTATATCTGTACAAATAAATAAATAGTAACAAATGATTATAGTTAGCGGACTTCATGGCTTTAGCGTGAAAGGGACAGAGCGACTGTCCCGGAGATGGCAAATATCGAAACAGTGGGGCCATTTCTCAAGAGAAATGTAATGAGGTTTGCAGTGCTGAATTCTCTTCCAATTCACCAGTGGTGTTCTACTGGCCGAGAAACGCAGCAATGAACAGTTGACACGAAAAAAATCTCTAGATTTCTAGGTGTAAGCATGTAGAGCTTTTGATCAATGACGAACAGTGGTCTCGACGCAGCGGTCTACCTTAACTACCATAGAACAGAGTAATTATTATAAATGGATACATATTGTTGTGTAATAGCGTGTGATCCTTCGGAAAAGATATTTGAAAGTTACAACATACCACCTAAAAGTCTAAACACCAAAGGTTCCTTAGATGCGGAGCCGCAGTTAAATTATCGTGTGTTAGAAACTAATAAGGACTGGCGGGTAGGATATTTATGACAGTATGTTCCGCTTCACACTGGCTTAAATTCAGCCTACAAATCCGCTTTCAAAATCGTGAAGTTTAACCCCAACCTAACGAGCCTCACCGGTTGACGTACACTACATGCACAGGGCGCGCGCGCTCTCTGAATATGAATATTCAGTATTTAGGTCGAAGTTCAAGCTTTTCTCGCGAACGACTCAAAAGACTACTAAGTTACAAACGCTAACGATAACTTAGGGATAACTTAGTAGTTAGACTACTAAGTTATCTAAAGATGATATCCACGTCTTCTCATTGGATCGAACAGAAATTGTGTTCTGTGCATGTATACGTATTATGCACGTTTGATTTACTGGGAAACAGGCAGTATCAAATACAGAATATACAGCTCGAAGCTGTAAGCACGGAGAGCAGCACGCCTATTCATGTGCCTACGAAAACATCTAATGTCGATTTGGCTTAGCTGGGGATAGATATCATCTGCGCATTGCCTAATCATATGTTACGATCAGCGGCACCCGGCCAATGGAATCGAACGACCGATCATCGAATTTCTCAAGGCAGTTTCCTCGCTGCTGTGTTATATAACATAGTATTATATGTTTCCGTCCATCGTACGAGGTCCACCTCTAAGGAAAAATATATGCCTGATCCGTAGTTTTTACCGAACTTCACCGAGGCCACTAAAAGGTTTTCGGGCTGACCTTCAGCGAACATTCACCGAGGCCACTATAGGTATTTTATCTGAATTTATCGGCGGCCTTGACTATCTGGTGGGAGCAAACACGTGGCAGAACTTGGGTTGAGACGAGGAAGAGGGCGCCTGCTTTGTCAGAGTGACAATTTGCTGGTCCCCACTACATTAGCGCAGGAAGGCCGGCACAGGTGGGTCTAAATATTTTCGGGCTGACTCTCAGCCTTAAACATTTAAAGTCCACGGTATTGCTTCTGCATTGCTTCGTAAGCCGGAATGCAAGTATGCAACGGTGGAGATCGAACCCGTACAGCTATGTGTCATCCGATTGCAAGGAGCACACGAATGCACTGCGCCACCGAGCTCGACAACACAGGTGAGTCTGTCTCGACAATCCGACTATGTTTGCATTCAGGTTCAGCCTGCCAGGCGTTCAGGCAACTGAGATTTTCCCCGGGTCGGAGATTTACCACAACCGACTATGGGCTGCATTCAGCAGCCCTTGTCAGAGAGGGCGGCCTTTCCGCCTACCTCACATTTACCGCACCCCTCTGCAGGCCTCATCGGTTTCTCGAGCCTGCGTAAGATTGCCCGTTTGTGCTGTGCCGTCCCATCTCATACGTGGTCGTGCACTTTCTGATGCTGATGACAATACGCCTGTGGCGGAGTCATCAGAAGCAGGTCCTGACCCTCTTGCTGCCGATCCGAGGTTCTCGAATGATCAGGAGGCGGACGGCTCTAACATCCAGCGTACTCTCGGTGCCTGTCCCAGTGTTTTTATATTATAGAAGGGACGCCCTTCAAGCGATCCTTAGTGAGAATAGGAGCAATGGGAGGTGCAAGGGGAAAGCAGGGCGTGTGTCCTGTGGAGACAGAGAAACGCTGTGTTGAGAAAGGGCATGAAGGATCGCGAATCAAGGGACAATAACAACCAGTGTCCTCACCGAAGGACAACGACGAGATGCATTCAGGCCTACGAGAGTACGACTTCTGACTCCTCCTTTCCAACTTGACCTTTAACCCTGTTTCATCTTCTGAAACTCGAGTACGTGCGCTGAGGAGAGATCAGTTATTGGACACTAGCCTAGCACTGGCTTGGCCGTGCTTGCGCCTTGGAGATGGGACCGTTTTTAGAACGATTTGCTGTTCTGACGATCATGGAAATATCGTGTCTCCGGTAGGTATCGCAACGATAATGTATGCATACTGCCGTTCGCTAACTGTGTTACCTATTCGGCTGAACTTTTCCAATTAAAGTCCGCGAAGCTTTGAAGATGATATTGATTGAGTCACTGCCATACAATGAAACAAAGTGGATAGGATAGCATAATATGTAGAGAAATCCATTTACGATTAAAACGTAATAGCCACACAAAGTAAACTATTGAGAAAAGGTCGTTTTATAGGACTGGGGATAATAAGAACAAATAAATGATACGCAAGAAGCTCATTTCAACGATGATGATTAATTGAAACCCGAGTCTCGTGTTTATGTGGTGGCATTGCAGTTGAACGTGAAATGTTGCAATGACACGCCATAAGCAGATAAGGCATTTTCTGAATTTAACGGCTATGTTCTCAGCAAAGATCTTTAAAGTTTGTCCTTGTATTGAGCGACGTGTGGACCACAAGTGACAGTAGCAGCGCAACGCATATGATTTTATAATCATACAATCGGATAGGAAGGCCGTCAATTGGAGCCTAATAGAAATACGGTATAGTGTCCACTAGCATATGCCCAACTCACGTTGTTCAACTCACAACACGTTGCTAAACTCATGCTTGCCTTTAGCTAGGTTCGTCCTTAACATTGTACAAATAGCATATGTGATTACTTGAGTACATCGCGATGTATCACAAGTTCCATTGTTATATATATATATACATATAATAGAAGAAAGCTCTCGTCCACTCGTACCCTTAAATGGAAATAAGACATCTAGCTGCTGTGGCGTCCATGAAACGGCCCGTTGAGCATGTTGGCAATTTCTAATGTTGCTCTTATGCTTTACTTGGCAGTGATCGTTAGAGGGACGACTTCATTGTCGGCTGCAAAGGAGTAAAATTCTAGGTCTATACACGGCACCGTATAAATAGTTGCTCCACAGCTTACTCAATAAATGCACAACACCCTGTTACTTTGTTAAATTCACTATGGTTTACGCAATTGTACTGAAGGCAATGTTTACCCATGCAGCTGAACTCACAGCCGTTATTATACGATACTAACTGCACACGCGGACCACACTTGCATTCGTGAAGCTGGAGTTGGATTTATAAACTAGACTCTATTCGAAAACCTATGATACACCACATTCTTGTATTATACTTGTAGTTCAGGACAAGGGCACTTCCTCGTCTGAATTACCCGAGCTCTGATATTTCTTTGACTAATAGTTCAGACGCGAGGTCCACAGTCTTGAGTGCGTCATTATCTCGTGATGTTCGCCATTCTATAGAGCGAACGAGATTCTTACCGAACAGTTGTATGCGTAGAGTTAGAGTTGGTAGTTCGCGTTTGGCAGGAAAGGTCTGGTGACAATATGATAGTTTGTGAGTTAGATGTATAAAATAAACACACCTCCAGATAAATGAAAATAGTCGTTGCACAGTTGAAACAGCACATGTTGTTTCCGCTGTAAGCCTACTTTTTCTCACCTGTGCACGTATTAATAATGTTTGCTAACTAATCTACCCACATTATCGAGTTCCAGGAGGTTGGTACTGCTAATCGTATTTGTGCCCATTACGCGAAACGCGGGTTCCAATGTTGCTCTGTGTTGTTGTTGTTCATGCTCTCTTCGTCCCAATACATAGCGCCTTCGCTGCTGTCCTCGCCGTGCTTAGTACTATGGCGCTACGTCCGTTAACTCTACCCGTCAGACGTCGAACTCAAGCTAAATCCACGATAATGGCGAGTTCACCTGGCTGAACTGAACATGTCCAATGGCCAACCTATGGTTTGACCTATTGCTCTCGAAGACACACAGCTCTATCTCTCTCTCTCTCTATCTTCCGCTCTCTGTGTTTCTCTGGCTTTCTTTGTATTCGATGCTCCTCCGCACAGAACATTGCGCGTTTAGCGAAGGTCGAGAATTTATGTTAGTATGTTTGAGTTGTTTAGAGAAATCACTTGAAATCGGCTTACGGATTGGGGATTTCGCGTCAGCTGGGTGCGGGCCAGCGATGGCGTGTACGGAGAAGGCCGGATGATAGGCGCAAGTGAGTGGACATGGATGTCCGCGAGAGGCTTACAGAGACCCTCTACCCTATGGCTTCGAGACAAGTGGGCGTCTCGCTGGTGGACGGGTCTTGCCGGTGGGAATCCTCCTGCAACTCTTCCCGGAGAATGAGGAGGTGGCCAAGTTTGCGCAGAGAGCAGCACACCTACCTAGCGGCACCCGATGGCCTGTAACGATAACGACACAGCCTGTGGCACGCAGGAAATCGATTGAACGCTCTTTCGTAGAAGCGAAATTCTGCTGGCATAATGCCATCAACAGAAATAATATTGTTATTATTATTATTATTGTTATCATTATTGGCGACGACGCACGGTCAACATCGATAATGATGCCTGTAGCTGTTGATTCGCTGATACCCGATTCGTTACGTGGGAGGCATTTTTTGGCTGGTAAAACAGAATAACGAAAAGATATTTAGATGGTAGAAAGGTCTAGAAATTAGAAGGAGCCGTGACCCCCAGTTCGAATTAAGGTTGTAATATAAATCAATGTGTGATGCGTCCTGCTGCGTCCGATCGTGCTCGTCGCTATCGTCTAGCCTATCCATTCTGGCATTTGGCCAAATCCAACAACTAAACAACGAATCGATGGATGACTTTCAGATGGTGCACTCAAAAGAAGGTGCTATTGTTCGAGAGTCTCGATCATGAGGCCTAACTTGACTGAAGTTTGCGTATAAGTGAAAACAATTCGGCGCAGTCAGCATTATGTTTAGTCAATAGAAGTTCCACGGCATGAGTGACATATGCTATTTGCTAATTACAATTTCACTGTACACTGTACAGATGTTGTTTCATAGGACATTTCTAGAACAAGTATGCTGAAGGAATCTATAATTTTTTGCATAGATCAAATGGGAAAAATCGAGAAAACCTGCGGTCTAAGTAGCTGCAGCCTAGATAACCCATCGTGATCACGACAATGAACAACTAGAACTGCCTCTGAAAAACTATGACGAGCAACTTCGACAAGTTTTCACATTCAATTTGTCGTCACAAACAAAATCTCTATTATAAGTGGCCTGTTAGAACAATTACATGAGGAGGCAGGTAGACACAGTTATTGGTACATGATAAGCTTGCTAATACCCAAAATAAATCTTGAGGGCCTGCCGAAAAGGACTCAACTAAAAATTTACTGCTCACTAAGAGGGCGTCTACCCCGGCCCTCCCCGGCATCTGCGCAATATTGTCGTGTAATGCAACTTTAATCAACTCCACTTACTGGTTATGGTAGTAAAAACGACAGACGCGGTACGATATCAGGAGGGGGGGGGGTATCACGGAGTGGTTAGTATCGTGGATCAAGCAGCTATTGATCAGATCATTCTACGCTGGTCCAGAGTTGACGTCCAGTGTCGCAAGTGGTCGATTCATTAAGGTTTCCCCACTTCGTTGACGCAGGCCACCCGAGGATAGGGAGATTTCCCTTCACGGGTCATTCGCCGGCCCGAGTCTATATTGGGAGTTCTTCCTAGAGTTCCGTCCCACCGTTGTACTATGGTTCCATTAGGCAGGTTACATCAAATTGCTGCTGCTGCTGTTACCGCAGTGGCGGCGGCGGAGGAGTTACAGAGACGATCCCGCACGGCCAACGAAATTGAAGCATTGACTCAGCGCGGCCGGACCAAGTGAGCCAAACGCAGCCTAACTTTAGACAAGCGCATTTAAAGAGCAGCACATTAGGCAAACGCAAGTAATTGGTCATAATTGTATGTGCCCATCATAAAATACAAATCACTGAAATGATCGAAGCTGATGCGTTTGTCGACTGCAAGCACAGTAAGTGCAATTGGACCCTTGAATTATGCGTTTAGTGAATTAGTCATTGTCGAGAAATAACTCGATTGATTCAGTCTGCTCCTGCATAATATATCGTAGCAGAATTATTTCAGAATTTCAATCATTTCCATATTCAACGAGCGTACCAATCGACTTTTTGTGCCGACTGCTTTCAACTGGGCCCTGCCTTCCCCGGAAGAGATTTAGAACGAATCTATCAGTCATATTTGTGATGGTGCATGTACTAAGTTATTTAACATAGTGATATTACTAAGTTAGTTCGATCGTGATATTAACGAAACTTGTAGATGTGGAATAGTCCAACTGACAGAAAGTTATCTCAGTATAAATCGAATCTAACAAAAACAGCGGACGTATTAAATGAGCGAACTGTGACCATCTGCTTTGGAAGAGCCCTCTAGTCCAAAACTGTCAACAATTTGATCTATTCGTAAAAGCAACAAACGACTTAAAACATATCGAACAAATATTATGCGTAAACGTCCCTGGAGCGCGATACGCGGGATTGTCTATAAATATTGACGATATCGTGTCTAACTTATCCCTGTGTTATCGCATGTTAGGAGACATCCAAAATTGGAAAGATGTTCTCTGCTGACAAAAGTGAGATCGAGTTCTGCCAATATTGTATCGAACGTTTTGCTAAATCTTTGACTCTATATTGACGCCTCGATATCAGTGATTGCCACCTTTGGTCTCGACGTTGGTCACTATGCGAGCAAAGCAATTAAACGTTCTAGACTCGTTCTCTGATGTATACCTTATCAATAAGCAGGAGAATTGCCCTGAATTAGAGAGAGAGAGAGAGTAAGAAATTTGTCATCGCGTCAATGAAGAATTTCGTGGAAGCAGTGATACACGCTGCAGAGAGGCATACAGGATTACCCACTTGAATATGAAAGCCAAGTCCTTAAGGCTGCAATGGCTGTCGCCAAATTAATGCCAATATTTGCGAATGATATTCAGCAAACCACACCATGCACGGAAGGCATCGCACAGGGAAGCACAGACGCATATCGTGCATGCACGATTAGATCAGATAAAGTCATTCCCCACCAGCAGTATACCTGAACATTCATGGATGTGCTGATCAATTTGTCTAATTAGTTTGGTCATCTATATATATATATATAATATATAGCCAGTATATGAGCATTCTAGTAAGGCAACGAAAAATCCAAGATAGTACTTCTGTATATATTAAACAGTATTATAACATTTAATATATTAGTTTACATCTGCCGTCTGATGCCCGCTCTTCAGTGAGTTCCTACCAGGCGCTTCACGGACCCAATGGAATCACAACTATGTTGCATCATGGCGCATTTACTGTACGTATACAAGGAGATTATATTATATATCACAAAGTATATGGTATCTGCCGAACTATATATATATATATACAATAGCCACTTATAATTATTAGCTGCAGGCAATCATCAAAATAAGCCATCTACATCTAAGTAATATACAAGGGCAATGCAAGGCCTAAAGAATTTTAGTTCGCTGCAGCTCCGCATTTTATTTCACATTCTCGATTTCCAGTACAAGGTCAGACGTTGCCAGGCTTTCATACTGCCTCTTGCGGCGACGTTTGGCAGTCGTCGATAGCGAACTATCAGAAAAACTCTATGCGTTAGCTCTGCCTGTGCCTCCGTAGTCTTCACTGCTCGTTCCCTTCATCGGTTTCGTAACATTGCTCCGTACGCGGCTACTACTAGTGCTACTATTGTACTACGAAGAATTCAATATCCTTTTCTTTGTCCCGCTCAGCTATTCGACGCTATGCTTCCTGCTAGCAAGTAGCAAAGGAAAATGTCGAGGGGGAGCTTACGTATCGCAGAGCTGCAAGGGAACTCTCATCGCGTTCAAGAGAGTCTACGTGCCGCTAGAGGTATTATATCTGCAGGTACTATTGCATATCGCAGCAAACATCGAGGTTAGTGCTAGACTGGCCGACAGGCGAGCTGGCCACTGGGCGGATAGTAGCTACCCAGCATGGCTTCATGGATTCGTTCTGCCTCCACCTCTATACATACGCCTTACGGACTGTCATGTCCCCATGACTTTCCCAAGGCTCATTCGCCGAGGAGGCACCGTGTCTTCGACCACGCCGTGGGCGCGTTCAAGTTACGTGGCTGGAAATCTCGAGGAGTCGTTTCGGCCCTCCGCGTTATGTTATACGTCTGCTAACAGCACCACCAGCTCCGCCTCAGCTAGCTGCGCCATTGCCAACTGTGCCAATGGCTGGTGTAACTCGTCAGTACCTCCTGGTCGACTCGGAGAGGGGGACGAGGAGGCCGTCGAATTTTCATTCTCGGCCATCTGCAGCGAGAACTCCGGTGGCTGACTTCCCCTGCCGCCGTAGCCATAGCACTAGTGCTATGTCTGTCGCTGCCTGTTACCTACATCGCGGCGGTCCCCGCGGTGGCCCCCGACCCGCTGCAGCTACTTCTACTGCTTGTGTTGCCCGGAACAGCCCTCGGAAAAAAACCCTTTGGCGTTTTCCTCAACAGTTCTCCTATATCGCCCCCCCCCGCGCGCTGCCGACTGGCTCCATTCGCTCCACTCTGATGTGATCCGCATCGAGGTGAGTGATCCGCATGTGAGCACGATCACAGCCGCCGCCGCCGCCGTTGGGCAGCGGGCGAGCGAATTTAAATTTTTCAGGATGACGTTCTTTCCACGTGAGAAGAATAGGCGGATACGCAAGACGTCCTTCCTTCTTCATATCGGCAAAAGGAAAGCAAAGAGAGAGGCAGAGGCTGAACAGGAGCGGCTTCGTCGTCGACGGCTGCTTCTTCTATTTCCCTCCAGCAACCCACGCGCCAGTGGTGGTGGCGGCAGTAGCGGCAGAGGCAGCAGCAGCAGCTTAAAGTGAAGAGAAAGGAAGGAATCGACGGGAGACGAAACACGCGCGCCCTCCGCGCTGCCCAACAGCTTCGGGCTATGTGGAAAGAGAGAAAGAGGAAGAGATGCGCGAGAGAGAGAGCGAGCCATATGCTCTCTGGTCGCTGCTATCAGCCGGCCGGCAAACCTCGAAGGCCAGGAAGGATGGGAGCCGGCAGGAGGAGCAGTTCAACTAGCAGCTCTCCCCCCCCTCCTTACTTCTTCCCCCGCAGCCTCAGGCGGTGCTTTTCGACTGCTGGCTACCTACCGGCGTTCTCTTGCGTGGCAGTGTAGCTTCTTCTTTTTTTTTTGGGGGGACTCGTCGAGCGGCGAGCTGTTGAAGGCCTCCAGGTCCAAACGGGCATGGGGGGTCGAAGGTCGACGAATCACGTTAACCTGTCGGGCCAGGCGTAGTGGACGACAACAGGGGCTCTCCGGAAGGATCAGACCAAATTCAGCGACCCGAGGCCAAACAGCGTAGGGCCGATCTGGTGAGCTCCTTGATCGTCGTTCTTCCAGCTGGGATGTGATAAAATGAATAGGAGAAGGAGTCGTGGAGTGAGGCAAGGTTCGGTTATTGCTCACAGGGTGACAGCAACGGAGGTGTCAGTCGTTCCCGTCACTATGGCATAATAAACGGATCTTCTGTAGAATGATTTTTCTTGCCTACGATGCCGAGATGGTCAAGGTGTCATCCAATAGGAGGAAAGCAGAAGAAATGCAAATATAACTATCGTTATTATATAATAGTATGGGGCTATACTATGGAGTCTGGCTTGAACATACTGAGAGGGTTCAATGTTTCAGTGTAATGTTGGCTATTGCGTCAACACCCTGATAGAGGTGGTGTTAATAACGACCTGCCTTCGCCTTGACAAACTTGACTGTGGAAGTCATACGTACAGACCTATGGACAGAAGGCAGAGCAGCTTCAAATATCGGTGAATCAAATAATTGTAGTAATTTACTCGTTGTTTTTCTTCTCTGCGTCACAAAGACCACCCACGAAATGGGGTCGTCGGTCGGTGTCGTTTGATCCGGCTGGGTAGCAACACTCCAATACCGACAATGCCCCGTCTCCCTAGGGACCATGACGGCCTCGGTTTGACACCCTCTCCCCAACTGCTCCTCCAAGTATTATATATTTTAATACACACAATCATACGAAATAGGGGCACGCCTCATTAAGTATTTTAACAAAACACCGCTTGTTTTCACACTCCAATCTCTATTGTTTTAATTACAATTACCGAACACACACCGAATATTTGTTTTATACAACTACACCGAAGATTCATATTGTATTAACTACCACCATACGTCCAAGTAGTACGCGAGAGCCCGCAATAGCACCGCCCACACACATACATACACACACACACACGTAGGCTTTAGCGGCTTCCGCCGATACGAAATCGTCGTCTCGAGTGGCCATTTACGTGAGAACGCCCAGCACGCAAATTGCATTTCATCAGCAGGGGCGTCCTGCCTGCACCACCGCTCTCGAGGGGGACCTCCAAGAATAAATATATGCTCCCTTTCCACTGCTCCCCTTAGCACGCGGACATCATTCAGACGACTTCGTTCATGGAGATCCTCGGCAAAAGTGCGCTGTGGCTCCATGGCAATGAATTCGGCGACAGCGGGCGCCAACGCGTCACAACAATGCACATTCCTTGCGAATATTTTTAAACCATTTGTGGTTTTGCTCTATGCCGTTATGCCCTCACATTGGATCCTTCGCGGACGTTTCTTCTTCCCGTGCTGACTCAGAGCCTTTGATGGCCCTACTCGGACATTTTCACAGCGCCACTGAGCCGTGGAATCAGCACTCATTCGGATAATCTATAGGAAATGTTAGCAATTTCAACGATGAAATTCTTCTGATTCATTCAGAGCGTCACAAGAAAGTGTATTGTTGAGTATTGTAGTTATACTTACCCTCTCTTGATATAATAGACGTCTCTATTTCGTAATATTTATAATTATACCGGTTTGAACCCTGAACAAGCTCTGCTGTGGGATTGTATGCACTACAAAAATAATAATAAGATGAAGATCGTTTTTTCCGAACCTTAGACAAGTACACCTGGCAAATTCTAGCGTAGGACACAGATGGCGGGAAAGCGGCAAGCGAACGAATAACATCGTGAATAGTATGGATGTCCTCTCAGAAACCGTCGCAGTGTCATGCTGAGCGAGGTCATACGCTAGTGACTATATTTCACTGAGTCGTACGTTACCCTGCGGACACACATCACCGGGTGGGCCAAATCTTCGTGCACAATGACGATCGACAACTAGGAGTCACTGAACTGTTGCACTCAACGAGGCAACGGGACACAGTCCTTCCCGTATGTGGCCGTAGTCACGCAACCCTTCTATTGCCCCGACTATTATGGTAGTCCGCCGTAGTAATCTTGTGTATTCACACATCAAATCTTCTCAAGTCTCACAGCCCGCCTCTCGTTCTCGGGGGGCGATTGTAGTGGCTATAAAGTTGTGTGCGCATCGTCAGCGACAGAGTTCTCGGGACTGAGCTACGCGAGGATTCCTCGCTCGGCTCGCTTCTGGCAAATGAGTACCCTTTCCAGCTTACCCGTGACAACCCCATCTCTCCACGATGGTGACGGTGGTGCAAGATGATGGCGACAGCAGCAATAGTAGAAGCGGCTGCGGCGGCTGCGGCGGTGATGATACGAGGTGCCTGCTTCTTGCTGACTTTTGTAGGCCGACGTGGTCGCTCGGCCGGTTCCATGCTCGCGGGACCGTGGCTGAAGCTCATCCAGATTTCCCTCTCATTCGCTGCTCGGTGGCCTTTCTGATGGCCCGACTCTCTCGCGGCTGCTATGTTCAGCCCGGCCAGCTGCATGATGATAAAGGCATTAGGCAGGGACGGAACGAAGCGAAGAAAGGCTAAGAACGAAAGCAAAGCGCATGCCATCTTGGCGCTCATCGTGTCCCTCGAGGAAACTCCCGACAGTCGCCACCATCGTTGTCGTCGTCGTCGTTACTCGCGGTCAACGCCAGCACGAAATATATAATAGTACTGACGCACAGCAGAGATAGCGCACCGGTGATAGAACTAGAAAAAGAAGAGGAGCGAGGTTTTTCTTGAGGAATATATGAGGATGTAGAATAAACAGATACCGACATATTATGGATATACTGGGTAGATATTGTAAACAGACGCCACGGGATGTTCACAAGAAGGAGAACACATTATTTGCTGTACTAGCATCTACCGCAGAGGCAGAATAGGTACGTATGTACGCGATGTATATATAGTGTTGCATATAAATAAACAAGCTCGCTTCGCCCAGTATCGACACGAAGCAGTAATGTATTGTTTGGATTAACTCGAACGAACGGAAACGAGCGTCAAGCCAGAACACTCTCAGGTTGGATGTGCCTGGGCTTTTATGAAGGTGATGTCCTGAGTGATTATGACTTCTTGAACTGAACCAAATGTTTCTATTTATTTCGTTCGATTGTCTCATAAATCGAAGGCGAGCCACGAAGAAATACGTGTCAGCAGATGAATTGAGGATCTTTTGATATGTGTTAGCAGATGAATTGAGTATGTTTTGAGGGATACCTTGTGCGTGGTACCAAAATGAACATAGGTTTCCAGTGAATAAACCGAAGCAATTTAAAGTTGCTATATATGTCCAGACATGTATATCCCACCATTCATAAGAGATCACAACGGTCAATAGGGTTGTCTCCCAAACGTCACTGTACCAACATCTTACCTGTCATAGCAGATTATCCGATTCTAGTATAGCTCCATCTACTTAGGTAGAAACGAGACATGTGAAAAAAAGTTTTTGGCTTTGATGAGATGCTACCAGACCTGGACTCAATGAACACGACAACACCCTCTCAGCAACTACTGGATTTCTCTTTCCACCACGTGCAATCACGCTCTATCTTTCTATCTCTCGTTTCAAGGTTAGACGGGACGCCGTTTCCTGGCCGGGCGCGCTAGTCGCCACACACAATTATACTGTAGCCATTTCTGACAAGGGCCGCGTTTAGCTAATTGCGATTATTCACTGGCAAATATATCTATTTTGACAATGAAATTAACTACAGCCCCAATATTCATCAAGCCATAGTGTTACGGATGACGATACAATCGAATTACGTGAAGGGATATGTACCCACTTTGATGAATCTCTTTGATTGTTCGACCAGTAAACGCATACGCGTCTGGTACCCTCGAGCTAATCAGATTGCTGCACTCGTAACACGACACGATCTAACGTGATTTGAGAGAGCATATTCGTGCCGCTGGCCGCCTGTTGAATTTAGCTGGCGAAGGACGCGAAATCGTCACCGTCTGGATCGCCTCACACTTCCCCGGGAGTTGCGTACGAAAACGCGTACTGCTCTGACCTACACGGTCGTGCCCTGCCCATGCGGAGTATTGACACAGGTCGGAATATTTTCTCAAGATACAGACACAGGATAGGCCGCATATCTGCAGAGATAACTGTGCAGACTTGCCGACGACGACAGAGGTCCAATTAGGACGTCATCGGCGGCAGCGTCGTCTTATTGGTCGTCGTCGTCGTCGTCCTCGTATTGGTCGGCGGCAAATTTGAAATGGAGTGGAATTAGGACAGTGAGCGCAGGCAGGGCAGGAGATGGCGCGGAGATACGTGGCGACTGGGGGGGTCTAAGTGGGCTCAAAAACGAACGATGCCTGGACGAGAACGACAACGAAGCGTATTGATATATTAGCTGGTGGAGCCCACCGATATTAACGCGGGAGCTGGCCGCGTATGTGCCACCTTGGTGATGGCGGTCGCGTGAGAATAATTAGGGATACAATTAGCGCGTGCGCGCGCGTATTTGTGAGGAGGAGGATCGAAAGGTTTCTTTCGGAAAGGGCCAGTGCCGGTGAGGGCCAGTCCGCTGTAACATCGTACCCCCACGAGCGACTCTATGACAGAGCTATGATATCTACGAAATGTGGTATACTGGCGGGCCATGAGTTTTACGAATGGGTAAAAGCACAACCGAAGCATCTCGCATTGTTGCTATTGTTATTGTTGTCGTCGTTATCGTCATAAATCTCTAGAGCATGCACACATTGTAAACTCCTGCCGTTGGGCCCGTTGAAGCTAGCACGATGAGAAAAAGGGAAGGATGTATATAAAGTGGTATGCAAATCATGGGGAAGTCAAATGGAACAATAGCATACTCGTAGCCCGCACAGAGTTAGAGTTAACCCAACCTCAAGAATTGGAGAGGTATTAGACTGTGTATATCTTGTGTGGTTTGTATTTCGTTCTATACCGAAGACGTCGCTGATGGTACGGGGTCAGTCTTCTGCCTGCATTCGAATTGGTGTCACGGTTGTGAGGCCACTTCAGACGAATATCGTTAGAACACATGTTTATATATATTGCCTATATATGATCTATTATATATTTTATTATCATACCTTATATCAGACGTTAGCCAACCGGTAATTAACGCAGATTTCGTTGTCCGACAGTATAATAATAACCATACAAACCTTTAGTCGCAGTGGCGCATAATACCATCTCAAACAAATGTTGCCCTCTTTCTTCAAAGTTAGTTTATAATTCAAAACGTGTATCGAAAAGGAACACAGATGTCGAAGCTGCCGCACTGTGAAACTATATTTGATATACTCTTTCAATATTCTTGAATGGCACTATTAGTTTTTAAATTTCAATATAACCATAATAGTAGTACTCCAAGATATTTGATCTTAGGTATGTTCTTGAATCAATGACATTTAAAGTTTTAAAATGGTTTCTAATTATCTCTTTAGGTACACTAAATAAAAGAGTAATCATGGCTTAATGGGACTATACATTAAAAATGGAGGTCGACTCGTGTTTATTCAATCGCCTTAGTCGTCGGGGCGGTGGCTTGGACGGCTAGGTCTGTACCTGTGAAAATCCGGAGATCATTGGTTCGAGTCCTGTGACCTGGTGACATATAAGAGAACTTAGGCATTGAAAAAATTGCAGTTCCTTTAATAAACATATTAACCTTAATTTTCTTCACAGTACCGTGACATGGTAAGCAGAGAAATTGTTGCTCAAAAGCACTTGATCGTCTGATTGCAATTCCGGTGATATGCTTAAATCACTTACATCAGACATGTACGAATGTGTTAGTTTAAGTAAACACATCATAAGCAGTGTATGCCCGTCCATTTAAATGCTAAACTGTATTGGTTTCACACTGTAAATATACTTGTCATTTGTTAGCAGACAGTATCGAAGGAAAACGATGGTAAAGACAGCTAAAATCCCTCTGAAAATTTACCTCAGAGCAGTAACGCTTCATGAAACAGGTTCCGCGTTCCCATAAATGGGCGAACAAATCTCGACATCCATATATAAATATTTCTCCTCGTTCTATTATATATTCATTTTATATTATTTTTTTATTTTATAGTTTTTATTAATAATATTTAATTTTAGTTTAGAATTTGTTACACACATGAAGTGAGATTACTCCATAGATGCGAAACTTGACGAATCTATGCCAAGGATGTCACTGAAGTTATCCAGATAAAAAGTGGACCGGCAAAATACTAAATTTTGACTAAAACCAAACACTTTTGAGCATTATTGTATATATATATATATTTCGTCCCCTTGGTATAGATTGGTTAAGTTGCTGCACTAAGGAGTAATTTCACTCCATACTTTTTCTGTAGCGTTCATGAGGAGACGAACGCGGGCTCTGCCGGGCGGCTGATTTCGTTATATATTTCGACTATATTCTGCATGACTTGTAACCGTCATAAAACATCACCACGATAGCGTTACCTTGCGCCATTTTGGGCTCTTGTCGTCCAGCGAGTTGGTTTAAAGCAAGCTATCTATATATGTAGATTGGGGTGACGTAACGCACCGGACGAGTCACTTCGCAGTATTTGCCTTGCCTTTGAAAACCCATTAGATAAAAAGTAGGGAGAATATCTACGCATATCCTAATTCATATATTAGTAGCCAAAGCCTACGTACGGATGCAGAATACGACTTGACACTGACGCAACTCGACATTAAAAGAAATGCGGGCCCACTCATGTCGAAACGAGCTATTGTCAACAGTGCGCGCACTAACTGGTAACACCTATGTTACCTGTTAACTGTTGATATCAGTTCAACGAAGATTTCCCTACAAGACATATCGGCCGATAGATATGATAATTAACCGTCGGATATTGTATGTGGATATAATCTTGCAATATACGAATTAGTATATTCCGCATATTCCAAACGCAAAAAGAGTCAATTTGTTAAACAAGAAGTGGTCCACAGCCACACAAGGGCTAGTATGCAATATGAGCGACGTGCTGTCATCTTGTATATCTTGAAGTGAATTTACATATCTTAGGAGTGAGAGCAGTGCATAAAACATCTTTAGACAGAAGTCGTATGACCCAGGCATACGCCACCCACAGCACTTTTACGAGCATCAGACCTTGAGTTGGGCAAACGAGGCTGCCGCCGGAGGAGTCCGTTAAAAGCCGTTTGAGTTGATCATATTAGAAATCTTTCAGCACCAACTTATATAACTAATGCCTAAGTTTTCCCTACCCCCTGAGTCCGTTTAGTTCATCTCCCATAGCGAACAAGCAATCTAATTTGTTTGTACAAATATTACGATAATACTCACAATCGAGCGTCCAGGAGATCGGGAATCAGAAATCAGACATGTTGTCCACAAAGCTTATCATTATAGCAGGTCAATGAATGACATTAATATAAATCATGCTTGTAGGAATTATTCGCCAGCATGATTAAATACCAGTATCAGCACGAATTCTCCGTTATGCTAATCACCTGTACTCCTGGCGCATATAAGCGAGGACAATTCCTCGGTCGGATAATCGAATCCATCATTCAGATCGAAACAGCTAATGCCCACGGGTCCGCATTACCTCGCTGTCGTTATGTCACACATAGAAATCCTCCAGGGCCTGAATCTATTTTCGTTTACAGTTCCCAGTACCATAATTCTTACCTGATCTATGATTACTGGAGATACGGCATGAAAAGAGACTCGTTCCATTATAACAATCTCTCCCATCCTGGAACGTCAATATATTCGTCCGCTAAGCCTGTCACAGGAACACGTCTGCTTGTGCATTTCCTCAGCACGAGACAAAACAATGTTAGAAGTAGTTGTCCATTTTGTCCTGCGGCTTTCGCACACAGGGAACAATTTATCTGCCCGGCGCATGACAAGATGTACTTATAGAAATCACGTTCGGCGCACAGATCTCAATACAGACTCAAAATACGGTTGTGTCTGCTTCTACCATGATACACTTGTGCATCGTAATGATTTTGTTTTGTAAATATCACCCCCCCCCCCCACCGTTAAGTATAACACGGGCGTTAAATCTAACATTCACCCTATAACAGATAATAGGCTTTTATTTCTAAGCACACATTTGTCTGTAGTATCCGTGACAGCGATGATTACATAGACCATTCTCAAGTGATCTTTTAACATATTTTCGGGCAGAAAAACAGCAACGTGCAGCTGTGTTAACAGGAGACAACTATGAGGCGACGATCCGAAGCTGGCGGCAGCATTTCACCGATACTTCAATTCGCTCCTCTATGGGAACCTTGTCTTGTACGAAGCCTAGTTATGTCCATCTACAATATTTGCCACCGACAAATAGTAAACCATTTCCAGTTCTCGCCTTTCCAGCTACACCCATACAATACCAAATCACACACACACACACTCTCCCGCACAGAGATTCGCCTGCTTGCTATCGTTTCAACGGCAGAGGACAACGCAATTCTTATCTATACTTTCTTTCCTCTCTCGATTTCGTTCTCGCTGTTCCATCCCCGCTATACAAAGCAATAGCAAGGATGGTAACAACGCCAAGCGTTTGCGGACGGGAAGATGAAGTTCACCGACATAAAATTGATAACGTCAAGACGGGCGTTCGGTTTGAGCGCTGGAGGGGCCAGCGGTGGTAGCAGCAGCAGCAGCAGGAGTTACGATGCGAATAAACCGGATCGTCGCTCGTCGCAGTTTCGGCCGCTTGATAGCGGGCTCGACTACCACTCTATTATTGCGTCTCTCTCCCAGACTCCACCACCCACCGCCCTTCCACAATGTTCTCGCCGCCACGCGATTAGCCTGGTGTCTTCCTTCACTCTTCGTGTACTTTCATCTTGTTCGCTGGTCGGACAAACTCCGGATCTCGCTGAGGGGGGGGGAAGCCACTCGCAGGCCTGCGGAGTCGCGTTTGTTGTTGGCGTTGCTGTTGTCTGATGTTTAACTTTGAGCGTGTCTGAGTTAAACACGCTAGCTACCCCCCAAGTCATCCAGCCGGCCAGTGGCAAAATAAGTAGAAGCAAGCCAAGGAATGAGCGAAGTGTCTGCGTAGCATCAAAGGCGCAGCGAGAGACAAGTGTCGAGGCTGCTCATACTGAGTTGGGAGGCGGGCGCAGGGGACACGTCGTCATCCGCTTGAGGGCCCTTTCTCCCTATGAACGATCACAGAAGCCTGACTGTGGCACCCACTCACATCAAACCTATTCTATATTTTTGTAGAAACAGTCGTGCGACTCGGAAACATACCGATGTCTTGTAATTTTTACAGGATCGTTACGGTACAATTGCTAATTAATTCATCAAAATCCTAGGAGTATGACAGTGAGTTAAATTTTGATTCTGTTACGGAAGTTCGTTCACATCACCATGCCATACATAAGTCTGTGTTAGCGACAACCCCATGTGGGCCATTTGCATTCATCAGTGGCTTTGCTCGGGTACCATTGAAATTGAAAATTAGCACCTCAGCCGTGATGTCATATCGGTTACAGGAATATATTATTGTTTGTATGAAGACACGAAACTAGTTGTTCAGCAAATTATAATATTATTGGATAATTGCCCCAATTATCAGTGTACTAGCTCAGGGTAACAAAAAAAACAATAGCTATATGTTCATCGGCATCCACGACTTAGACTACTTTATATGGTCTCGAGATGTATAGGGTTACGCACAAGGCGCATAAACTGACACTAAAAAAAGCAGTACGGATACATGGTATCTACCTAGATCTCATCCGAAGGATACATTATTTAGACGGCGAAGTTCATGAATGTAAAGGAAGACACTAAACACATATTAATACTTGTTTTGTTAAAGACTTATGTAGGAGTAGTGTGTGGGCCTATTTAGAAAATAATGCCTGAAAGAAACCAGCAGTCTCCATATTGTGATGATCCGTTCTCAACCAAACGTTACATTAGCCGGGGACAGATATATGTGTGTCACATAATGCTATTGTATGTCGTAAAATATTTACATCTCGGCGGACAAAATGTTGGCATTTCTATGTATGGGTGCCCTCTTGGTGTCGTGAGCGAACAGCTGCTGTATACAGCCGATCAAAGAATTTCGAAATATATTCTGTTCGTTTTCAGCAAACAGTGAGCTCAGCTAACAAGCCGAGCCAGCCAAAATGGAGCCTCAAAGTCGATCAATGTGGCCTTGATTCGCTGTTTAGTTGTCACAGATGCCTTTGAATGATGCTTCTGTGTACGGCTTCGATAGCGTCCCGGTGACCTTGAGAAGTTCTCTTCAAGGCCTTGACCTATAGCAAAAAAATAAATCATCTATTATTCTATGAAGGAGACCAATGGGTGGTCAAATGTGGAAGAGTTTCCTTGGCATGGATTTTTCTTAAAATATGGCCATTATGATTATTAGTATTAATCTGAATGGTGCTTATGTGAATTAGCAAGTCATTTATATATGGGAACGGTTACCGCTGAAATAATGTATTTAAGGCGCACATTATTATTGACTAAAGCACACATTATTATTAACTGTTGAGCTATGAGCTTTCTACTATCATAGATTTTGCTGATATATTGAGAATAATCGTTTATTTAAAAATCGAACTTCTAGGAGGATGCAATTCGAACCAGGCGAGCAGCGCCCATTGGATTGGAACGCCTCAGCCACGCTCCCACCTCGTAGTAAAACAACATCGCGCCGTCTCCATAGCGCGAACCCTGCAGACGAGATAGAAAACTCCTCTCGAGCTGTCGCGATGAGCAGAAAATACACGCTTATCATTGGTCAGACATGACTGGTGATGATGTTGTATTGTGAAGAACGCGACAGGCCGTTGTTCACGCAGATTCCAGCAGAAGAAGAAAACTCAGATGCATTGCTGATACTGAACAATCCGAAGTGGACTAGAACGAATCGGCTTGTGCACGTCCAGTGTCTCGACGTATATCGCAATATCTCAGCGATCTCAAACACTTTCAACGATCGTATGCTAATCATTTCTACTAGCCTCTTGCGTGAATGTGAGGCCCGTGTCAAATCCGCAATGAATGACCGCTTACTCCCGGCACCACACGCACTGTGCGGGAAATAGATATTATTCGAGAAAAATACTATTCGTAAAGCGAAGCACCGGCTTCCGGAAGTAGGTTGTGCCTAATGATCTGTAGGCAGAAAGGGAGACCGAAGAAGGGATGTGCAGCCGAACAGCTCGAGGAATAGGAAGAGCTGTTCAGTCGTTTCGAAGAGCAGCACGGGACTGCTGAACGGAGCCTGCTTTCCGGAGGGCGGGCTCCTTGTTAAGCCCTCGGCGTCCATGTTCTTCTACCCCCTCCCAACGACGGCCTATCGCGCTTGCTTCTTGCGTTCTTCTTTGACGATGCCAACACCGACATACGTGTATACCCACATACATGCACCCGCACACACACACACAGACGCCTACAATGTGGGCCCGAGCCTTCTTGGGACTCCCTGAACCCGTTGCGTGACAGGGGTAGCTGCATCAGCTCACTGCAACGCAGCCAGTGTCGGCGGAAGGCGGCCGTATGACAACAAGGACGAAAGCGCGTTTGAACCCCTCGTATTCCCGCAGGAAAATGTGTGGGTGACTACACAAAACGCAGGACCTTGACATGGCACGACCATGAGGCTTGAACGGGTTGGGATAACAAGCGAGGAGGCGGTTGTGACGAACAGGCGAGGAGAGAGTCAGCGCAACTTCACCTACGAAGAGCTAAAGGGCTATTCAAATCCCACCGGTGCTGCCCGGCCGCACTTCCGAAGACGCTGACCGATAACGCCTGTTTTCGTGGTGTACCCGTTATGACGTAGCCTCGCTGAAGCCGTAGGGTCAGCTAGTTTGCCAGTAAGATCGCCTAGTGGTTTTTGTCTTTAACAGAACTGGTTATTGTTCTTGACGTCCGGCATATAGTATGTTTTAATGACACAGACAGACTGCTTAACACTGTCCACCTATTCACCGTGTTTTTACAACTGTCATCAAAGCATAGTTTAAAAAAAAACTTCAGTTGACAAATCTTGTGCTTCGCCCATTTGATTAATCGTCAAGATATTAACTTCAAAATACATCCTCTCCGACCAGCTAACGTGCAACAAACCCTAGTACATGTTACGGCAATATTTTCAGCCTACTACAGTAATAGTATACATGAATTATCGATAGATATAGCGGAATTATATTATCCTGCCAAGTGGATCATTGATGCTGCTGTAGGTTCGACCTTCGGTTGAAACAGGCCTAACTCTCCCCACTCCATCCTGACCACGGGACCATGCGTATTCGGTATGCTGAAGCACGCCGTTGAACGCGGTCATGGAGGTCTAGCCGATGCACCACGTGTTATAATGATCTCTCACAATAGAATAACGAGAGTCCAATTTTGAATAGCGAACCTCTTTGCCTTTCTTGTAATAACTGTCGTGCTGTAAGCGCGACCACTCCTAAACATATTGAAGATAGTTAGAAAATATAATGCACGATATACGTCAAAACATCGAGGACCAGGTAACAGTTGTGGCGTTAGTTGAGAGTACCACAGGGTAGGAAAGGGCCATGACCCCGGACTGCACTGTCTTTATGAAAATGGGATCTGCCGAAGTCTTGGGTTATTTTCGGTAGCTCACATGACCACCGATTTCTCCAATATAAAGATTAGCTTGCAAAAGGAGGCGTTCATATCAACCCATTGAGATGAATAGGCTGTTTTTGCGCTGACGCTCGTCACCGTCTATATTGAAATAACGCCTTGATATAGAATATTCGCTAATGCTTTCCAAATGTTTTTACATATGGACGTACTATTTAATAACAACATCGCTCAAAGCGCTCGATGCTCCTCTCGACAGCTTGGTGTAGCATGCGCTAATACTGACAATAATGACAATATACACGTAAACTATTCAATATGAGTGCACCCACATACTATGCAGAGAGACGCAGAATAAGGCCCCGCGGCATTTTCGACGGTCTATCTTGCTGATGCTCTCTCTTCTAGTTTCCTTTTTTTGCTGTGCGTACTAGAAACTGGAGGCCGTTGAAAGCACTATCTACTCCTCGCCTTTCCATCTCCTGCTGCCGCCGCGAGCTGGCAGCGTAGTAGCGCTGCACTTTCAGGAGAACAAGGAGGACAAGGGCATCTTCTCCAGCAGCAGCCGCCGGTGCCGCCACCTCGTCGTTCTACGACGAAAGGACAACAGGGTGCAAAAACGTCCCTTTTTCTGGCCTCGCCATGCTTCGTTGCTAAGGCCGAGCCCTTACTACTGGCTCTTTCTCTGAAGCACTATCTCTCCCGTCCTCCCTGTCTCTCTCTCTCTCTCTCTCTCTCTCTCTAACTCTCTCTTTCCTTGACAGCCTGGATCTGACTGGCGCGTCCCGTTCTGCTGCTCTGCCTTGGACGCCACAGAACAGCGGTAATAGTGGCATCGTTGTCGTCTTGGACAGCGACGGCGTCGGCAGCAGCGGTGTCGCTCCGTTCTCCACTGCCCATGTTGCCGCGTGGTCCGCAACTCGGTCTGCCGGGTTAGCCGTTATGTTTTGTGCCGTTGCCGGCGCCGCTGATACAACCCGCTACCGCCATCTCCCCACTATCCTCTATGACTCAGCAGATAGCTGGGAACAGACAGCCTAAGACGTAACGCCGAACCACGCGGCGCTAGTCGCTAAGGGGTAGTCGTCGCGAGGGGTGGCGGTGATGTCCCAAGTGATAGAGATAGCCAGGGAAAGGACGACCGCCTTGCGCCGTCTTCAGGACAATGCCGCCGGGTGTGGGCAGGCCAATGGGGCTGCTGCGGTAGCGGATAGCTGGCAGCGGGCGACGGCCTGTCCGTCTATTGTAGGCCGTAACGCCGCGCGGCAGCGGCAGTCTCGATGACGGCGAGAGAACCCGAAAGAGAAGTAGGCAAAGAGAGGAACGAGGCACAAATATACACATAGGCGGCGACAACGACGATCGAACGGAGCGACGACCGCCCGACCGCCCGATATAGAGACAGACCCTTCGCCAGGGCCATCCACCGACGGTTTCTGTAGCTCTACGCTCACGTTTCCTCTGGCTAGGTTCAACCGCCGTCTCCGCTAATTTGCGTCTGGGTTCTCGTTTGTCGTTCCGCTCTCTCTCTCTCTCTCTTTCTGTGTCTTTCTCTCTCTCTATCTCTCTCTGTCTCGCAGAATTATGATACGAGAAATGGAAGTAGGACCATGAAGATGACCCCTTTTTCTGCCACCACCTCGAGGAAGTGCTCTTAGCCCAATGTTTCCTTTAGCCCCTATGCTAGTGTCGGCTTATCTAACGACAGCACACTCACGGATACGTCCATGCAAATATGTAGCCGTCATGGAAATATGTAGCAGACGCTCGGCGGATAAGAAGGCACACGCATGGGCAGAGATGACGAAATAGATGGGGAATAACGAAGTCGGAACTGGATGTTTGCTGTTGTGCTTGATCGAGTACGCGATGAACAGTGAAGAACATGGAACGTGCATTAGTCAGCCTGAATTAATAATGTTTTTTTTTCTTTCAATCTATTATATTCCTTCTCTTCTTCTTATTTTTCTTAAACTTTATTATTTAACTAAATATTTGCCAAATAGGGAATCCTCGTTCGAAAGCTCAGTGGACACGTAGAGTCACCTCATAGTTCAATGATGCGCAATTAGCAATTATCATTATTTTCCATTTAAAACGACTCAGTCAATCAGTCACTTAGAAGATTGCGAGTTCGTATACACATCGTAGTTTAACCACGGATACCAAAAGCACATCGTTGTGAGTAAGGCACGATGATGTGCTTGTCTGTTGATGTAATAGGGGTGTTAAAATACAGATCAAAGTATTAGACATTTGTCATGACCACATTTAATAACATAAGCACTAAATCCTGTTGTTTATCGCCCCGTCACTGGAGGCGAAGTTATCTATCTCATCTGAAAGTTTCGCGTAATTTCAAATGCGTACGTATTTGGCTGTGCTTCGGCTGATTAACATCTCGACGATGTGGCCGAATGTTTTTCTTTATACATAAAGCAACGAAGGGGAAATGGTCTTCGCATGAGTGGACACCGCCAGGATGTATGAGACAGTCCTTTGGATGAGGGCCAAACTATGTGGGGATAACTGTAGATGAAACCAGCCAGACTCGGTGTTATTGAACCTGTTAACACGCCGCTCTTCAGACAGATGTCGCAACTGTATGTTTAATGGCCGAGTGGTTAGGGAGTTGTACAGCTAATCCATAGGGTTCTGCTCACGTAAGTTCGAATCCCATCGTCGTCGAAAGTTTGTGTTGGACAAGCGTGTCCGATACACTGAATGCCGACTGTAGATACTTTCTCCCTATATTTTGCACGCCATAAAATCCTACGGCGGCGGGCCAATACCAATGGAGCCTATAATGATAATTATCGAAATATAATAATAGGAACACACAAGAGTCATTATATATTGTTTGCTATCACGCAACTCATTTCCCCATTTGTCCGAGTAGTACCCGAATCTGTAATACACATTCGCTCGCCATGTCCTGTCCACTCCATGTGGACACCCTATTCAGGGTGTGCGACTGCAGCCGGGTGGCTTGTGTGTATCTGCAGCTGTCAAATGGCGGAAATAAGTACATCTGCATGGATAGTCAGTTCCACTGCAGCCACCATCGACATCAGTGTGCTCAGCAGTAGGAACCACGATGCAAATACAGAGCGAGCGGAGAGTACCTAGAACGACTAGTGGGAGGTTGCTTTCCACCTTCGGACCTCTTCGGGGGCCCCTTTCGATGGACAGGCGGCTCACTGCGACTTGCAGCTCTCTCAGCAGCTCTTTCATAGGTCCGAGCCTCAACGCCCCGGATCCCAGTCCAGTGCGCTGGTCTTAAGAGCCCCCGGACTGCAATGTGCAGTACGACCTCTAGTCGATCCCCGTTTGCCTCGGATGCCCTCTTGCCTCAACGCAACTGTACTTCGGCACACGGGCCACAAGCTGACAGAGGCCAGCAGGCAAGCGACAACGAGTGCGAGAAAGTGGGGTTGGGCTGGCGACGAGGAGAAATGCAGAGAATTGCAGTTCCCTTGCCTTCCTTCCTGCTTGCTCTCTAGGTTCGCGACGGCTCGACTGGCCATAGATAATCAATTGTGTCCGCACGCACGCATTCTGCAGGCCCGCCTCTGCCGGTTGTTCCTGCGGCCGCCAGCTCCCAGCTGCTTTTCCCCTACTCGTGCTTTTGCTGTGTAATGGTGCTCCCGCAATCTGCCGGTTCGCTGCTCGTTCGCCGGTACCACGGCTGCGGTCTGTGTCTTCGCACCACCACGCAGGATCTATCCAGTTATCCAGCTTTGCAGCACCGCCCAATCTTTCTACAGTGCAAGAACCACACGAGGCCCCTCTACTGCCCCCCAGAACCCACTCGTCGCTAGCCGGCGAGCTTGCAGGCGCACCCCTTATGCGGCCCCGGCTACGGCCGATGCGTCTGGCGGTGACAGCGGACACTCCCATCGAGTCGCCTTGCCCGGCCGATATGGGCCGACCACGAACGTTTCCCTGTTTGTCGTGGGGTGAAGGCCGGTTGGGGTGGGGGGGTGAGAGCGCGTAAGAAAGCGTAACATAGAGCACATAGAGAGAAGGAAACGGAATTGCCGAAACCCCTACCGAAGCTATACTTCCCAGACAGATAGCTATAGCCAGTCAGCCAGCCGCTCTGCATGAATGGTGCACCGCTGATGCCCTCCTGTTGCAGCAGCGTTGCATCGCGCTTGTATGAGTGCCTGCGCCACAAGTGCTCCGCTTGGGTACACAGGGAAGCCATTCATTGATGGAGCGGACCCCTGAACAATTCAAAGCGATCTAATACACATTACCACCGGCGGATTTGATGAGCACACAAAAATGGTGGGCCTCATATGTAGAATATGTGTAGTACGTACAGCGATTATATATGGATACTTAATTCCGCACTTTTCAGGATAGCGTCTTAATTGTAGTGTTTGGGGATGTTTCGACAAAGTAAATAACCGCATTGCACTCGCCCCATATGGTTCTCTAGAGGTAGAAGAATCTCGATGGCGTCACCCGTTCGTTTGCTAACGCAAACGAATCAAACAGTGAAATATCGTAAAGTCGTAAATCCATATTATGTTTCATCATATAAGTACGACTGGGGCATAGAATATCTTGAAAATAGATCGTACTCAGGAGTTTGGCTGACGGTGAAATTGTCTATATATATATATATATATATATATATATATATGTATATTTATATTTATTTATGTTAATAACATATATATATATATATAGTTATGTTAATATTATACTTGTATAAAATTTCCCACCAAAGTAGTTAACACGAGAAGGTATTATAGAGAGAGGTATTTGTTATATTGTGAGTTACAATAGATTAACTGATAGAAGTGATGGGTTTATTTTATGCAGTTGTGCAACTATAAATGTACAGTAATTAGAGAACTAGGACAGGGTGTCAGGCCGAAGCAGTTATGGTTCCGTGGGAGGCGATGGCATTGTCTCTCTGCACAGCATATATATATATATATATATATGTATATATATAATCGTATATAACCGTCGCTGCACATTCGAATTTAGAATTCGTCTTGTGAAGCAGTGAAACAGTTGTACCGTGTGCGTAAAATGGTAGCTGTGGGTCCGCTCGGAAAATTCATTAGATCCCTAATTTTTTATTATAGTTTTAACTAAGCATAGTCCCTGTCCCGTCCATATATACGCTCGCATATACATCCCAAAAAAGTGGAACGGAAAAAAGTGGATTCGGGAACCTTTGACTGTTGCGCATGTCCGACATACTCTGCTGCGAGCTGCTTGAAACGCAACGCTCAATGCATGAGGCAGTTCGTCGGACTCAACTTGTCAAACTGAGTTCAGAACTTGAGATAATTCTGGGCAATTCTGACAGACCTTGAATGGGAAATTCTGCTTCGCCCGGATCACGGCCCAGATCGTGCTCCATCGGATTGCCACCTGTTCAGATCCATGCAGCACAGTCTGGAAGGCATGAAATTGAGAACAGAGGCAAAAGTGGGTCCATGAATGGATCGCCCCCACGGATGCCCTTCCCATCGGCTGTCCGAACGATGGACGAAACGATGTAAAGCCAAGGAAATTATTCCTGCCGCGGGAGGTTAGTCTTTTGAAAGGTCAGTAGCATTCCAAGTGAGTCACAAAAACCGAACTTGCTTTCTTTGCGACCTAATACAGGCAGGCTGTTGTTACATTGTCCTGTTGGGTTCACGGTATTACAAGGAAATCGGCTTGTGAGTGCTCTGCTTGAGCGCAAGCGTTTGCAACGACTAAACCGTGCATCAAAATACATTCGTAATATTGTATAATGCAGCATAAATGTTTTTCCTTGAATGACTTCCTTTGGTTTTCAGCTCACGGTAATTTTGCCAAAAAAAAAACAATAGTCGCGTCTTCTCAATAATACCCCAAAGCTTAAACAGACTTAAAGTATTATTCGACTTAAGATTAATTCGTCTTCGTAGCTTAAATATATTAAAAAATTAATTTTACTCTAGCTCAAATGGCTTTTGGATATATTTAACTCGCTAGCCTAAATGGATTTAAGATGTATGTAGCTCCCGAGCTTAAATAGATTTATTTCACCCGCTTTAACTCTGACTGTGAGGCTCGTTAGCTTTACAATTCCGAGCGAGTAAACCCTAAGCAGCAATATCAGGTAGGACTACTCCTTCCCAAGTAAGGCCCACCAACGAACTCTATCGATAATAAGCAGCCGAACGACGAACGTGAAACGTGCCTGGGAGCGACTAGGAAGCACGAAGACGTCCTGCTTCTGACAACACGGGAGTCCTTCCTTAGAATACAGCACACTGGAAAGCTACTATATATATATATCTCTGTTGTGAGCTTTTAGAGCAGGGTACCATTTGTTTTGAGCGGGGTGGTTTCTCCACGTCTAAGTGATCGCTTTCCTACTTTCGCCATTTAGAGATAACATAATATAATATCTGTCTCTCACCACAACAGGATTGCTTTGCGTCAGATTCAATGCTTCTAAATATTGTACCCCCATCAATGATAATCACCGTGATCATTTATATTCCTCCTCGTCTTCGAGTAAGTAGTGTTCCTCAGTGAACCGTGGGAACATCTAAGCTCGTCTCTCTAATAAATGGGCCCCACTAGACGACGTGGTAATATTTCCCCCTGTATGGACGTACAACCAAGTTTACACTTAAACAGAGAGAGAGGCGGGACGAAGCGAAGAACCGTGCCATTTTCACTACTTCCATTCTGTCGCATGTTCTAACTATCCGAACCGGCTTGTTGCTGCGGTTTTTTTTGCAATACTATTCTTTGTGAAATCCAGCACGACATCAGACGTCGTGTACTAAAACTACTGTAGCCAAGTGAGCTATACGGTTGCATCTCAAATCGTGATTTCCGTATGGCGAGTGCTCGAGAGCTTGAACGTCCATTTCGTAATATCTGCAATCACTGCGCTTCGAGGGAGGTTAGAGATTAAATGAACGAATACTCAACCAAAAAAATCATAGTCAAGCATTACACATGTTACATTTCACCGCCCCCGCCAATTACATTGAATGCACTATATATATATATATATATATATATAGTCCGTATTGTGTGCGATCCATATTACGACACTGCGTCAAAATCTGTTAGGTAGTAGATCTGTATGCCTGTTTGGGTCTGGCGCAATGGGCCCTGCCAAAACGAATTCTCCGATACCCAGCAGTATCGCAAGCGTAATACATGTGTGACGCGTTTTCGCTCTTACATGCTCGTTATGTGAGCACGTCTGCAGGGGGAGTATCTCCGACGGAGAAGTCGCCTGGAGAGGAGCGAACTCGCGCACTGCGGTGGCTCGGTCACATTGAGCAGCAACCGAACAACTGACTGTAACAGCAGCCTCCGGCCGTCTCTGACGGAGGAAGCTTCCCGCAGCGGTAGAGGGGATAGGACATCTGTAACAAACGGTTGCCTGTTTCCGGGATGCGATCCCGTGGTTCGTACGTGTTTGTTGCTGGGGGGGGATGGGGTGTTCGTTTGTGCCGAGGCAATAATTAAAATGAATGTGCTCTCGCTTTCTCTCCGACGCCACATAGCCCGCCCCCCCCGGGTAGCGGTGGCTGTGCCGACGTCGATGTTGCGTCGTTCACGACACAAAGATAAACGCGTTCTGGATTACGTTAGCTACATAAGCAGTGTAAATGCGATATATCTATCTCCGCTGTTGGCAGACGACGTGATGCAACACAAAGCTAGACCACGGTGAGAAAGTGCCAGGCGGTGTCAGCTGTTGCACAACGCACACTGCCCGTCCTGCAATCGAGCTACAGGACACGTAACAGGTGAACAGGAATTGTTACGCACCCGGAGACAACGTTCGAGAGATACCCTCGCTGGACATTGAGCAACAGATTTACACCTACTGTATTCTCATGCATAGGCCGAGATTCATTATGGACACTAGCGTGTTTTCAGCACTTGCCTCAAGGAATGAGATAGTAGCAAATGAGCCGAGTGGCGAGTTTGTGTATCTTTACGCTTGGATGATAGCCTATATCAGCCACATAGCGGCGTCATTTAGCCTACACGGTCTTCTATGCAGCCAGCGTTCGGCATGGCACCTGCGGAACTCTATACTTAACGAGGACGTCTCTAATGGCTGGCTGCTTGCTTGTCAAAGGTTCGCGAACTGGCTCATCTATCACTGGATGACGGCGAAGTGCCGGTCGGTGTTACTATTATACCATATGCTAGAGTTCGTGACCTAACTGTTGTATACATGCTAGCAGTGTCCTGTGTACGACGAACGGCAGAGGTGGCGCCTTGCAAGCGCCATAGGCCTGCGAGACCTTAGACCTTTTGCGAATGCCACCGATACGTGCGATCTGCAGATTTTCGAATTTTTTTTTTTTGGGTTGGACACGACAATGTCCAATACGTTCTGGAGGGTAATTTTTAACGGTTTTACTTTATGTCCAGTGCGGGTATGTCTTGTGCGGTTTCGCTAGCATGGACGACGATACGCGAAGGGTGCGAATACTTGCGCTAACAAATTCATACTGGCAGGTGGACCTTTGGTTGGTGTACACGTTCATATGGGCCAATTTAGCCACAATCTGTACGATTGCATTTTTTATAGGGAATCGTTTCTGCTTTATGTAGCTTTCAATCTGTAGCCAATTCATGCCTCCGTTTGTGGAAACCTCTATTTCAGCGTAGGTGAACAATATATAATAGGACAGATCTTCCCTCAACGTATAAATTGATATGTTTAAGACAGTCCCCATGATGGCTGAGATGCTAATGTCACTAGCACCTACCGGCACAGCTTGGATAAATGTACCCTGTCCTCAGCGATGTGTGGATTTTTCTTCCAGGATTTCTCAAAGCAGTTCTACGAAAGTAATCGAACATTTGAAATATAAATTGACGACTTCATCCAGCTCTTCGTTGCATCGCCGCTAGGCGGTACATTTTTTTTCATATAATTCCTATGTATAATAGCTTATCGTGGATCTAGATTAATGCGGACTAGATTTGCAAAATAACGTCTATATGACTGTTATTTTGCTACTCCAAGTTATTTAGAAATCTTCGTTGTGTCTAAAATAGGGCAGTCTGTCTGGTGTGAACGTCATTGCCAGCATCTACCTTTAGCCGAATTACATTTTTGACAAGCAGCGACACTTTGCCCGATTTTCATTTTCTTCATCGGACGCTATCTCGTCCACCCTGGGCGGCTCCTCTCCACGCCCAACGAGGCCGCAACGGGGCCATAGGGACTCCATAACTATTTCTCCTGGACCACTGGCCAAAATTCGGCCGCTTTCTCAACTCCTCTCGCTGACTTGGCCACAATAAATTTACCCACCGAGTGCCGCCTCACCGTCGCGGCGGGCTTTCGGGAGAGAACTTTTAATGAGGGGGCGCACAGTCTGATTCTGCACGGCCAGCGAGGCAAGGTCGAGCGACGAGAGTCTTGCCCGGTAAACTGAAGCGGTGCGCTTACTCTGACACGCCGCGAACAGAGGCGTCTGGACTTCCTGGTACCACTCGCTCCATTTCCCTGTTGGTAACAGGTTGCTGCGATGGTTACGTCGTTTTGCACTCTCACAAACACAGAGTAAGCCATTTTCTTTTCACATGTAATCGTTTGTCGCCAGCTAGCTATGGCAGCCAGCTGGAGGAACAAACTGTGTGGGACTCGCACAAGGGTCGGAGTCGGTCAGGCCGAGTTCCTAAGGTTTTGCATTTCGACAATGTGAGAAACATTCACAGTGGAGGTGACACCGAATGCATGGACAACACAGGACGATGGTGATATATGTATTAGATAGGAGATGACTTCTGTATTGACTTAAGTTTGACGATCATCAGCATACATCGGCAAGGAGCAGCTGACGGAACCATGCTAACAGTTGGGTTTCCGCTTGGGACAAAACTAGTTTACAGCTGCTCATTCAACTGTAATCTCAATTGTATACCTGCTTCTTACGTTGTTAACTGTCGACGTGCTTTTAAACAGTCGCATTTGCACAGGAAAATTGCACAGGATACGTTTTCGGCTATGGTAATTTCTCACTCTCGTATTCACTCGGTCGCCAAGCCATGAACAGTTGAATTCGAATGGTAAAAAGCCAAAATGGTTGTTGGAGCCCTTCTGAAATTTTCTACCCAGTGGAAAATTAAACTCGTCCTTGACTGCTTCATTTACTGTGAATCTGAAGCATTTATATATACATATATATATATGTATATAATGCTCTTCCTCATTCAATAATTTCGTGTGTATTTGATTGTTCGTCTCCAACTATTAAGATTATATAGGAGAGAATAAGCAACGGGTCGCGTCCCGTGCGCGTCGACATTAACGTCCAGTAAAGACGCTTTGGCCAAGCCCGTGGCCAAAGTTCCCCCAGATGAATCACCACTCCGAAAATAAGAATACATTGATTGTTACGGCCGTGCGGGCCAACACTTTTCTTAAGTCAACTCCTGCGTTGCGCGGCTGTCCCATTGGCCACTCACATATCGTATCCTTCAATTCGATCTCTCTCTCTCTCTAACCTAGCCTGTTACCAGTCGGTGCAAAAGGCCGAAACGGTACAGCGGAGAGGCGATTTACCCGCATTTCTCGTGCCCGGTTGACTTATCGGCTTCCTCTCTTCCTCTGCTCACGTCGGACTCGGCTGATCTTCGTGTTCAGCGAGCGCTTCCCGTTGCTACAGCTGGCGCATCCAGTCATCCAGCTAACGCGAACGGTGGACCGGCACAGCTCGGTAGATCTCGGAGCCATAGGCTCTCATTGCTAGCTACGAGGCATTGCTGCTTGCTGCTATTGCAGCGGCGGCGGCTGCCGCTGCTGACTCCAAAGGGGCGGAAATTCAGTTTCACGGATGGCCGCGTTCGTTGTTGTTGTTGTTGGCGGCGCCACCGCCCTCGCCAGCGGTTTCAGCTCGGCTTGCCACATTGAGTCTGCCGTGGGAGAGGCAGACCGGTCCTCACCGGCGTTCGCACCGTGTACCGTTCACACCGCGACCGCCAGGAGAAACGAGTCGGGAAAAAGGCAAGGCCAGGGTAGCGGGAGCGATTCAAGTCGTTCCTAGCGTCAGCCGCGAGTCCACGAAGCTGGTCGCTGACGCTTTTTACAGTTTGTGTGCCTGGATAGCTGGGTGAATGCGTCCGTGTGCCAATAGCTAGTCTTGCCCTTCCGTATTCCACGCGAGAATGTAACGCTGTTTGCGACGGCCGAAATAGCGGCGGCTGCAGCAGCAGCAGCGGTGACAGTGGCGGCAGCAGCGGGGGCAGGTACAGCCGAGAGCGGCAGTATCATCCGCCTTGTTTACCTCACCGGTCGCTGTTGCTGAAACGCTCGTCGCCGTTCTACTTAGTACGGGGGTGGCTGGTAACCAGCGTTGGGCACGCGTTCGTCGTGCTGATGCAGCTCTGCTTAACGCGTGCACCGGCACGCGATTTCAGCATGACTGTTTCTATCAGACTCGCACAGGAAGCACATTCTGGAATGACAGGGAGCCACGTTGAGAAAGCATGTAACGTATGCGTAGCGACCGCAAGACGAAGGGTGACAGTGCCTAACAACCTTCAACGAAGGAGGTTGAATCATTGATGACAAAACGGAACGGAACTTTGCTTGAGTGAGACAGTTAGATGCATTAAATTTGGCCTAAGCCGCGACTACCCATATCATCTCGGGTATGGCACACTGTTGATCAAGTGCGAGTATGTTTGCAGTAAGCTTGCAGTATGTTCAACATGTCACACTTCTACTGTCTATGAAAGTTGATCGTATCAATTCGATGAGGCCTGCTTTCCTTCATCGGTGCTCAATCGAAAATGACAAGAATCTATTATATCATACTTTACATATGATAGTTTGCTTCTATCACTAACGTAAATATTTGCAGATCACTTAAGACCAATGGTGATTCTTCGAGAACGCGCATAATATGAATACGCGTACACTGGTTGCTGTTTTGATTTCCACTCGTTTTATAAAAGCCAAATGTGATTGGCAAAGTTAACATTTCTGTAACGATATGCACTAGAGAATATTATCGGC
This sequence comes from Stratiolaelaps scimitus, assembly GCA_019614645.1. Classification (NCBI taxonomy): domain Eukaryota; kingdom Metazoa; phylum Arthropoda; class Arachnida; order Mesostigmata; family Laelapidae; genus Stratiolaelaps; species Stratiolaelaps scimitus. The sequence continues at coordinate 15,106,975 of JABWDB010000003.1, read as the reverse complement.
GATATTTAATGAAACCGTTTGAACCTGGCGGCTCATGATGCCTCGCCCCGAAGCTGATTCTCGTCGTTCGGCGTCCCCTGGTAGCTATGTCTGCCGTGTTCGGCTTATATTCAATTACATTCGGTTCTTTATCTAGGGAACGTTTTCGTCCTACGAAAAGGACGACGGAGTATTTTTTGCTACCTTCTAGGCTGCAGTCAATCTACAATGTAGTGAGCATAGAGTCGATTCCGGAAGTCGCGCCCTGGCAGCCTATCGACCCCCAGAGAGCAAGTGGTCCACCTCGATGCGAGTTCCTTAGGCACTTCCCTGAACGCAGAGAACCACTAGAGGACGTAGTCGATGGTCCTACGCCGACTGTAATTGGCCATTTACACTCCTTTTGGTTCCACTTCTACTGGGCACTACTTTCCCGCGACCAAGCCGCTAGCCGCGGAGTAGATCTAGAAATCGAGCTCGCACTCTGGCTGCTAAAAGCTTTCACACTGGTCGAAAAATCAACTTCAGCTGAGCGTGTTAAATGGACTCCAGCCATTGCACACCAGCCAGGGGGGAGTAGTCTTAATTCAGAGAAAAAACACATTTCCGAAGACTTCGAGCCGATGGAAATTTGATCTAATGAGCACTCCGTCGAGTTTCGTTACTGTCCTGTTTCCGCCTGCTGCCGTTACAGGCTTTGGGCATTTCCGGTGGAGTTTGACTCGAGTCGAGGTTGGGTGGCTGATCCTTGCCACCTGGACACGTTTGAAACGGGCCTCACGTGAGAGAGTGATCGAAAATAAATATTTTAAGTTTGATTACGTCAAAGTCGATTTCGAAAGCAAACGAGATCATTTTCACATGAATGTAAGACGACAACTACAGAGAAAGCTTTTCAACCCCAAAGGTAAACAAAATGATGAATTTCAGTCATAGTGCAATGTTGTTCAAAGAGTAAGTGATTTTATTTATTCATGAACCTTGAAGGACTTATCGTTACCCTAGGTACAATGCATGATATGCACTAATTATTTCTTATATGTGATACACTAAAAGTGTACGCATTCTAATAGAAACAATTATGCACCAATAATACAATCATTACTAACTTTCGCCCCACCTGGGTACTTGTTCAATATACCCTGAGTTCTTATTCGAGGCATTCTTCAAGCAGAGCACTCCAAATATACCACGAAGCGACACATCATCTGAGTTCTTGACCAGCTGAGGCATACAGATACATCCTTAGTTCGCTATGGCTAAGTATTCTCCCATAGATTCGAAGCTTCCATATATACGCTATCCTGGTAGACCAACTAGCCTCCCGGAGAAGCAGATCGAAAATGATACAAATGACGCTTTTATTTCCCTACACATTTCTCCTATACACGTTCACTTTATTTGTCTTTCTATGGCCCAAAGCGCCTCCTCGATAACTGCCGTCGTCGTCCTTCTCGTCTGATGGCCAGATTCACGGACTCTAGCGCTCGATCTGCCCCGCTCTCTCTTTATCTACTCTTTATTTTCTTTCTTTAGCTTTCTAGGTGGCTACTGCTGCTGCTACCAGCACTGGATTCCTTCGTGGCAGCAGTAGCGGCAGCGGCATCGGATTCTTTGCTGGCCTCCTTGCACTGTTCTCCGTGTGGGCGGTATGATCGCTCACAGGCAAGCAGAGAGGAAAGGTCCTGACCGTCGCCCTAGCTGCCGGCTGGCCCATTTCTCGCCGAACTCACTCCTTCGACTGCCACCCGCCAACCGCCACTAGCACCAACAACGCATGCCGTCCTAGTCCTCTTGGCCTGTTCCCTAGCTTCTCAGGGCCGAGCAGGCGGCTCCGGCCTTTGCCTTCTTAGCAGCGGCAGCAGCAGCAGCCAAGGAAAGGCTCGATCTTCTCTTCTGTCATCTCGTATCACACGGACTCGGAGAGCCTCGAGCGTTCCCCGCTAGTCCCAGAGGCCCACGGTCGCAGTAGCACCGAGGGGAGCCGGCATTGGCCTCCACTGTGCCGATGGCCGTTGGAGTGTACCCGCGACCGACATCAGACGAAAGAACGAGAATAGCGCTCGATCTCTACTGCTGAGAAGTGGACTTACTTCTTTTGCTTCTTGTACTCTTGTAGTCTTCGCACCGCGCACTTCACACAAGCCCCCCTCGCCCCTCTCGCAACCCGATCCGACCCCAGACCGCCATCCCCAGACCCCACCGTTGGACGCTCCGGCATTTTCTTCCCTCGCGACGTTCTTTTTCTCACTCTCCCCTCTGCCTTCTTCGGCTTCTCCTTTGCCTGCAAGTTCCTCACGAACGAAACCCCGGACCGGGGGCGTCATTCTTCTCTTCGATGTTGTTGTTCCTCTTCATAGGCCTCCGCTTCCCGGTGGCTGAGGGCCGACCAGCCAGTCAGTCCGTCTGCCTCCGGACAACGATGGACGGCGAGCGAGCGAACGAACGAACGAAGCTATCTAGATGATAAACTCGTGCGAAATAGAGCCTGCCTTTGGGTGAGCCCTCGGCAGAGGCGCCCGCAGCTCCAGTCCAGCTGCTACTGCCACTATCGTCGAAGAGCAGCGGAGGGACGAGTGGCGCTGTGGCAGTGGCTCCGCTAGCAGCAGTGCTTGCTAACAGTGTAGGTGGTGGTGGAACTGGGCGGTGGTTGTGGAGTCGTCGTTCGTCAGTCGGTGCCAGTGACGAAAGGTGTCACATCCTTATCGAGTCTTCGGGTACGCCCGCTGGGCGGCCGCTGAAGCGCTCGGCACTCGAAAGCGGTAGAGCCAGAGGAAGCACGGAAAGGAAAAATCGGTTCGCTGTAAGCTGAACAGTGAGAGGGGTCTAGCCTCTCTGTTTTTTTAGAGATGTCGAGACGCCGCTCCCTTCAAGAAGCCACTGGATGCTGCGAGTGAGGATGCCGTCGTCGGGACTACGGGTTGGAGGCGGTCGCGTCCCCTCTGCGGCCGTAGATCTACATTACTATTATATAATGCGGGTGAACAGAGTGAGACTTGAATGGCGGAGTGGTGGGTGACTTAAGGACGCCAAGGTCTCCGCTATATCCAAACACGCTGTATAACCCTTTGTTGTACGCTTGTGCTCCCTGTGCCTGTAGCATCTCGCCTTTATAGCAGAGACGCCGCTGGTCCGCAGTTCGGTTTCCTCGGCCTGTCCTCGGACCGACACTACGGCAACAGACCGCCCTTGTCGCCGGTCGTATATATATATATATATATATATATATAGATATATATCGTATACCTCGGCCTTGTAAATGCGCCGCCAGCGACTTTAACAACAGGGTGCTGGTTTACTGCCACAAAGCAGGGGTCAGAAGTGGGGGCGATAGGAAAGCTGGTAACGTCAGACCGTATTGTCGAAGTCAGGCTGCATTGGGCTGTGAGAAGAAAGAGGCCGAAAGCACCGAACACCCGTCGCCGACGAGCCGATAAACTCGTTAACCCCTGTATGACCTTGTATATTGTACAGTACGCTAGTCTAGCTAGATATTTACTTAGGTAGTTACTCATGGTGTAATAATTAATTCGATGTTTCTTCCCTCGTAAATGAGATTGTCCGTGGTGGCCTTTGACACATAGCTAGCAAACAACTTCAACACGTCTATTGTGGTCCCCTGTTAAGGTTATCGCTATGTTTTATAACAACTGCGGATACGCTATAAAGGGGGCTGCGTACATATTTGGAAGGTCTGAGACTATTCATAGAAAAATGGCCCAATGGAGACGCGCAGAATTATACACACTGACAAATGATCGGTTCTACGAAGGCAATTTGTAGCCCGGCATGATGAAGCAATCTACTGTAATCCGCAACCCGGTCGTTGATCAAGTTTCACTGCAGTGAGGCGCACGCTTTTTCTACACCAGGTATTATTTACGCTAGTAGTTTCTCCATACCGCTGCCAGCTACGGTTGCTATGAGGCTCAGACGTGGACGGCGTTCAAATCGCGTTCAAACGTATGCCTAGAATTCCCAAACGACTCGATTTATTCACTTACGGATACCCCTTAATGTATTATTATAATTATTATTATTATGTATTTCGGACCAAAATAGCGTATCAGTAGTTTATCTCACCCTTCCCAGTTCTAGTTGGTTATATATATGTACATGATATTTCGGGAAGTCACCTATATATACATCAATCAAACGCTGTGAACGTCCGGTGTAATGATTGATATCACAGCCCTTACCCGCCTGCTTCGGTCGGCTGTTGCCTCGCTGTATATGTGATATATATATATATATATTTATTCTTGCTATATTTATCTACATAGCGAGACACGCTAACACACGCTAAAGTAGCAATGCGCCACCTGACAGGCCGAAACCTGAGATGCACAACGGTGCGACGTAGAGAAAGTTCTGACAGTCGATCTTTCCTTGGCTGCCTGCGAGCGCACATACGAGCTGGTTGAGCCACCATACGGTGGTGCCATTGGAGAATTAATTTGTGACTGTAATGTAAGCCTGCCTCTGCTCTGCCAACTTTGATGGGTGATTGAATGAAGATGTCAACGAGTACATTAGCCCGTGCGCGAATGTTCCTGCTCCGCGTGACCGCATGCCGGTAATCTCTTCATGCGTATAGCATACGTATGTGGAGATTACATAGCGCATTACAATGAAAGCAGGTCAAAGCAGGTTTCGGCTTGCCTTTATTATGCCGAGTGAAGCGACTCAAACCTGTGTAACCTGTCCCGAAAGAATATCTAAAACCTCTAAGCAGATGCTTCTGAGCATTTATTCCGCACGGCCGTCTTTCGACAATGATATGAAAAGTGACGCAGAGGAGTAGTCAATGAGATTACCTGAGTGTATGGATTAGTGAGCGTCCCACAGAGTACTGCGGCTTATTATAAGAGCTCTGAGCATAGCAAGGCTCGCTGTGCTCACCATGCATCCTGTTCAGACCTGGGCTATACCAGAGCAACATTATTTTCCTCACCAAAATCTGCTCACCCTCCACACAATCTTGAATATCACTCATAGCGGACTCGAACCAGCGGCAACAAGGATGCAGCTTGGCCTCCAGCAACTCCATCGAGACGGAGCTGTCTGAGCCACAGCTGCATCCGCGTGACACAAAACCGTATAAATCTAAATAAGTCATTCGTTTTAACAGAAGCTGCCGAGATTGACCACTGCCGACGATTCGGTCAACAAATATACGGCAGCATCATAAGCGCACAATTAATTGAACGATCTTCTTCTTCTTGTTCTTGTTTTTCGTATAGGCATAACTAGTCATTTCCGATCAATCGAACCTCGACAGATCCATCCTCACTTCCGGTCGTGTGTTTCCTCCGCAGCCAATCCCACGGAATGGCGTCGAGGCCGCCGTTGACATCACACCAAAGCGACTCACTCGTACGTGATATTATTCATCTACCATTGCTTCCGATGCAAGCGCTTATATCATTGAGTGCGTCTTCGTTCGCTGCCCTTGTGCAACGGGTGTGAAGTGGCCATTGTGCGATGTTTGTTCGTTTACAGTAGGCGGCAGTATCATTGCGCGCGACAGCAGTGCCGCCGACGTAAATTGTTTCTGCTCCGTAGCACACCACCTGAGCATCGCTACCTGGTGCTGCTGTTCCTGCACCGCGTCCTCGTGACTCGACTCTTCTGTATCTCTTTTTTTCTTTCTCGCTCCTCCGCGTATTTCCTGCACTGACAGACGACCGACTGAAGCTTGCGGACGAAGGTGCGGAACTCGGACGTTGCCTCAGATCGTGTCATCTCTGCTTGCCTAGCTCTCTCCCATCACTAGCTGCTGTCGCTAATTACCCACCGTCGGGCTCGCATTAAGCCTTCTGCCTGCGAGCCAGCGGTGCGATGCACACGCGTCTGTCGGGAAGAGACGGGCCAGAGGCGGGCAGTGCCTATCGGCGCTGCTGGCCGGGAACGGAAGGGTAATAATAACACAGCGGTGTTGTCGCATCGGCACCGCAACCGCCGCCGTCACGGGCGCCCTTCGTTCGTTCTGTCTCTCCATCTCCCTCGGTTCCGCCAGCAAGGTGAGTCGCTTTCCGACGACGCGCACCAACTAACCAATCTGCTTCACTCAGCTAGTCAGTCAGTCTCAACGCCCTGCACTGAGCTCCGGCGTCGTGTTCCGGAGGCAGGCCTCGGACATTGCCATGTCAAGCCATGTCGCCTTCCTTGCTCCCTCTGACACGAAGTCACTTCCCGTTCCAGTGGTCGAGTCACGATGTAGACCTGCGTCCTGCAACAGGACGAGGAAAAGGATGGGTCGGTCCAAGGCTGTCAGTGGTGGCCGTTGTAGTAGAAGTGGCCAAACAATACCGAAAGCAGTACAGTGGACGTTAAATGTTTGCCTGAGAGTCTGCCTTGAAAATTTACTTATTATTAACACTGGTGGATAATATCTACCGAGCAGTAAAAAAATGTTACTCGTTGCGGTAACATTGTAAAGTGATTTTACGGTAAGAGCTTGGATGCCTGCTGCAAAGCTGTTTACGTTTATGTTGCGAATTGAGTTTGTTCCGACATCGTTCCTTCTTTCAGATCCCTGTTTTATCTGAGGGATACGGTGTCCTTTCAGTAGGATCTGCAATAGCTACTGGCCACGGTATCTAAAGGATTCCGGGCTAGCTCACAGCCAAAATTTAACATCCACGGTACAACTGCTTTTAGCATCGCTTCATACGACGGACCCCTTTAATGCGGCCATGGTATCTATGGTTCCTTTGTAGTACTGCTATTGGAATCATCATTGATCGTTTGTTCATGTTGGCTGCGTAAGCTGACCAAGGTGCCGAGTCACTTGTCAGGCAAACATTTTAAAATCGGAAAAATCTCAGAAACGATCCTGGCATTCTGTCGTTCAACTAGCGCGTAGAGAAGAGGTGCCCCTTGCTGTTGGCAGGTTTTATACCTTGGCCTAGGTGAGAGGGCGCGCCCGGACATGTCAACCTTCGTGTCGATAGAGAGTGTGCTTCTACAATTCCCACCTGTCGTATGAGCGCCCTGTCTATCCGAAGTGAGTGACAGACATTATGCCTTGCGTAGGACCACTGAGAACCCGGGCAACACGGGAACGCGAGCATGTGCTCATTTTCTACTCCTGTCATCTCTCTCTCTCTCTCTTTCTCTCCCTTTGTGTAAGTGACCCCCGTATCCTTTCTCTCTAGCAGAATTTAATGACGATGCCGAAGATGACATTTGGCGCCCGTGTACGGGCCAACTTGAGGCCGTGTCCGAAGTCAATGATGGTCAACTCTGCCCTGACAGTCAAGTTGTGTAAGAATAGATTATACAAGTAAGTCAGTAAGTTTCCTATATCGGCGGGTATTCACGGCGGGTATTCACCAGTGGTAGAAAGTTTATATTTTAGTGGAAAGTTCGATTTGAAGCGACAGATGATAAACAAGAAAAACGACCGGTGGAGCCTTTTTTTTCAAGACATGTAAGCATGTCGGACGGTGTTGCCGAAGTGGACCATTAGGTTTTTCGAGTTGACTGTAAACACCACTACTTTAAGAGTTGTGATTCAACCCAGATAAAAAGGAAGTTAGATACAGTTCATGGAGAGTCTGCAGCGGTGCGCTATCGAATCAATAAATTTAATAAGTGTCAAACCAGTGTCCAAGACGAACCATGTCTGCGAGCTTCAGAAACGACCACGAATGAAGAACATGTACCAAAAGTGCATGAGATAATGCTCCAGGACGTCGGGGCAGGGTGATGCTTTCCGAGCGCTGTCCTGAGCAGTGGAAGAGAAATCCGTGCGACATTTAGCGCCGGATCGTAACGTTGTACTGTTAACAACAGTACACACCCGAAACCTAACAAACCTAATCGACTACCTTAAGACTGGCCGCTTCAAAAATCTCGAATCGCATCTTAGAGGCCAACGCTACGATACAAATGACAGCGTTGAGCCCGCCGTACAGGAGTATTTTGGGTCTATGGAAAGAATGTTTTATTCGAAATAGGAGAAGAATACTTGAGGATCGCCGGACGAGATGTGTTGAGTTTCAGGGAGTATATATTAAATATGTGCGCCAACATTTTTTCTCTAAAGAATTGGTTTGCTTTGTATACAGGAGACTTATTGACCCATCTAGTATACAAACTTACCTCGTCGAGTTGTATAATTGTTTACATTCACCCGCCGTGAACCCGTTTTCATAATAACAAGGAAACAGAACTATATATTAGATGCTCTAATCAATTTTCTACGTACCAACTACTGAACTCGAAATCAAGTTTACTGGTAGGTCTGGATAATAATTCCATGTATATAACATATTGCGTATGTCTTATCCATCTCTTGTTCAGGTGGTTCAGCATGTTGGACGTGTTAGCGATGTGTGATAGACTATGCGCAACGGTTCACAAAGAGCAGCCACACGCAAAGCAGAAAGGCATATCCAGTTGATGATTCCGACGGTACACGCTCTGTCGAATCAGCATATCTTGGAACTAGCGATAGGTTCAATATTCCTTTTCAGCGATCTGTCGTTCGTTTCTGTTCGATAAGAAGGAAGAGTTGGCCACTCAAACACTGAGCTTTTCTGCATGGAGTTTGAGAATTTGGCTGCTTTTGGCTTACACAAGCGTTAGGTATAGTTGAAGATAGCATAGGGTTGCAACGCGCAACCCAATCAGTGGATCGGGTAGAGCGTTGCTCCACCTACGAGAAGGTGGAGATGAATTTAACGAAATTGTGTACGATTCTTTTTTGGTGCAGCCGCAACAGTTCTTTATATTCTTCATCTATTGGCGAACGATAAAGATAAAATTCAAGCTCTCCGCGCCGAGAACACTTTGGTATGACAAGGTGCCTAACCTCGTCAACTCTGAAAGGGTCATCCCTTCCTCTATATCGATCAACTGTAGAAAATCTTTACTAATACGTCACATCAGCTCCTTCAATAAACCAATAAACCTTTACCTTTACAGGATTGCATTGTCAAATAGCGGTTTAAATTGGCCAGATGGCTTCATCGTTGAAACGTCCCCGCAATGCAGTAGGCGTACTTGCATCGCTTGCACTCCTAACATTAGCGTACATTTAGTAGTTTCTGTATGAATCCAGACTGAATCGGGTGGTCGCACGCAGTTCCACCCAGCGACCTTTTCCCTTTTCTTGACACACAAATCATGACAGCACGATTTGCTCGCTATATGTGTTGGTTACTTGATAAGACGTTGAGCAACGGGCTATTCAGGGCACTGAAACTTTCCGGTAGGCCGGAACAACAAGGTCTTTGAGAAATACAGAGAACAACGCCATTGCGACCCTTGGCTTAGCTACAAATAATGATTTCGTTTGGGAAAATAAACCTGAATAGAGTGATATAGGGAATGCTACGTTCAAAAATTAACTCCGCTTGATTTTACGAGCCTTGGTATACTCGTAACCATTAAGATAAAACCTGCAACGAAGAACGAAAAGTAAGAGTACTAGGCGCCCTCCTGCATGGAATCACTACTGCACGAGAACGACTAGAAGTTTATTCATTGCCCCCATCTTCTTGAGCGACCGGCTCCGGGTTTAGATTTATGATATACTCGAGTTAAGGGACTTTCCGAAAAGGCAGAATTTCGCAGCATTCGCAACGGAGGCCGCGGATGAGTCCAGAAAAGGGAAACTGCCGAGATCTGGGGTTGTCCCGAGCCTGGACTGTTTGCGTTGTAGTGTACTAACCGAAGCTAAGTGAGGGCTGAAGCTGGCCAAGCGCAAGAGATGAACGGAACTCGCAGCGAGTCAAGAACAACCGGAGTAAAAGGGTGCACCACCATTCATCATTATTTTGGCTCGGTCGCAGCTGCCTGGAAGGGCAACGATTTCACTGACTCCTCTAGACAGTCCGTCACTTTCTGCATTTCCGGAAATTCACCCGTGAATCATTGAGTCACGTTTATATATATATATATGAAATGGGACGTGTACCAATGACCTTGTACGCTGGTCATTGGTACATGTCGGGTAACAGCGTCGGAGTGCCAAGCTGCACACTGTTTCCATGATTGCCTTGGCGTAGATGCCAATAACTGCACTGATCAACGCTTGCTTATCAGTGAACTGTGCGGATTCAAGGAAGAGTTGCGTACGATTTGAAATGTCATCCGATGAAAGTTTGTTCCAATTTGACAGCTGCGATGACCCTATATAGAAAATTTCGAATTTCTGTCACATAGCCCTTGCACTTCGAATAAAGCAGATGATGAACGTGATAATGTGAAGATTGGCCACAGATATCAGACGAAGAACCGCTTGTTTGTCGTCCTGCCAGGCTGCGTGTCACTCATCGTATGTTCGAGTTAAACACCGAGAAGAAGGAAGGGGTGAAGGAGGATCAGAAAAGACGACAACGCGAGGCCGGAGCAGAGCAGGGCCGTAAGCAGACAACGCCGGCAAATCTAAAACGGGAGTGCGGGGCGAAGGGCTTGAAGAAAGCTGAACGTGACTCTTGACTTTTTTTCGACCGCAGGGCCACGATTGTCTGTCTCGCTTTTTCGATCGTTCTTCGCGGCCAAGCTACACTTAGCTTCGCCTCGCATGGCCTTGCCTTGGCTTGCCTCGACTCGACTCGACCCGCCCCGCTTCTTTTTTTAACGGCGCGTGGCCGTGGTCCATGGCCCGTGGCTTGCAGCGGATGGGATTAGGGCCGGGCACGCAGGGAAGACCTCCCGACCGATGAGGAGAACCCTCAAGACACTCCACTCGCCCGGCGCTCATTGGCTTGAGCAGGAGCATGAGAAGACAGCACGAAGTGAGCCGAGTCGTGGCCATCGGTTGCGGGGAATTTGGGGAAGTGGCCGCCCCGGAATGCAACAAGGCAAGGCCTGGTTTGGCCTGGTCTGGCCTGCACGAGGACGTAGCAGAAAGGCGTCCTTAAGCCGATTACACGTCGGTCGACAAGCGCGCGCTGGACGACGTGAAGAAGAGCAGACGAGGGCATGAGCTCGCCCACCACACCGAGAGACCCCATGGCTGCCCGTTGGTTCCTTCTCCTCTGGCTCTTTGCTTCTCGCTGGTTTGCTCTCCAACTGTGCCCTGTTCGGATAAGACGCCAGTCGGAGAGAAAGGCCAGGAAAACAGATAACGATCTCTCGGTCAAGGCTGTAGAAACGACGGACGTAGTGGAAAGCAATATGAGGAAAGGGAAGCAAAGTTGGGGCGAATGGGGGAGCCAGCAAGCAGTAAGTAGTAAGGCTCGACGAGCAAGCAGGGGAAAAGTTGAAGCCGATCAACGATTCTGCACACTCAGTGCTCATTGAGCAACTTCTTCGCTTGCGGGGCTCGTAACAGGCTCAACGAACGACCGGCACGGATCTGGTAACATAGTCGCCTGACGGACGGCGCAAAGTTTTTGAATGTGCTTATACATTAGTTATGTATGAGGAACACATGGCTTGGGGTATAAATATAAAGTCCAGTAAAGTGTTAAGACCATTAGTAATAATCTATATTTAGGACAGTCAGCGGCGGACATGGTAAGCTACCTGAGAGCCAATAAACATTTGAACTTATTTTTTCTTTTTGCATGTGTGTATTAATTGCAGCGGGCGTCGAATATGTGGTCCGTGAAAGGAATTCACTCACAATCACAAGCTGCACTTACTTGTATTAGGTGTTTCGTGCACATCCAACGATGAACCGTATCCCCTTGGGAGCCATATATACAACGTCACTAAGGTGCTGCGGCTTTAACACGCACCGTCACATGCGCACAGCTGTCAACAGCTGTCTTCCCAACGTTAGATTCCCATAGGGAACGTATATATTGCATACATCCACTTACAGCAGGCGAAGGCCTGGGGGCGTCCGTCTCAGCCCGCGTGCCTGCGTCAACATCGGTTTTAGTCAATACAATCCTACGACTTTTCGTTCATTAATCAGTGTGACGTCCACGCACAACTAATGCAACACTCGTAGTCAACCGTATGAAATGCTCTTCTCTAACCCAAATAGAAAATGTGGTATTGCCATTCTAATACGACGTTATCTTTAGGGCAATCCTTTGGTGCAAGTTTTCAAAGTGTACCATGCTCGTTACAGCTATCCTTCTCTCACTACACAACATGTTAGAACCTGATCTAAGTGGTAGTAATGGTCTCGTCAATTTTACCTTGGTAACTCTATACGATGAAGGCAGAACGTCAAACATTTTGTCTGCTCGTATTTCGTTTGATTTTCAAATGTTTCTACCCCCATTGTCTACATGCTGCAAACTTCCTAACTTAGTTAGGTGGCGTTGTTGTACGAGCGATTACGTACAATTTGGCTCACGTTAGTCAGAACTTGTCAGCAGCGATGTTATTTATCAACGTTTGGCTCTGCTGCCAAAGAATTCTTGGGTAGTCGCTAGCTTGTCGGTGCTTGTCCAAGTATGTTACAATGGGCGGTGTCGTCCGAACCTTTCTTGTCACATCGTCAAGGACCATGCAAGACGAGGCAGGACGCAAATGTTACCCAAGTCTAGTAGCCCCAAGAGCAGGCTACCCTGTCGCCAAAGTGGGTCGTGTCTCTTCCCTCTTCTCCTTCGCTTCCTTGGGAAGCGAAAAAAGAAGGCTCTGGCTGTGCCCATCGTCATTCCCCCGTGTTACGTCCCGACAGCAACCTCTAGGCTGCCCTAAGCGGCTGGCCGCCCTTTCCCACATGTGTCGGGCGCTGCCCCCATCGGACTCTGTGCTTTGCTTGTGCTCTCGCTCGACTTCTTGCTCCCAGTTCCGTCTCCCAATAGTTCCCATGCCCTGGCAATTCCTTTCGTATGGAGGCGTTATTCCCGGGAGCAATCGCTCCCAGTGCTCCCCGCTGCCGCGCCGACTGCCCTGGGTTCGTCGTGGCTTCGTTGGTTGGTTCGTTCGTTCGTTCGATCGACTCTGCTCGCCTCGGATCCCACTCCTTGTCCTGCAGAGCGCGGGGGAACTGTCCTTCCCGCTTGCCCAGCCTGTGGAGTCCTGCAAGGACGGGTCCGTTACAGCGCGGCTACCCAGCGTTCACCCGCCGCACAGCCGTTCCCACCACATTGGCCGATCGGTTGAGACCGGTGGTGAGCGGGCGTTGGCGTCGGTGTCGGCGATGGCAGGATGGAAAAGATGGCGAAGCAAAGAGAAGAAACCGTACGGGGGCCGTGCCACCGGATTTTTAAATTGCGCTCTCGCCTCGCTGACTAGCTCACTCACTCCCTTTCTTTCCATCGCTTTCCACTGACTACGACGGTACCGCACCACGGATTCAGTCAGGGCGAAGCCGAAGCGGAGGGCGAAGGCGGCTGATCTAACGTAATGTGCTCGCGCGTGCGTGCACAGCGAACTCGAACAGACCACTGTGTGGGTACCGATCTGCGTGGTTCTCGGTCCATGCGTGTATCTTTGGGCAAGCGTGAGGGCGAACCAAGGCATAGCCGTAGATTGCCGGAACACATGCCCGTACACACACAAACACCATCCACACACGCACGCAGAATTGCCCCCGTAATGCCAAATCGTTCAGTGTTCGTTTTTCATTCGTAGTGCAGCCCGCGGCGAGGTTCTACGGAGGCGCTCATTCAAAGGGCCGGCTCACCCCAGTCGAAATCTATATTTTGTTCTTCATTTCTGCACGGCTTGTGCTGGCTCTGTTTCGAATTGGCCCGTTCGGCACATCACATTTGCTTGTTGCTTTTGGGATAAGGGCACATGCAATGTTACGAGGGCGCTGTCCAGTAAACGCGAGAAAGCACAATGCCAGAGAAAACCTCGCATAGGAAGGGAGTCTCAATTATAGAGCCTCCTCCAACTCTGTCGAGGTGTTTGACCGCATGCGTGTGTGTGTATATATATATATATATATATATATACATTATAGATGTATGTACATGCACCAACAGGTCAAAACTTGTCCCACCGAGGGGACGCGAAAATGAAATGTTCGATGAAAGATGATGTATGGCTATGTGTGGCCCGGTGGTTTTCCCTCGATAGCCGATCCGAGGGATGAAGAAAAACGCTAGACTTCAGGTAGAGTAGGGATGTTTGTGCGATGTTGTGCAGATATTGTTGCGCCATCCTCAAGAGACCACAGGAGAGGAGACGAGCTTGGTGGGCTGATGGAAGCGAAGCCTAGACAACCAGGTCGGACCGAACTCTGTATAGATCATCAGTGAACGATATTCAGGCTGCACTGTTTAAGATGGGTGGCCACAGGAGACGACACGGTGGCTTCAATGAATATTCGATGACTCCAGATTCTTCCTGTGGCTGAGGCAAGAGGGGATTATTATCCAATATAATTTATACTTCTGGAACTACCCTAAAAAGATGTGCATATTATTTATACATGTCGACTGTGTGTGTGTGTGTGTGTTGGTGCTACATTATTGTGTAATATATTCGTAATAATAATAATAATAATGAAATACAAAAAAAAGTTAACTATCGTCAACGATGTGGGGGGACCTCCACTCGACATCACATAAAGCGGTCCAGCTCAAATATCTCGTTTAATACCCTAGCACGCTCATGAAGACGTTTCTTATGTCTTATAGATTTAAATTGCGTTTTAGTATGCACAGATTCATCTAGCAAAGGTGTAAATAAATTATATAGCCTAATAATCGTAAGACATGGATGCAATGATATAAGCTACTAATCAACTAGCATAGTGAGATCGCCCTGGACTGCTAACTTCGAAAATCGCTTATGAATTAATTGCAAAAAAGGACCAATGAACCTTCATCGCGCGATGGTACTCGACGCTTGTCTCCTCAGTGTTTCCTCGTAAAACATCATCAACGCTTAGAGTGAGCTCTCTAGATAGCATTGATCCTGCGATGATTTGTATCAGTCTGATTGTATCATATCCTGCCGTTGTCGATACTGCTCATGCTCGATCTGGTTGTCCAGAGACATATTTGAGATAGGTATAATACAATGCAATTTTCTTCGTGACTCCACCACTCTGCCGCTCCTGTCGGCCAGTCTCAAGACGAACTCTTCCAATCAAGTCGCGTCTCCCGTAGTGCAATTCAATTTTGTGCTGAGTGGCCACGACACACACAGTGCGACACCGTGCGTGCCCGGCCCTGAGCGGAAGTCGGGCGCCAACGCGCGAAGTCGAAGCTCCTGTGGGGCGAAGCAGAGCATCGGCGACGTTGAGGCAGGACAGACATTTCACCGGGCGGAGGTGGGATGCCGCAACGAACAGGAGCAGGAGGATTTGCCAGGAGGATGACGTGCCAACGAAGGCGCAGACCGCAAAGGCCTGCGTTCCATCTGGACGCGCTGTCAGCCAGAGGCTTCTTGACAATCCTCGAGGGGCACAGTAACCACCCCACGAGAATGCTGATAAGCTTCTGCTGCGACCTCTGCTGCTCGCTCCGATGTTCAGCTACATACACAGCTGCTTCTCAGACGATTCACAGCCACCGGACGTGCTACGGCTTGCTAGCTCCTAGGATTCTCGCTTTGGTATTGCGGTCGTGGCGGTACGCTATGTGCGACTGGATGGCGTCTCTATAGACTGACTCTGTAAGCTTCATTCGGTCGGTTTATTAGACTGATTGCGCCCGAAGATACGAGAGACTAGCTCTGCTCTGAGTATATCGGAGGATAAAGTTTGCTAGCGGCATCAATATTTTAAATATAGGCATGAACATGTGACGCGGTTCAGTGAAAGCTAATACATATTTAGAGTCTTGAGAAAATATAAGAAGATTATTATTATTAATATTTTTTAGGAATATCTGAAAACAAGTGGAGTTGTATTCCTGGAGGGTATATTAGAAACATAATAGAAGGAGAGAGAGAGAGAAAGAGATCATAACGTCGGAATATTATAATCTAAGAAGTATAGTATTCTCTATTCTAATTATTGCGGTGAATTTCCGTAATATTTATAATATATTCTTCCGCAATGCAAACCTAGCTGCTTCAATGCTCTCACAAATATTATTATTATTGTTAAATTTATATCGAATAAAATAATACAATATATATAAGTACATAACAATATTATACTTAGGTGTGATTATTACCCATTTTTCGGTAAGAAAAATAGATAACAAAATAAAATAAAATACTATAAAAATAGACAACTTCGTCTAAATGTTGACCAACATTTTGGCACTAACATTTTGATAAACACGAATCAATGTAACCTCCCGTTTATTCTCTATCTTTTGTTGCAACCTATCGTCTTACTGCTGTATCAGCTGCGCCTAGGCACACCGCAATCGATATAATACCTACAAATATTCCATAGCGATGCTCCAAGTAGCACAAACTCGAAAAACACACAGTCATCGAGGAAGGCGACTGTCCGAATTCAGAGTTGAATTGACTTAACTATGGTATTGAATGGAGGCTGCATGCACTGTAAAGTTAGCTATGAGCGCTTCTTCTATGTTGTGAGCTCACTCGTGTCGCGAGTACCCTCCTACTTATTGCGTGAAAGTCATTTTTCTGAATACCCTAACGATTAATAGCGTTCGCAAGAACTGCAAAATTAGTTGGCCGAGGCCATTCGGTTCCTTGCTACAGAGAATACAACCAAATACAATATATGTATATCGTTCTTTACAGAATAAACAATATATAGTTTATTTCCGTTTAGAGTGCACTCGAAGTGTTTTAGAGTGTACTCGAAGCGCCCCAAAAAGGCCAACGGTTTGAATGCATCTCAATGAACCTACAGACGGCACACACCCTCATCTCCCAAATAGCAGCTAATTCCGGATTCGAGATCTCGTCAGAGATAACTTTCTGTTTCCTTCTGAATGAAACTGGGAAGACTTCCAGTCGATGCCATGTCTCGCTTCTTTCGCATGGTAGCGTTCGCTGCAAAGTTATGCACCGACTTCGGCTGGCCAAGAATCATCGCAGTTACTTCTCGTACAACTTGAACTTTCGATTATATCTGACATCGGGTCTTACTTTGGACTCGCCTGAATTTAAGTGAAGCATTATTCTATGGTTGAAATATCACTTTGAAAATGTTTGCAATTCAGATTTGCGTGTCTGTGTGACTACCACCCATGCTATAAAACGTAGTTAAAGCGACCGTAGCCATTTTGGATGTAGCGCATGTGAGGATTATGTTAATCGACCTTTAGGACCGGTTTATGGGTTTAGGCCTTTATCCAGAATACTAGTGTACCCCCTTGTTGTAGATATTACGATAGCTCTAATTAGATGCATATAGAAAAACCTATTTATGTTGGCTAGACTCATTACTGCGGAGCTGCTTTTTCTAGTCTCAAGGCCAGCTGGGAGCAGACTGAAGGACGATTTATAGTACGGAGGGTGGTACCTTGTTTCTTGTATAATATACACAAAAATGGACGGCATCCAAAAAACGCAGGGTCATTATGTGCATAAACGGAAAGTATTGTAATGTTCACGACGGGTTCCGCAATCCTATAATCCACCGGTGGCAGACAATAGCATTAGCCTATTGCTTTGTAATGCGCCTGTTCTCTATAGTAAAGCCAGTCAGAATGGGGCATAGTGGTGGTGAACACCGACAAGGCCGTGCATATTTGTTCTAAGTCTCACAGGGTGGGATAATGTGCGCTATCAGATGATTGGTGAAAGAGTTTCGGAGCATAAGCTGTAATAAGGATGAAAATCCTTCTTGCTTGAATAGGTGTCATTGCAAAACCTGTGTGCTTCCGGTGGGAACATGCTTCTTTCCTAATATCTATCAACAGCGACTCTTAGCTAGTAAGATTATAGGCACGCCTCCTCTCTGCAGGATACGATTACATATACGTCTCAAAAGAATAATGCAAAAGAAACAAACCCTTCGGAGCACGTGACGCTCGGACTATTCACGAGACTCGTGCTTTATCTATAAGAACTCAAGCAGGATCTACTGATTTTTTTCCTGTCAATAGTTAATCATTAAACCGCTGCGTGACATATAAGAGAGCTTAAGCATTGTAAAATTGCAGCTCCTTTGATAAACCAATAAAACCTTTACCTTTACCTTTATTCACTGTGCACTGCAGCAATCCCTCTATACCTCTCGTCGCCCTCCGTGTCCACATGACTTAGTGATCTATGACTCGTGTGTCACTTGGAAACAATGCACGAAATCAAAGACCTATCGTTTTGCACATGCAGAGAAAAATCACCGCGAATGCAGAGTCAGTGCGAAGTGCAAAAAACGAGTGTGAACAAGGCGCTCTGAGACCTTCCTGTGCGTTTTCCACTGCTGTTCGTCGCAGTTCTTAGCCCTGTACAAGCAACTGGCCAGTCAAGGGAGCGATCAACGAAAGACGAACTCGCCCACCAATCGCACACAACAACACATTGCAGCGGTTCAGCCGATCACATTGAGCAGTCTAGAACAGCAGTCTGTCGAAAAAATGACCCTCGATTCGAGCCAGCATCGACGCTTTGGTGTTATTGCGATCTGCGCCGGCCGGTTTCTTTCGCCCGCTCGTCTTTCCGACACCGTGCGGCCATCCACAGAAGTACGCGCCCACTGCGCCATGGTGGGCAACAGCGGCGGCGGCAGCAGCAGCAAGCAAGCACGAAGACGAATTGCGAATGTTGTAGGCGCTGCAGAGTCTGGCACTGGCAGAGCTGGCGGCGGTAGCGGTTGCAGCAGCAGAAGGCGCAGCGGTAGAGGGTTGTCGATACGTCGAAATATTTTCCCCGACGCCTCATTCTCTCTGGGCTATACCCCAACAGCCACCCTCACCTCCAAAACCCAATTCCCTCACCCCGCTGTCACCCCAGCGGAAAATCCACCGGGCAGACGCTCTATGACGACAGCGCTGTGGCGGCGGTGGCGGCAGTGGTGGAAGCAGGAAGAACGACAAACTGGGACAGCACTGACTGGGCGGCAGTGCTGGAGCCCATTTGTTGGCGGGAGAGCCAGCCACCAGCCGAGCCACTGGTGTTGGGGCGACGAAGACGTCCCCCCACAATGAGCAAGTGATAAAGTGCGTCGACAAACGCGCCTAGCGAATTTTGAAAGGCGTATACATAGGCCACAATACATAGACATCCATATATGTTAGAGCGAGACGCCATGCCACGGCGCAGCTTCATGACGGGGTCCAGTGGCGGCAACGGTGCCATGGAAGAGATGTCGATAGGGGACTGTTTTTCCTTCAGCGCACGAGCGATCGTTTGTCGAGCGTGAGAGCTCTGCCCCGCCCGCTTAACCTGAACCTCCTGCTGATCCGTAGGTGAGGAGGGCAAGAAGAAATGCTGGAGGTGGATGTGCGGACGAACGGATGGCCGGGGAAAAAACAGTGACACGAGAGAAGTTCGTGCCTTTCTGAGCGCCAAACCCTGCTGTCTAGGCTTATTGAGCCCATAGGCTTGCGGCGGTTGACACGGTCTCATAGTATTATATCATAGATCAAGCATATAGCGTCACTCGTACGAGTACACATCCAAGGGAGGAAATACCTTGTGGAACACACATTGTATTTCGCCCAAAGGGCGAAATACAATGTGTGTTCTGATAGCTGTGCTCAGCAGTAAACACATTCAGACTGTAAAAACTGTGAATGTTTGAATCCTCACCGTTACTTAGTCGGCGACAAATTAGTAACGATGAAGATATTTAGTACTAATTTCTAGTGGTGTCCCTCGCTCTGGCAGTCTGCTCTGGAAGAGTGAATACTTTGGTTTATATGTTGCCATACTTATTTTTGCTGCCTAATGCTCATTCAAACGAAACTACTCTATTGAACCATGGGAGTACGGTCAAATGGCCAAACCTGTGCCCATGGTCGAATTCGGGACATTTTGAAACGCTTCCCTTCTAAGGTAATACCTTTTTTAAGGTTTTCGGGCTGACTATCAGCCAACATTTACCGTCCACGGTACAGCTTTTAGCATTGCTTCTACTGGCCCAACATACTCCCCCATTTCATCCACCAGTATTTTGTTGATTTCTCCGACTTTCTTCGACTGGACGTTCTTCCTGGATATAAATGTCCTCGATCCGCTGCCGCCGTCAACGTATCACAGCTAGCCGAATGATCGTCAAGGGCGTTTCTGTGGGCTCACCAGCATGTACAGGGCAAGGACTTCTTATCGATTACAACTGGAATCATGCTTCGTGACAGCGTGCACAATAGTACGTTCGTGTAAGAAAATCTCAATGGATTTTAGGTGCCTTGTTACACGAGAGGTGACGGGGATTCGGTTCAAGGGAAGTACGAGTCAAGTATCGAGTGAAAAAAGTGAACAGAGGACGTGGTCAGGGCGACTACAACGACCCCTGCCACAAACAGCCGGACCTGACGGGACGTTCATGCGCGGATACCCCAGATTGCTATTGCAGCGCTAATTACGAACAACGGGGCGCGAACAACCCGCTGGCTGCTTCACTGTAACCCCACTTATAGTTGGCTGGTTTACTGGTGTACTGGTTATTATGCTATCTAGGTGTGACATATAGGAAACACTGGTAGTGGGGACATGGGCAAGAGTCCATTGAGTCAGAAATTAAGTGTCACAGCATGCTCCGCGGCTGCAACGAGACCATTGCAACTAGGCTGCGTGGGTCAGCCAGCCACGGGGATTATCGTAAGCTCTAGGATCTCCTCCTAGCCGTGCTTTTGGCGTACACCATGGAGGCCTAAAGTCGTAACTTGCAGGACCACATC
This sequence comes from Stratiolaelaps scimitus, assembly GCA_019614645.1. Lineage (NCBI taxonomy): Eukaryota > Metazoa > Arthropoda > Arachnida > Mesostigmata > Laelapidae > Stratiolaelaps > Stratiolaelaps scimitus. The sequence continues at coordinate 15,086,399 of JABWDB010000003.1, read as the reverse complement.
GTACCGCCATCGCAGATGTTTGTGGCGAACCTCGATGACGGACATGGGGCTACTAAAATCTGTACTATCAGAGCCAGTACTGCAACTATCATTGGCATGCTTAGATGACCATCACTGAAAAACGCCGTAGTACCCTAGCCCACCAACTTTTCGACTGCTGGTGCAGTGGAGCCAGCCTCTCGTCAGTGATACTGGTCACAGTGGATGCGGCAGAGGGCACTCGACCAAATAACTAAGCTGCTGCATCGAGCACTAAGAAGACTACCGACTTGGATTCCTATCGACGGCGTTCCGCGCGGGTTGTCACAAACCGCAATCCATCAAGAGATGAATGCCTCCCTGTCGGTTCATATGTCCACCAGTATACCCATGTTTACGTCTGTAGAACTGTCCGAGCGTGAAAGGTGGAATAGGATGGACAAAAAGACAGACTGACTAATGGCGCAGTGTTACTTGATATCTAGAAACAAGTGCATTGCATACTATTATTCTTCAGCTCGATTCCAATGCGCTCGCTTCGCGAGCGATGGCACTGTATTCGACTCGTCTACAAACATAAACATATAGGAGAAGATGAGACACTCAATACAGCAAAGACGGCTGTGTTCCATTGAGTTGAACTATTCAAAGGGAGCATTTACACAATGACCGCTAAAGCGCAATTCCCTACTGAAAAAGACTTTGCAATTCTACGGCTTATAAGTCTACATTTACGCCTCGCTTGTAGCGTACCCAGAAGCAAGACGAAGTGTTTCTTAGTGCTAGAACCCATAACTCAGTGAAAGTCAGACCGCGTGCTGCAGACCAGCATATCAGCTAGCGCTTATTTTCCACACATAAATAGCATACAACAAAGATAGCCTGACAGCTGATAATGAAAAACGGTATCCGGGTCCGACTTGCTACACAACCGATCTATGCCCTTGATGGACCAATTAAGGTATATATACTATACATATCAATGCACTCCTTAGAGCATCCCTCTCGGAGGTCTCCCTCTGGAAAATAGTCTTGGTTAGCAGGGATTGTTACAGCGAAATAGTAAGTTGTTATCTCTAACATCATATCTCCGCCGACTAGCATAATCGTGAATGAAGAGGACAAGACGAATCGACAAAATGCTAGAAGGATGTACAGAAAGTCCGCTAAAGCAGACGGACCACAACACGTTTACAAACCTACTATGCAAGGAACATGCATTGAATCATATCAACCCTATTCTTTATAGATACATAATAATGGCGTTTTGTCATGCGTATCCATACGTGCACGTGCATCATATCCGATAATAGTACTTGCGTCGAAGGGAGGGAACGAAAAAAATAATAGAACAATATGACAGTACCCACTGTTCCCACCATCACCAGTTCCCCGCAATCATCTCTGATGTTGTCTAGGAAACCACTCATCTTCCTGTCAGATCGATGCCTCCGTTGGAGTCTGGCAAAGTCTGCGAGCACATACCCGACTGCGCAGTTGAGACCGCACCCTTTCCTGTCGAGAATTCTTCATCTCGTCTAGCATGAGGAAGGAAGGCTTCCTGGGGGCCCGGTAGGTTGCCCAGTCAAACCACAACCTAGCGTGATACTCCCCCACGCACGACATCCATGCGACTACCTGCAACGTTCTCTAGCTGATTGCAACGTTACTCCACCGTCGCTATTCGCAACGTCCCTCGCCCCACTCTCAGACTACCGTCTCCTCCCAAGGAAGTAAGCAGAAGGCGGTTCTTTAACTGCTGGGCGCCGCGAGTTCACTGGGAGTAGCGGTCGCATCGGTCGGCTCCGAGGTTAGCAAGAATATCTCATTCGCTTCATTTCTGTCCTTGCTGGCCTTAGCTTGAAAACATAGTTCACCTGTCTAATCTGGTCCTAACCAAGAATGACGATATAGTAGCCATGTTTCGGTGGGGCTCTCACCGGTCCAGCTATCTATCTTTTCAACCTGCTGTTGACCAAGGCAGTGACAAAACGCCCGATTTTAATCTCCGCACCCTTCGAATTTACTATGATGAACGGCGTATGTTCTTTCAACCTGCTAGTTAGGCTGAGGAACAATTTCAAATTCTATCACAGGCTGATCCGGGGACAAGCGCGCAGAATCTGTCCTTCTGCAGGACCTTTCCCTTCATGTGCAGAGAGGCAATGAAGCCTTACTCGGGACCATGACAGCTTCGGCCCCAACGAATTCCCTAATTATTTTATATTCAAAGTTGTATAAATAAATGTAATGAATATAATGTCGAGCCAACGTATTTTAAATATTTGTTCAGTCTTTCACAATTTTAATATATAAATTCACTCCCATACAGACACCCACTACGTGGTCACTACAGGTACGTATTTCACGCATCTGTATCCCAAATGTGTCGACATAACGTCTTTGTAGGGCTGACCGACGAGATCCGCTGTGTCCTTATCTGTTGTATTTGTTCAATTTTTCTCAGGGTCATTCATGCTTAGAAATTGACCCGTGACCGAGACCACTCTTCCCCGCAGTCTACTGCGATTTCGCTAGTGCCTTTGATCGTGTTGACTATGAGATACTGCTTGGAAAATATCAGCTCATCGTTGGCCTCGGTGTACTGGTTTCGTGGCAAGCCCACCTAGCTGATCGGTTATTTAGACAACCATTAGCTCTGACCAAAACTAGCGGATGTCCTTCCCCAAGTGAGTCCATCCCTTTTGAGACTCCTCAGGGGTCTTCTCTGCGGTCATAATTTATGCTATATTCATTCAGGATCTTGCAATCCGCCTGCTTGGTGGAGGTACCATGGGCGAGGTATGCAAACGATCTTAAAATATTCACCTCGAGTCGCATTGCTTATTATAGGGCAGTTGTACAGGAAGCGACTCTTAATACTTCGCATTGCTAAAATACAAATGACAATCTCCGTGCAAAAATGTGCTGGCCTTAAGCAAAGATCTGACTACTGAGACTGTTGAATTAACCTATTAATATTAGCAAGTAGGGACCTTTGGGTTCGATAAGCACATTAAATTTAATAGACATGTAATAAAAAACCATGTATCCGTATCCACATTTAACCGGCTGAAAAGTTGCATCATATCTCTGTAACCTAATTGTTTTAACTACAATAATTCAAAACATTATGATATGTAACTGAGATCAAATTTGGCGTTAATCATACTGAAGCTGTTGTGTTCTTGTACTGTGTCTATACTATAATATTTGGTCTGTACTAAACCAAAAAGATGTCACGGTTAAAAACAAACACAAGACCAATTTTGGTAGATGTGACGCATCTCGTGCATCAATGAAACTCGGAAATATTATAGTCAGGAGTGCCAGTGTAGAGTTGACTGCACAATACTGAAGCTGGTTATAAACTACAGCAAGGTATTATTATTATTATTTTAATGCTATAGTCGAATAACTTGCGCAGTGGCCGTTCCGCTAGAATTGCATGCAATTGTCTTATTTTCTATTACAACTATTTTTATGAGAACTTGAGCGTTTGTAAAATTGCAGTTTGATTAATAAACCAATCTTTGTATTGTATTACCTAGGTTGATGTTGTAAACCATACTTCCCCATGGTATATGGCTCGGCGAATGTACATATTTAGAACACTTATTTAATCCTTAACTGTTTCAATAACCGATATTTACATTGTATTAAAACCACTACCGTAACTAGACGCAGACTCTCCCGACGGTTTAACTACACATGAGGCGAGCGAACAAGGTCTAAAGCGTGTTTAGAACCTAACTCGATAATGATTACATCGTAAACCCGCGCCGATCGACCAACCCACCAACCAACCAACGCACCAGCCTCGAAACGAAGGGTGTAGTTGGAATGATGCGAATGAGGAGCTGCGGGTTCGCGTAGTCGAGACCTAGGGCCGCTATAGAACGAACATTCGCGAGCACGCTAAACTGGGTTTTTCCCGTACAGGGTTATAGGAGAGTGGAGAATAGATTCTAGGGACAGAGAGACCAAGCAAGAAAGTGGGTAGGGAAGAGGAGAAGTAGTACTTAAGGATTTGGTTCGACGAACCCTTCGATACAGGCGTGCCGGCGGCGTCCCGGCGTCCACCGCATGTTCAAAGTAAGAGGATCTCTGCAGTAAGGGAGTACAACGGCCGTGATCGATTCGTGCCGATCTCGTCGCGCCGCGCTTTGCGAGTCTCGCCCAAATCGCGCCGTCGGCATATATATATATATATATGTATGTCGACACGAGGCACAAGTCCGACCGGTTAGCGGCGGGGGCGTACTGCAGGATCGGGCCAGGAGCGTGCGTTCACTTCTAAAGAAACGAGAGCACGACACGGGCAGGAATGATGAACCGCTGCAGGTAGACAAAGTTTGAAGCGTTTGAAGCTTTTGGGCGAGCCAGGCCTGTCCCACGAGCGCTGGCTGCCTTCGTTAACGATATTTCTCCTTGGCGGGCCGTCAGTGGGATGGTAACACGAATACTAAGAAAACGACTTTGAATAGTATTTCAAGACGAGCTCAAGTATATTTTAACAAGGATGTCTACACATAGTCAACTTGTCAGATTGCTAGCGATGGCCGGAATGCACAGGCGCCCTGTTAAATATGCACTGATATATATGTATTCATATATGTATTATACAATACTGTTGGAACGCGTCAAGAAAAGTGTGATACATATAACTAATTTTACCTTTATATTTGTTTAAATGTATTAAAAATGAACCTAGAAAAACTGACGTACTGACCACAAGTATTGATGAGCTACTAATCACTGTATAGTATAATGAAACGGCTGAGTCCCAAACGACAGTCTTCTGTTTCTATTATTGAAAATAGCCCAACAAGGGAGCTATAATATATCATATCTCTAAGTGAATTGCAAGCAAGATGACATTGTATATGGAGATTGTTTCTGTTGCTCGATCGATCATATATACAAACGAACGAAATGTGGAGTCACGAGAGCCGTAAATGGCAAGTCAGGATGTTGCGTGTCGTTATTGGAGGTCAAATGGAAGAATTCAATATGTTTTTGTCTCAGGCTCGCATGGCGATGCCATTATATGTCGTGGAGTCGCGGAATGGAGGAAAGACGTAAGGCTTAGGGGTCACGACGGTCAAAGAACGGTGACTAACGAAGATCTATGAGGCGTCCTATGGACATATTGGGAAAAAACACATTGCTGCTGTTCGCTAGTCGATCCTAATATTATGCACACGTGTAGCGGTGTAAGGGGCATATCGGCATTCTCATAGTTCTGCGTAACCTTAACTCTAAATGTGAGGCTCCACATATCAATATGTCTCTCATGATAACCTCAGACACAGAGTATCAGGCCGTTTCATACACAAGATAATGTTAAATCCCAACGTTGGTGTTCACAAGTTGTCGATAAAGGCTCAATTCATCGGTAAACCGACTGTGGCTAAGATTCTAAATAAAAAATTGCAGTCCGTACGAATTAGGTACATTTAAAAAATATATATTGGTAAATGTAGTTATATAAATGTTTCTCGTATAATATTGTACGGTGGAGGCACGCCACGGTCCATAGCAGATAGAATTCTATGTGTTTTAGATTATACGAACTGCACTGTTGAATTTAACCGAGCCAATAGCGATATCAATTATCTATTAGTGGGACCGGAATATACCCACATATAATTAATGCATCATGTTCAGAGGGAACCAAGCATTTTGCAGATCGGTCGCGTCCCCGGATCAGTTATAGGATGGCAGAGAAAAGTCTGCGTTGTTTTACTTCACTCAAGGTCACTCAAGCAGACACCATGCCTCTGCTGATTTCCAATCCGAATTGTTAGGTGGATTGCTCCGAGGCTGATTCTCCTTTTTTCTTTGCTTGCGTCAATTCCGTGGATGGAAATCCATTCCAATTGCTCGCCTCGCCGACCCACGACTGTTCAAGTCCTGCTGGAGGAATCCTCACGGGCCGAAAACGAACGAACAAATCGCTCAATTGGGGTTTAACATTGGATCTCAGCGGCGGGATGTGGGACTCGTTCCGAGTGGCATAGCGCCCTCGTCGAACGTCGTCGACGGCGGAAACAAGTTTCATTGCTGCCAGTGCCGCTGTTACTGCCACGTTGGCGGAAGTGAAAATTGGCGTTGCGTCAAGGGGGGGAGGGGGGGAATGAAATTTGATTTGGAAAAAATTCAATTAGGAGCCGGTGGTAGCAGGATATTCTCTCTTGCCTGGATATCCTTTAAATGCTGGCCTCCTCAATCGAAGGCGTAACAACTCGTATTACGAAGACGAAACCGACTTCAAGACGGTGAGAGAGAGAGAGAGAGAACGACAGTGAGAAATAGTGGAGAAATGAATTCGGTTGAATAAACTAAGCCTCGATGGACACTTGTTAGGAAGAGATTCAGGGCGAATAACCTTTCAAGTTTATTACATAATATAATATAGTAAGAATTGCGACTAGCCGTAATCGTATTGACGAAAAAAATACTCTGTTGCATGTTGCGAACATGTCGATATATATATATATATATATACACCCACGTGCATGCATATATAACACTGATTTTTATATATAGTACGAAGCTATTTAATTTCCCTTGACATTTTAACCTATTGAATGAAATCGGTCGGAAGGGCACGCCATGGGATACGCTCAACCGCCAACTGATTGAATTTCACAAGACCGACGAACTATAAAGATGTGACTTCAAAGTTGCAACCTTGAAATGGTAGGTGGACCGCGAATGGTTGAAAATGCGAATGACGTTAGCAGACAAGTTGTATCTAAGAAGGGACAGGAGGCCATTTCTAGAACTCCGGGGCTACCCAGATCCCAAAAATAATCCAACTCGATATTTCGATGGTGTTACAAATTAGCAAATGACAGCAACCGGCAAGACAGCAAAGGTGGCCCCGACAGGTCGTCATAGTAATACCTAAAAGGTTAAGAGCTGAGGCCTGTCAGATAGGGGAACAGCTGAGGGTCATCTCGAAAAAAAGGTAGTTAAATGACAGCAACCGAAGGAAAATATGCTCACAAGAGGTTCGACTCCACGAGCCGTTTCTGATGCATTTTTCTTGCTATGGTGCGACGTGAACCCATGTGTATGGGTTCCGGATTGGTATAATATAAAAAATTCGAAAGAATTATAGCACAAATCTCGATTCGTTTCTATCCGCATAAGATAACGTCGACGATTTGATTTTCGAAGTAGTCGTTGGTGAATTTTACACGTCAACAGCGTGGTTTCAAATCATCGACGACTTGTGTGTATATATATACGTAGAGATTAACACCGAGTAAGTGGATGCGGGCCGCACATCGTGCGGCTCTAGCGCGTGGTGATTGTCCCCCTGAGAATACTATCGATGTTCGCTTAACATCCGATATAGGACTTAAGTGCTTGTATAAGGCTCATCCATTGAGAGCAGTCTCAGCCGCTATTCCTGCTACGAACTAAATACTTAGACTGTTATAAGAAATTGCCTTCAAACAGGGCTGCGTTTGTCAAATTGAGGTGGCAGATAATAGCGAATGTTACTGGTATTACTAGAAAAAATAATGGTTTTTCTTTATTTTTCTAAGGAAATCGCCTAACTAACGCGGTCGTGCATGAAACTAAATTAGACTACTACAACTACTAAATATAAAATATTGTTCCAAATATATGTCAATGCCACCATATATATATATATATATGTATATATATATATATATATATATATGTATATATTTCCACCGGGTTGCATTTTGAATCACTGTACACGAACTCAATATAATGTCGAGATACTCCATAAGATAGAAAGAGCAATAATTTTAACTCTTGGATCACTGTTATTCTTTAGAATTGGCTATATATATATATATATATGTAGTGATTCAAGAGTTCAAAATTATTGCTCTTTCCATCTTGTGGAGCATCTCGACATTAGATTGAGTTCATGTACGGTGGTGCAAAATGCAGCTCGGTGGAAATAATTCAGTCCCCATGTTATCATAGTTCGATGCTAAGAATAAGCCCCCCTGCGAAAAGGAAGGCGATGCATAAAAGCACTGCATACGACACAAGGTTTACGCCTTCTTAAATATTGATAATAATAATATTAAATTCTTGGCTGCACAAACAACGGAGGAAGGTCGCATTAGAATCAAAGGGCGTTTGGTAGAGGCGAAGATTCATATCAGAGTGGAGCCATATATACTTTTATGGGCAGTATTTTCGCAATAAGATTCGAAAGTGATTAGTGGCAACTAATGCGGCCTGCGGCACAGCTACCACTGTGCAGGACGGAAGGCACCGTACACCCCATGTATGCGTCGTAAATACTGCGCGTTTACATATACGGGGCTTTCTACAGACCCCCGAGTGAGTAGGCAGGAAGCGGAACAAAGATCATCTAGAGGAGGTCTGCCGAGAGAGGGGAAACAGCTAAGAGTTAGCTAACCACGTCGTGTTCGTACGGTGAGGAGGATTGCTCGTGGCTAGGCTTGTACACATCTCATAGCCCTTACTGAAAGATGAATGCGCTAAGCGACACCGGGAAGGGTGGTGCTGCTGAACATCGTCAACGGTTCTAGAAGGGGGGAGGGGCGCTCACGGTGTTGCCATGCATTAGCATGGCAACACCCCACTTTAAAAAAAAAGTTAAAGTGACGCAGTAGGGAGACGAGCACACGCCAATGTCAAGGTGCTGGTTTTGCATCCAAAGCGAACGGCAGTTATCGCCGTGACGAAATGTACCGGGTTAGTAAGATCAACCGGCTTTGCGTTGCGTATAGTGTGTGTTTATAAGACACTTTCGGGAGTAAAATTTTCCGAACCATCAAGGGTAGCCAGCCGATTGGCTATAAGGATTTGTCGATTATATAGACTATTTGTGAAAGTCAAGCCGCATGCGCCTATCCAGATCGACAATAGCACCATAATGTAACCGTATTTGGGA